>JAHHFK020001373.1:600000-916286 GCA_024533555.2 Aedes koreicus
ATTTCTGCACCAGCTGAAGCATTTTTCGTTTTTAGAACGCGTCACAAGCGGCATGCACGTACTTCATGGGGATTTCGTCCGCGGTTTTGAGAATTACTTTCTTGAACTGGTCCAAGTTGCTGATTTTGTAATCATCCAGCTTTTCAATTCAATCCAAATTCAATAAATTTAAATCTCCCGAACTGGGAGGCTTAAACCATTTTCGCTGTGTGGGCTGGCGCACCGTCCTGCTGAAGGTCATAGTGGTCATCTCTTCAAAATTGGCGTTGACTTGAGGCAACAATCTTCTCCAAACCACTATTTCGTAGTATGCTGCGTTAATTTTTACGTTTTTCTCGATGAATACCAACAAAAGTTTACCTCGCTTTTGAACTGGCCCCCAAAACATTACTGAAGCTGCACTTTACAACCACAGAATTTTGATTTGAAATGCAGGAATGCTTGCCCTCGTTGTCGCCAACAATCGATTATGTTGCGCATTGAGGGGTTGCTCCAGCAAAACCAGTTTCTCGACCGGAAAAATAAAATCGCAACCACCGTGCCGAGAGATTATCAACTCGAAATCCTTGGAGATCAGCAGCCAGCTCGAAATTTTTGGAAAAAAGAAAAATGTTTTATATGTATGGATACGTTGAAGGGGGAGGGGTGGAAGAAAATCAATCGCAAAAAAAAAAGGAGAAGGTGTGAGGAGGAGGAACTATACTTAAAAATATAAGGAAAGATTTTTCATTAGGGCCTAACTGAAAACGTAAACAATGACTTTTTCCACGAATTTCTCGTCTTGTCCGCCGACCCCCGGTTCAAAGAGGAAGAGGGTGGAAAGGGAAAAACACTGCAAAAAAAAAACAATGACAACTGTAAAATACCGAACACTTGGTGTAAATGAGCAAGCGACACTAATGTTTAGATTATGGGTGATTTGTAGAGTTCATTCAAGTAAATATGGCAACCATGCTATGTATCTGGGAGAGACTGATACTGTGCAAGCGGGAGAATGGTAGCAGCAGAGAGAGAGAGAGAGAGAGAGAGAGAGAGAGAGAGAGAGAGAGAGAGAGAGAGAGAGAGAGAGTGCGGATATGTGGGTTCCGTATCTCGTAGGTATTAACCATCGATTGCGAGGGCAGAAGTGAGTGAACTATTGTCGAGTCCGGAAGCAAATAAACGTTGTTGCGAATTGGACGATTTTCATTAGTGGTTTCCGAAAGTTATTGCTTACTTACTCCCCGGGAAGGTTCTACAATTTGGCGCAGCCGAACGGATCATCGAAGGTAAGTTGAAAAACGTGATATGAGTGCGAGCTACATTTTATTGCAACTTTTTAAGATAACTGAATTATCACAGATTGACTCAGGTGTTTTCTATAAAGCAGCAACTATTTTGTTTGCTAATGTTGAAATTTGAATAATAGTTGAGTAACAGTTGGGAATAGTTTTACCGTTGTGATCTTTGAATTGCCGAAAAGGAAAGAAATATGCTGAGAATTTTTTTTTCCGAAAAACGTGGTAATGGCGAGTTCGGTTGAATACAAAAAAAAAACCTTTACGTACACTGTCATAAGATGATGCGAGCAATGTGAGGAAAACTGCAGAGCAAACGCACACACACATAAAATTGAAATACTTGCGAGTCCGGCTGGTGGCCGAAGCGTACATAGAAAAGAAAAGATGCGAGCCCGGCTTGCTGCCGAAGCGCACACACAGGGAGGAAAAGATGCGAGACCAGCAGGCTGCTGTAGCGCACACACACACACAAAAGATGCTAGTCTGGCTGGTGGCCATAGAGCACAAATAAAAAGCGAGCCCGGCTGAAGACCGAAGCGCACATTCAAAAAGTAAAAAGATGCGAGTCCAGCTTGCTGCTGTAGCGCACTGTACAAATTGAGACGAGCCCGGTTGAAGGCCAAACTACATACAAATGCGAGTCCGGCTGAGGGTCGAAGCGCACACATGTTCCTATGATGCGAGTACGGATGGAAGCTTGCATGAAAGCATGGAAAAGAAGTTGCCTGATTAATACAGGCCAAAATGTATACGATAGGGAAAACTTGTGTGTGCGTGTGCGTCTGATGGTGGGGAATGAAAATACTGAAGCATGTTACTACGGTGAACTTGAACAGGATACGTAATTCAAACGTTTACAAGATAGTGCGTAGGAAATTAATTGTTGATGTTGATTAATTGAGTAATGTATATGCAAGGAAAAGAAGTAAAAATAGGTGTTTTGTTAAAGGAAAAATTAAGAACAATAAGCAGTAGTGAGCACATTAGTATCCTTCATGATGTGGTTCATTAATGTGAGACTGTTCACTACTATTTCAGATGGACCTTGATAAGCATTGCCCATTGGAACCTTTCAACGATGCCGTTGACGCTTCGGATCTTCGCAGAGAATGGGAAGAGTGGCTGAGATCGTTCGAGCTTCTCCTGGAACTGAAGCAAATCAAAGATCAACACGAAAGATTGGTTCTTATGCTAGCCCGTGGCGGTCGAGGTCTTCAGCGGATTTACTACAATCTGAGGCCGGTTACTGGCGAGATTCATCCAGGACCTACAATAGTGCCTTTAGCCCCACAAGAGACCCCCGAATTCGATAATGCGGTCAAACGACTAAATAACTTTTTCGTTGGTAAACGAAATGAAAGGGTTGAGCTAGAAGTCTTTCGATCACTGAAGCAATCCCCCGATGAGTCTTTTAACAACTTCATCCTTAAGCTTCGCACGCAAGCCACCCGATGTGATTTCCGGGATCGTGAGGAGCAAGAGATTTTACAACAAGTAACGATGGGTGCTCGGGATGATAGAGTCAAGGACAAAGGCCTCGAGAACGTCATGGGTCTTGATGAGTTGATGAACTACGCCATCAATCGTGAGATTTTGTTGAAGCAAAAGCAGAAAACACATCCATTCAAGCTTGAACCCGAAGTCTCCAGTCTTTCGGCGGTGCAGCAGGAGTGGAAACGAACATCTCAACCCAGACAAGGACCATCAGAAATGTCGAAGGATAGGCGTGAATCTTGGTATAAAGGTAACCGCCCCAGAATTGAATGTGGACGTTGTGGTTCCTGGAAACATGAAAGCAGTTCACAAAGCTGCTCTGCTCACAGTTCTCGTTGTAACAACTGCGGAATTAAAGGACATTTTGCCAGAAAGTGTACCAGAGTACGAAAAACGCAGTTTAAAGCCCAACGTACTTGGAAACGTGCTAGTTCCGAAGCCAATGCCTTACGCGAAGGAAGTCTAAACGATGAGGAACCATCACGTCGTTGTCATATGCCAGAAGACCCGATGAAGGTAGAATAACCACTCATGTTTATTTTGTTTTAGCGTGCAACGCTTGTCTTTGCTAATTGATCTTTTGATTTGTTATTATCCTTTTTTTAAATGAATTTGCTTACGTATTAGCGTCTCAGGACAGCTAACAATAAAGAATAAAAAAAAGTAAAGGTGGAAATAAAATAGGCTTGTAATTTCTATTTCTTTTAGATGAGCCCGAGAAATAACGGAATTATCACGTGTAAGATTGACCAATATCCTACAGAGTTTCTAATAGATTCAGGGGCAGCTATTAATACTGTTACCGAGCTGGTATGGAACGAACTTGTAAATACCAACGCGACCATTTTCAAGAAAAGGTTTCAATGTAACCGGAAGATTCTTGCGTTTGCGAGCAGTGAACCATTGCGTGTTCTTGCAATTTTCGAGGCATGGATTTCAGTGAATGAATCCAAACCTAAAAATTACGCCGAATTCTTTGTTATTGAAGGATCTCAAAAATCACTTCTAAGCAAGAGAACGGCGGAGGATCTGAAAGTTTTAAAAGTAGGTCTTCAGGTTCAACACATTGAGGTCAAACGTGAAGCCTTTCCGAAGTTCCCAAATGTTGAAGTCAAACTATCCATCGACAGTCGTATACCCCCGAGAAAAATTGCTTACTTGAGGATCCCTGTAGCAATGGAAGAAAAGGTAGACCAAAAGATAATGGAAATGTTGCATAACGATATAATAGAACCAGTTGTGGGCCCTCCGGAATGGATTTCCCCTTTGGTTGTGGTACCGAAGGGGAAGGATGACATTAGATTGTGCATAAACATGAAGTATCCCAACGAGGCTATACAACGTGAACACTATCCGCTCCCAATGATGGACACTTTCCTAAATAAACTCCGAGGATCAACTGTCTTCTCGAAGCTTGATATCACGTCCGCTTTCCACCATATTGAGCTACACCCGGAATCTCGTGGAATTACTACTTTCATGACTGGCAGAGGGCTTATGAGATTCAAACGATTAATGTTTGGCATTAATTGTGCGCCGGAGATATTCCAGCGAGTGATGACGGAGATGTTAGCTGGCATTGAAGGTGTTATAGTTTATATTGATGATGTGGTGGTAGCTGGCCGAACTCTGGAGGAGCATGACGGACGACTGCGGGAAGTTCTAAGTGTTCTGAAAGAGAATAATGCATTGTTAAATAAAGCCAAATGTCTGGTTGGAGTATCCGAGCTCGAGATCTTGGGATTTAAAGTAAGTGCAGCAGGAATCAGCCCGTCGGATGAAAAGATATCTGCTATTAGAAATTTTCGGAAACCGGAAACTAAGGAAGAAGTCCGTAGTTTTCTTGGACTTATGAACTTTGTCGGCCAATTCATCCCGGATTTTTCAACTCGAACTGAGGCTTTACGCCAATTTATTAGAGGTGATGTTGACGTCTTTGGTGATGATCAACAGAAGGCTTTTGACGATTTGAGGAATGAATTATCGAACACGGTTCGCAGATTAGGCTTTTTCGATACGAAGGATGAGACTGAATTGTACGTTGATGCTTCTCCGGTCGGTTTAGGGGCAGTTCTCACTCAGAGAAACAATGAAAGAGTACCGAGAATTATAAGTTTTGCATCAAAAGGACTCACTAAAACGGAGAGGGTATATCCACAAACACAGCGTGAAGCCCTAGCCGTCGTCTGGGCAGTTGAAAAATTTTATCCCTATTTATTTGGTACTCGTTTTACGATATTCACTGACCACAAAACGTTAGAATATATCTTTGGAGGAAAACACCAACAAGGAAAGCGAGCTTGTTCAAGGGCTGAAGGATGGGCGTTGCGTCTCCAGCCATATGACTATTGTGTGAAGCATATCCCAGGATCAACTAACATTTCAGACATTCTTTCGAGATTATGTGAGCAATCAGAAATACCCTTCGACGAAAGTACCGAGCATTATCTGTGTGCCATAGGAGAGGGATCAAACGCCATCGGTTTGCAGGAAATTAAAAACGAGACATGTCTGGATAAAATCTTGAGTGCAGTAATTAGGGCTATCCAAAGCCAGGACTGGTCATCGGATCTTGTTCGCTACCAAGCTTTTTCCAAGGAACTGGGAGTAATTGACGGCATTGTAGTTAGGGACGATAGGATTGTTCTTCCATTAAATCTACGGAGAAGAGCATTGGAAATAGCCCACCGTGGCCACCCAGGTGTGGTCACCATGCGACGAGTCCTTAGGGAAAAGGTGTGGTGGCCGTACATGGACCGAGATGTCGAGAACCATATTCAAGAGTGCGCAGGATGTGCCGCCGTCAGCTCACAAGGTCCTCCAGAACCCATGCTGCGAAAAGAAATGCCTGAGCGAGCTTGGCAAGAAATTGCAATCGATTTCTTTACGGCAAAAGAATGTGCGACGTTCCTAGTAACCGTCGATTACTACAGCCGCTTCCTCAGGGTTATTGAGATGAAGAGCATCAACGCTGCTAAGACTATTGAAGCTCTTGAGTCAATTTTTCGAGAGCAAACTTACCCTGAGTCGATTCGTAGCGATAACGGGCCTCCTTTTTCCAGTGAAGAATTCTCTGCTTACTGCACTAAGAAAAATATCCGCCTGATACGTACGATTCCATATTGGCCACAAATGAATGGCCTAGTAGAAAGGCAAAATCAGGGCATTTTACGAACTTTGCGTATTGCTAAAGCAATTAAGGCAGATTGGCGCAAAGCAATCCAAGACTACGTTTATGCCTATAATACAACGCCTCATTCTGTAACAGGTAGAGCACCAATGGAACTGATGACTGGTAGGCCGGTCAAAGATCTACTCCCCTCTCTGCGAACCGAGCCATATTGGCGTCGAGACGACGAAATTCGGGATAATGACGCGATCCAGAAGATGAAGGGAAAACTATACGCAGACCAACGAAGACACGCTAAACCGTCAGAGATCGATGTTGGAGATGATGTTATGCTGAAGAACTACGAGACCGGAAAACTCGAGGCAAGATTTAAATTAGACAAGTTTACGGTGGTTAAAAAGAACGGAAACGATGTAATTGTAACGAACAAAGAAGGAGTTATGTACCGCCGCCCTGTGTCTCACCTAAGAAAGTGGCCATCGACTACTGATACTGAAATCGAGGAGTCTACTTCTAAAAAATTTCGTAAGTATATAACAGGTTTATTCCTAACCCCATTAAATATCACTTTTAGGTCTTTGTCATGATTATTATTTATATGCACACACCATACTATTTAAATACTCGTCTTTCCCGAAATTATTGAAGTTTATTCCACAGAGTCTACACCGATAGAATCGCCAGTAACGAGGAACGATTCGGATGCGAAGACAGAGCAACTTGAAGATCCGTTTAATCCAACACCAGCAGCAGTGAAGACGAATGTGACCAGAAACAAGAGATTGCAATATAAAACTGAAGAACGCGACAATTCAGAACGTCCTAAGCGCAAAAATAAGTTGCCAGCACGATATAGAGTATAGAATACAAAACTAATGTAAGAGAGAGTTCTGGGTATTTTTTTTTTCTTTCACAATTTCAATTATCAGAGTAGGAAAGGGATGTAGAGTTCATTCAAGTAAATATGGCAACCATGCTATGTATCTGGGAGAGACTGATACTGTGCAAGCGGGAGAATGGTAGCAGAGAGAGAGAGAGAGAGAGAGAGAGAGAGAGAGAGAGAGAGAGAGAGAGAGAGAGAGAGAGAGAGTGCGGATATGTGGGTTCCGTATCTCGTAGGTATTAACCATCGATTGCGAGGGCAGAAGTGAGTGAACTATTGTCGAGTCCGGAAGCAAATAAACGTTGTTGCGAATTGGACGATTTTCTTTAGTGGTTTCCGAAAGTTATTGCTTACTTACTCCCCGGAAGGTTCTACAACATTGTTTTCAAATTTATTGAAAACCGTGTAAACGAAGCTCACAAGAGATGCATGTTGTTTTTTTCTTATTGGCAGTAAACGGTCAAAACTTGGTCGACTCAAATATGACGTGGTTTTTTTAATCTTGCAATTTAAAAAACATGGACACCCCTCATTTTGTTGGTGTATGCGTACGGAATGTTAACTCAATTTTGTTTTTGCCATTTTCTATTCAGATGTCAAAATGGCGTCGAAGCAAGAAGAGCAGCGTATCATAATTGTGCACGTGCATAAGCAAAATCCTAATTATTCCTACACCGAATCACTTAATATTGCCAAATCAATCGTGACGAATGTTATAAAAGTGTTCGGAGAAAGTCTGACGACTGCCAGGAAGCCGGGAACAGGAGAATAGTGGCCAGCATTTTCAAACGCAATCACAACCAAACAGTGCAAAGAGTAAAGAAATAAGCCGGACTGTCAACATATAAGGTTACAGTGACACCAAATCGAGATGACAGGCAAAACACAACAGCCAAAGGAAGAGCGCGTAAGTTGTACACGAGTTTGTTGACCAAGTTTGATAGCGTCGTAAGGGAAGGTCCATTAATTATGTCACGCAGTAAAGGGGAAGGGGGGTTTGGGAAAACGTGACAATCCATACAAAAAAATTTGAAGGTCCATTCAGAAAACGTGAAAGGGGGGGGGGGGGGGTTATAAAAATTCACTTGACATAATTAATAGACGTTCCCCAATGGACTATGAAACAAACGTCAAGGCTGATTTCAAATAGCTCCATGGTCACGAGTTGTATACGGCTACCAGAAAGGAAAGGTTCAAGATAAGTTTACGCAGAAAAAAATTTCAAAGTTCCCGAAAAAATAATAGGTTTGGTTGGCGATTTGTACCTGTGGGCTGAAAAGCAAAAGTTTTGTGACAACTGGCACTGTCAACCAAGATATTGAAGTAATGGAATGCTTCCAAAAACGCGTATTGCCTTTCTTGAAAAAACATAGTTGTTCCGTGCTGTGTTGGCCAGACCTCGCTTCTTGCCACTACGGAAAAATGGCTCAGAAATGGTATACCGCCAATAGTGTGCAAATCGTACCCAAGGAGAAAAATCCTCCAATCTCGCCGGAACTGCACCCAGTTGAAAAATATTGGGCAATCGTAAAGGGAAATCTCAAAAGAACTCAAAAAACAGTTGGAAGTGCAAAACAGTTCAAGGCCCATTGGCGTTCAGCATCAAATAATGTGGATATAACAGCGGTACAAAACTTAATGCAAGGTGCGAAACGACAGTTCGCATTTGGAAAATCGGAAGCCTCATCAAATAATTTTCCTGTGTTTTGTAGACGATGAACTTCAAAAAGAAATAAAGATCGATCATTTATATAATAAACTTATCAGTGTGCACTTATTCATGTATGACCAATTTTTGAACGTTCCACCCTTTAGTCGGTCGCTCTTAAGCAGTTTTTAGAAGATATGAGAGAGACATAAAGAATACGGTGGAACTTCGTCAACAATAGCTTATTTTAGTTGATTAGTTTTTTAGTTGAATAGTTGATAATAGTGATTTTAGATGAATAGCTGATAATAGTGAGAAGCCAAATTTAAGTGAAGCCAAGACAGGGTAGTACGCACATCGTCGATTGCTTTTAATCGATTTCCCTCTTTAAAAAAAAACCATGAGCCAGTTTGACTGCATTTATTTTTCACCAAAATGCTTGAATATGGGGAAAACTTTCGCCTTAGACAAAGTTGAATCTGCGATGGTGTGAACCACAGACAAACATACGTAACTAGGCTCCCACTACATTCTTTTATAGCGCTGCTAGCGACATCTACATTCTACCAAATTTGCATGCAGCATTGTTTAAGTCTTGACACGCAAGCTTGTATTCCGCGAGAAGCCTGCGAGATATCGTAAGTGAGTTCCGTGCCATTATTATTAAGACAATTTTGTTTGTAAAGCCCTACGTCTGTTTGTCGGTGATTAAACAGTATTTCTCTATCTTCATAAAAAAAAATGCAACACGTTTTTTTCGAATAAAATAAAAAAGATGACAATACTTTATTATTCTTCGATTATATTAAAGGTTGAGGACGGGAAATACTTTTAAGGTTTCACATATCGGTTTTGGACTTATTAATTTTTTAATCTCAAACTTTGTCTACCTTCTGGCATTTTTTTTTTTTTACTTTTAAGGAGGGAAAACTGCTAATGTATGCTCTGAAAATTTATTTCAATAGTTTATCGTTAAAAAATCTACCTAACAAAACATGTCCGCTATATTAAATTTGTATTTTTTTTTCGAATTTACTAATTTTTCACAAATTTGTTTCGCTGTTACTTAGAGATGCATAGTTTTAAACTCGATTAAATTCTTTCTTTTCTGTATTGCAGTAACAATTGGTATCAGCTCGTGTCTCGATTAGTCGAATTGATTGGCTCCTGTAGTCTTATGTATGTAGATTTTTAAATTTTTCAATAACTTTCATTCCGCGAGAAAAACTTCTAACCTTCAAATGGTAATTGCTGCTGGTTTGAAAATGTGAATGCCTTTATGCCATATAATGCCATTCTGTTGGTGCTGTTAGTTTCGGAAAATTTCTATCTACATCTGACAAGTGTGTAGAGAATGATAAAATTCTAAAAGAGAGACATTTAAAAGCTGCTCTACGTTAGTCATATGCCTCCGATTGTTTACAATTACAATAGGCTAAAAAGCGACTGCTGCATAAGATTTTTCTGTAGTATGTTTTTGATTCAAAGGGTTAACACGATTTATACTTTCGCTCTTCGTCGTGAGTTTCCCAAACACCCGGATCGACTCAGTAGGTGGCGTTTCCAACCTCCATCCAGCGGGAGAAGGACATCATCGTGACAAAGTGGACATCGTGCCGCTCCAGTCGTTAGTTCTTTGATGGTGAAAAATGTAGCGAATCTTATTTAAATATTTCGGAACTTAAGCCAAAACAACACTTACCTCGACAGAAATCTTCCATCATATGGTACTCGTAGAGATCTTTGTGTACTGATTCCGTACATCGTTCACAGGTAACATAGCTAGTTTTGGCCTCACATTCATCTGCAATTGAACGTCATTATTGTTTCCATACACCCTTAAAGGACGAATCATTTCCTACTTATCAGATGAGGGGACAGTGCTGCCACCTCCAAGATCTGGCTGCACTGAGGACACTTGGTCAGCACGGGACACGCCTTCCAGTAGTGCTTATCGAGCTGAGCAGGGTCTCCATGGCAGATCCAATCACAGAATGGACAGCGACTGAAAATTTCAATACACAAACTTTAAACGTCCAGACTAACCAAGACACCCAGTCCCAATTTACATCTCATTATCAATTCCGTCGAAAGAGTCCGAATTGGAGCTCTTCCGCGAACCACCTCCATTTTCCGATCCCAGAAATCCAACCGTACTGTCGTAAATCATCGTCTTCGGTTGACTCAGCTTTTGGTCCTTTCCGTTGCAATTCCGCTTGTCATAATAGGAACTTTCGCACTTGTCCTCATTGGTCCAATGATGATGGCCGATCGCATGGCCGCTCTTACTTTTGATAATCCCTGCCGAATCTGGTCGTCTCACCGGACTCGAATGGGAATCCTGCAATTTCAGTGAATTGAAATGTGACTGCAAACTAGGGTTCGTGTCGTCGGAGAAACTGACAATTGTTCTACCGGCGCTTCCAGCACTGTCGTATCGCAGCCCTCGACTTCGAATCTCGACCGGAGGTGAATTCTTTGAACTATTCGACATCGGTGGAGAGCATACACCGCCAAACGCACTCGGTCCACTGAAATGCTTGTTTTCCAACATCTCTTTCTTGCGCTGAAAATAGGAAACGTTGAACTCAACGATGAGACTCCAATTTCGAATCAATCTACCTGCAGGTCGATCTTATCAAACTCCGTAAACAACTGTCGGTAAAGTAGATTTCTTCGCGTAATGTCATCATCCGGAGGCAACTGTTTTCTTACCAATCTAGGATTTACCTTATAAACCAGTAATAGTACCCTTTCAGCAACCTTCCGTACTGACTCCGCCGGATGATGAATGCCAGAGCAACCTGCTTCAGAAAGTGTTCGACATGCCAATCCACTCTGCTTGTCACTGGATATGCCTTGACTTAAGACCAATTGCTCTAGCATCTGCATGCGGCTAAGCGCTAATCGTGGATGAGTTCCGTTGCCAACCGGCCTGGATAGAGCCGGTGCGATCAAGTGTTGCTCGCGCACCTCCGGACATGCTGCAATGCTCAGGATCGTGTGCTGAGCCAACGTATGAACCCTAGCCGATGGATCACCGCTTTTGGAAAGCAACTCCGGTAGAAGCCGATCAACCGACCGGGATACTTCGCTTGGTGTTACCCTGCCAAAAAAATTCAATTTACCTTAAACTTGCAAAATACACGGAAAGCCACTTACCGATTCGGCACGAACTCCATAAACAGTGATCTCACAGTCTCCGTCGCTTGACTAAACACCGAAAACACAGCATCGCGAACTCCACGATGCAACAGTAGCGTAGCGCTTCGACAGATCTTACTCGGTCCAGCCGACTGGTCCTCTTCGCCTTCCCGTTTCATAATGCTCCTCAACCTCACCAAACCTTCCTCGCGATCGCTATACTGACGTGAGTAGATCAGCTCGACCAGCTCCATTCCAAAGATCAGTATCGGTAGCGCAGCTTGCCGTCGCTCACGATCATTCAACTTGGAACGAACCTTCCCGGAGTCACTCTCCATCAATGCCGTCCCCTGGCACTCTCGGAGAAAGTCGTTCGTATGAGAGCTGTAATACAAACAAATCACCAATAAGTCGTCACAATAATCACGACAGTACCGATCAATAACTACCCCAGTGTTGAGATGGCTCGTTCATCGTAGTCTTCGTAGCTGTTTCGTGGAGCGCTCTTGTTCCGTCGACGGAGTGAACCCGTGTTAGTCGGCGAGCGCATCGGACTACGGCCCTTATGGCTTAATAGTGGAGAGTTCGGAATATCTTCTGGCCTGGATAGAGTGTGTGGGTGTTTGCTGGGAGTAACTTCCTGTTGTTTTCCTATGACTCCCGCCGTGCTGGAACCTGAAATCGTTGCATTGGTGGTATTGGTGGTAGAGTCAGTCGTGTCGTGTAGTAGGATTTGCTGTTTAGTGACAGCTTCGGCCACGCTGGGCAGACAGGTTTCCGATAAAGCACTTGCTACGTCCTGCAGGCTAGGCGGTGAAGGCAACGTCGGTTTAGAAGCATATAGTTCAGAACAGCTATCGTTACTGGCAATGCTCTTATCACTCTGGAGTAGGGTGTCAACACGGAGTTGATCGAATACGGCTTTCCGGTACATTTCGATCTGCTCCTTGCGCAGGCGAGCTGTGCTGAAGTCTTCCTGCTGAACGGCTTGGCGTTTAGCAAGTGCATATCGGCCAAGCCGTTCACCAGCCGTTCGTAGCGCAGTCATACAAAGCTTGAGCTTTCGTGCATATTCGAAACGTTCATCTGGAAGAAAATCCATATCGGTTGATTGACCGTATCGATGGGTGAGTTACTTGCTTACCTTGAACGGCCTGAAGTTTCAGCAGCTCCATTTTGCGAACCACATCGCAGATGCCCTCCTCCACGTACATGGAATAGGACAGATCATCGCAAACCGATGCCAATGAACTGTTCAATGCCTCGATGTTCGCCGTAGGAGCGTTCAGCAGTGCCGCGTTGGAATGTATCGACGATAGCTCTTCGGATGTCAGCTCTTCGCCGAGAATGTTGATCGCAAGCAGTGCCACCTGGTTGTCCGGGTTGAACCTGTTCGAGTACGGTGGACCGAGGCGGAGCTTCAGGTGCGAGCCCACCTTCGGCGTTACGGTTACGCTCTGTAGCTCTCGGGACGCGAAGTTGGTACTGGAGTTGTCCGACAGGGCCACAAAGCCCATGTATTCGAAGCTCTGGCTGGACGGGGTACTGGGTGCGCTCTTGCTGGAGTAGTGCAGCCATAGTTCAATGCGTTCCGCTAGAATGGGGAATAGGTGGTTAGAACAGGATTTCAAATACTTGCTTGGTTATCAAGATAGTGATTGATGGTTTTCAACCTCTTTTATATTATTCTTCTACATGGCTTTGTATGCCCTATGGGGCTTTGCCTGCCACTCAAATTAGTATTCTTTGAAGCACATTCGTAGTTCGTAATTGAGGACTTTCCGTGCCTTCTCAAGCACAAGCATATGCTTATGCTCCATAACAGTCGGACGAATTGCCCACCCGAAAAAGACCAGTTAACAGCACTGATTCCACCATCAAATAAGCCAAATCTATTAAAGTTTCTCAACTCATTTGACGAACTGCCAAAATTGGCAGAAGTTGGTCAAACACGTTTGACCATATGTAGTCCCCATTATACACCCAAAAAACATTCACATACTCAGTGTATAATATCCACTAGAAATTCACTTATCTTTCATGTGATTCAGGAAGTGGAAAATGCTTTGCAAAATCAAATGAATCTTATGTGTCCAGTGAAATGTAAATGATTAATCAAGTAGAATTTCTTTTTCTATGCGATATGCATTTAAAAGTCACTTATTTTAGTATTGGAAAATATCTACATGTGTTTGCAGTAGTAGCAAAGTGACATATTTTTTCAGTACACCGGAAGTTTAAAGAATGAACCATATAAACAAGGAATGAAGCCTTGTAAACAAATTATTTTCTTTCAGGCAAATGCGCTATCTTATTCAGTACCCTAATAACAATTCAAGTTTTATGATGGTTTTAAAGCATCCTACAGGGTCTTTAGTTTAGTCGGTAAAGGCATCACACTCCTGAATATGGCTGGGTTCAAATCCCGGTCTGGTCTAGACTTGAGTTGTCAGTGTTAGGAATAACCAATTTCTTCTCCGAGAGTGCCAAGGGACGGCATTGATGGAGAGTGACTCCGGGAAGGTTCGTTCCAAGTTGAATGATCGTGAGCGACGGCAAGCTGCGCTACCGATACTGATCTTTGGAATGGAGCTGGTCGAGCTGATCTACTCACGTCAGTATAGCGATCGCGAGGAAGGTTTGGTGAGGTTGAGGAGCATTATGAAACGGGAAGGCGAAGAGGACCAGTCGGCTGGACCGAGTAAGATCTGTCGAAGCGCTACGCTACTGTTGCATAGTGGAGTTCGCGATGCTGTGTTAACAATTTCCATCCTTCCAAGATTAAGTCGCGCGTGTTCAGCAATTCGACGGTACATACTATCCTTCGTGCAAGTTCCGCATGCAGATGGTGCTGGAGGAGTACGAACTCGCTGAGTGCATGGTGGTGGCGGAGCTGGAAGAACTAGAAGTGTACGTCGTGAAGCCAGAAGACGTGACTGCCGTGCAGGAGCAAAAGAAAAATGCTGCGGAAAAACGTAAGTCGAGGCGCCCACTGATGTGGCGGAGAAGTGGTGGATGTGGCCTAAGGCCAGGCGCCCACTGAGGTGGCGGATGTGTGACATCTGCTAGCATGCCAAAGACAAGACTTTGACTCGATATTTTGACATGTTATGTAATGCCCCACTTCCGCCACATCGCAGTGTTGGAAGAAACGTTCATCGGGTATACTGCAAACGGTTATCGTATTGGGATCCTGTGCGGAAGGAAATCGCTACGGCTCGTGACGTGATATTCGCGGAAGAATGAAATCATGGCGTTCAGCAAATGAATGACGATTCAGGAAGCGACCGGTTCAGATTTTATCGGAAAGAAATCGGAGAGCAATCCGATGCAGACGACAGAAGTGTACAAAGTGGCCAAACAGAGGAGGATTCTGATACCGAGGAAACTGGGGAAGATTAGTTCGACAGTGCAGTTGAACAGTCGACCACCGATACGGATGCTGGTGAAGAATCAGGTGGTGTTAATCAACGGTCCAAAGAAAACGTAATGCCCCGCAATGCACGGCGATTATAAGCTAGACTACATTGAATTCGCTTCGATTGCCACTGGTTTCCTTGATAATCAACCTGGATGGCTGGCTGAAATGAGGACCCGAGAAATTTGGCCGCAGTCGAAGCATGCCGGAAATTTCGCGAGAAAATGGATTCGCTTTTTAAAAATGATATCTGGACCTGGACGTAAGTGAAACTGCCAAACGGAAGAAAGCCGAAAGGTCAACGAAATTCTTATCGCATCACGGAGCCTAGGGTTTGTGGAGGATGGATTATCGCCTTCGCCTCGAACGAGGAAAACAAGGAGAAGAAACGGATAAGCTTCTATCGTGAGTTGATCGGCTGTGTGTGGCATGATGTGTATGTGGCATTCGCATCACGACCTTACCTGTGCGCTGCTATAAATTATTTCACCCAGTTCCAGAGTTGTCCAACCGAACAGCACTGGATAGACCAGATAAGAGTTTTACGATATGTTCGTGGAACACGTGATCTTAGGCTGGTTTATATAACAAATATGACGCATCGGTGCCGGAAGCTAACGCAGACGCAGATTGGGCAAATGACTTGATGGACACGAAGTTTTTTCTCATTTATTGCAGTACCATTTGTTGGCTAACCCGGCAACAGTCAACGATTTCTCTGTCTAGTTTCGTTGAGTAGAGCGTTATGCCTGGGGATGTGGCTACCCAAGTAACACCACTTGTCATATTCATGTTAATAATAAGTTTAATTGTTTTTTTTATAATTAATTAGTGAGGTTGCTGGGAATTCTGGCTATCCAAATGAGTAATCCAGCTCCATACTTTGAGGATAGCCAATCGATTTGAAACACAGGCCGATTGAAACACAGGTTCTTACGAAACGAGATCCAGCAAGGACAGTGCAATACGTGCTAACGACCGAACATGACCAAGGGTCTGTCAACTGGGGTTTTCCAGAAACATTGAGTAAATCCCGAGTTTATGGGTTCAGTAAGTTGAGCGGGGGATGTTGGGAGATTCAGCGGTGGTCTATTTTTGGAACAATTTTATACTTGAATTGCATCAGCAAAACTTGAATAGAACCAGCTAAAATAGACCAACTTTGCCTTCCCCGTACTGGTGTTGTATTTCTTGTTGTTAAACCCACCAACACCTGTCATCCTGTGAATTATTCAACATCAGAGATCAGAAGTTTTTTTTTTCAGAGATCGTAGATTTTTCACAAAAGTGGCAAATGCCATGGATTGGTTTGACCTAATAATTTTTACTGCCAGTAGTGCGTCGTTAATAGACGACGAGAAATACTTGCTCTTCCGTTTGGCTGAAGGTGAGTGTGTGAATGCATGCATTTAATTTAAACGATATTAGATAATGCTGATTTGTAATTTGGCAGCGTATAAACAACAGTCGAAACGGAGAGGATCACGTTCTTGAAGACACCAGAAATTCATAATTCAGAAAACATTCCAGAAATTCAGAAAACTTCTAAAGATTTTTGGAGCATTCTCAAAAGTTTAGGAAACATTCCAAGGATTTTTCCATAAGTTAAGGGAGCTTCCTAGAAGTTCAGGGATCTTCCCAGAAGCTCGAGAAACTTTTCAATAGTTCAGGGAACATCCCAGAAGCTCAGGGTACTTAAGTTTTAAGAAGAACTTAAACTTCTTACTACTCGATAATTTTTCGTACCGAACCAAAACGAGAATCAAAAAATCAACTACACCAACTACATCAACACCAACTTATTAAAAAATTTGCAAATCGACCAACTTCCCAGATTTGTTTCAATTTCTCGTAAATTATTAAAATATTTGTGATATTCTGCTTTTTATCATGAAAGATGTACCAACTAGAAGTCCAAATAACTTCTGGGAAGCTAAATCTGTTTCTTAAAGTTCCGGTTATTTCCAGAAAGTTGTTTCTATTCCATGGGTGATCAGCAAACTTTTTGGAAGTTCAAACAAGTTTCCAGAAACGTTGAGAATTTTTCGGCAATTCAATGGACTTCTCTGAAGTTCCACCACTTCTCTTCTCAAAAGAGAGCCAGCAAACTTCATGATTATCTTGAAACTTCCAAAAAGTTTATTCAACTTCCGAGAAGCTTAATCAACTTCTGTCAAGTTCATAGTAATTCAGTTCCGAAGTTCATAGAAATTCAGAAAATAATTTTTAAAGAGTTCGTTCAGTTTCTAGAAACTTATATAAGCTCTGACCAATTCACATAACTGCCGAGAAGTGCATATGATTGTTTAAAAGCTGTAGAATATGCAATTGAATAATATAATATTTAAAAACGATTTCTGGAAAAATCAAAGATTTTTGAATCTATCTTCAAGGTATCATCGGTTTCCCCAAAAAAGGTTAAAACGAAAAAAATCCCCCCCCGTAAACCTGCCGAAAATTTCTATACAACAGGTTTCTCTCAAATTTATCTGTATGAGCTGTTTTCGAATGCTAATCATGAGCAATCATTCAATAAACCGTTTGCTCACTTCGAAGAATTCATTTCCATTTTCGAGCAATCGAAATACTATCCAGAATCGGAATTTGCGACCAAATTAGTCGTAAAATCTACAACAGTCACAATTCCGGGAACGCAAACGCGAACTAGTCAGCGTTTTCCGGAAAATGCAGTGGCTTTTAAAAACTAATAGAACCATTCGTTATTCAGGAATGAAACGAGAAGCAACTTGAGCTAATTATCAGCATCCGAGGTGAGCAACACGCGCACCAAACACGGCCACTTTTCGGCTCAAAGCTGAAATTTTACTCGTTAATTGGTATTACCAAGCAGCGTGTAGTGTTTTGGAACGATATTTTCTTGTTCCAAATTGCTGCAAGAATAGACCAAAACATCGAATACGGCAATATCCCGCAGGGACCTTTCAACTATTTGCCTCGCAATGCCAGAGCCACGGTTGATCTTAGGAGATTTTAATTCTCACGGTACAGCCTGGGGGTCACCGTACGACGACAACCGTTCTGCATTGATACTAGACCTCACGGACTACTTCAACTTGAGTATTTTGAATACTGGGGAAGTAACACACCACCTCCAAACCCTGGAAGCAAATTAGACCTCTCAATCTGTTCGAATTCATTATCATTGGATTGCACGTGGAAAGTGATTCAAGATCCCCATGGTAGTGATCAGCTGCCTATCAAAATTTCAATCACCAATGGTTCGTGTCAATCTCGCTCGATCGACATTGCGTACGACCTCACGAAGGGCAAAGGGTAAATGCACCCTTCTTTTTGGGGAAATGCTCCTTAAACTTTGGAAAAATGCTCCTTAGATGCGTTTGCCCGGTATAATGCAATCGGAGGTATTAACCTTCTGGTTAGCGCTTGCCGGGTATTTTGACGGGCCTTCAGTTTCTTCAAGATTGTATAGTTTTGACGGGTTTTAAGTTTCTGAATTTAAGAGTCATCAAAACAAAATTAAGACTCTTCAAAATGAAATTAAGACTCATCAAAATGAAATTTAAACCCGTCAAAACTACCTCGAAGATTGCAGAGCGAAGCTCCGCTATACAATCTTGAAGAAACTTAAGACCCGTCAAAACAACCGGCAAGGGCTAGCCAGAAGGTAAATACCTCCGATTGCATCATACCGGGCAAACGCATCTAAGGAGCATTTTTCCAAAGTTTAAGGAGCATTTCCCCAAAAAGAAGGGTGCATTTACCCTGCTGCCCTCACGAAGTGCATCGACTGGGGTAAATACGCTGAAGCGATCATCGATGGCGAGCAATCAGTCGTAGTCCTTCCTCCGTTGGAAGAGTATCGGTTTTTATCCGGGTTAATCATCAAATGTGTGATCGACGCACAGCGCAGACCAGTACCAGGATCAACAATTCGCCGATGTTCGCCCACTACGTGGTGGGATGACGAATGTACTGAGGTCTACCATGAAAAATCAGTCGCGTTTAAAGCATATCGGAAGCGCGGTTCGCGAGATAACTACGACAGGTTTTCTCTTGAGCGTAAGTTTAAGAGCTTCGCCAAAGCCAAGAAACGCGGATATTGGCGTCACTTCGTCGAAGGGCTATCGCGTGAAACGTCGATGAGAACTCTTTGGACCGTCGGGAGAAGAATGCGAAATGCGTCGTCGGTGAATGAAGACAAGGAAAGCTCTTCCCGGTGGGTCTACGCGTTCGCCAAGAAAGTGTGCCCAGATTCGGTTCCGGTGCAACGAATTGCTCGCGATACTCAAACCAATCGTAACGAAATTGATGCGCCCTTTTCTACGCTCGAATTCTCACTTGCTCTTCTTTCATTGTTGCATTCTGCACCAGGAATGGATAAAATCAAGTTTAACTTGTTGAAAACCCTCCCAGACGTCGTAAAGAGGCGCTTGCTAAACTTATTTAATCAGTTCCTGGAAAGCAATATTGTTCCGGATGAATGGAGGCAGGTTAGAGTTATAGCTATACAAAAACCCGGGAAAGCCGCGTCGGATTACAACTCTTATCATCCAATTGCGATGTTGTCGTGTATACGGAAGCTGCTAGAGAAGATGATTCTCCATCGGCTCGATAAATGGATTGAATCTAATGGCTTTCTATCTCATACACAATTTGGTTTCCGCAGAGGCAAAGGAACGAACGATTGTCTTGCGCTGCTCTCAACAGAAATACAGCTGGCCTATGCTCAAAATGAGCAAATGGGTTCAGTTTTCATGGACATTAAGGGGGCTTTTGATTTAGTTTGTGTAGACATCCTTTCAGACAAATTCCACGAGTGTGGCCTCTCACCATTATTAAACAACTATTTGTACAATTTGTTGTCTGAGAAACATGTGAGCTTTTCTCATGGGTCTTGGACAACTTCACGAATTAGCTACAAGGGTCTCCCCCAGGGCTCTTGTTTAAGCCCCCTTTTTTATAATTTTTATGTTAGAGACATCGATAGCTGCCTCATGGAAAATTGCACGCTAAGACAGCTTGCGGATGACGCCGGTGTTTCATTTGTAGGACCAGGGGCGAGCAACCTGCAGGGACCGTTGCAGGATACCCTAGACAATTTGTCTACCTGGGCTGTAAAGCTGGGTATCGAATTCTCCCCGAAGAAAACTGAGTTAGTTGTTTTTTTTCTAGGAAGCGTGATCCAGCACAGATACCGCTTCAACTCATGGGTAAAATAATAACTCAAAGTTTGTCTTATAAATACCTAGGGGTCTGGTTCGATTCTAAATGCACCTGGGGAAAGCACATTAAGTATCTGCATCAGAAATGCCAGCAGCGAATAAACTTCATGCGTACCCTCACCGGAACATGGTGGGGAGCCCACCCGGAAGATCTGATAAAGCTGTATCGTACAACGATTCTGTCGGTTCTCGAGTACGGTAGCTTCTGTTTTCAATCCGCCGCGAAAACTCATATTCTGAAGCTGCAGCGAATCCAGTACCGTTGTCTTCGTATCGCGTTAGGCTGCATGAACTCAACTCATACTATGAGTTTGGAGGTATTAGCAGGAGTTCTTCCTTTATCAGATCGTTTATGGAGCTATCGTTCCGGTTCTTCATCCGCTGTGAGGTGCTAAATCCATTGGTAATTGAAAATTTTGAAAAGCTAATCGAACGAAATTCTCAAACTAAGTTCATGACATTGTACATTGTACCATTGGTACATGACTCTGGAGGTGAGCCCTTTTTCGAATGTTCCTAATCGTGATTACTCCCAAGACTTCTCTAGTTCTACTGTAGTTTTTGATCTGACCATGAAGCAAGAAGCTCGTGGAATACCAGATCCACTCCGTTCGAAGTACATTCCATTAATTTTTGCAAGCAAGTTTGGCCATATCAGAAGTGACAGAAAGTTTTACACCGACGGGTCAAAAACAAATGATTCCACTGGATTTGGTGTTTTTAACGAAATTTATAGCGCCTCCTTCAAACTTCAAAATCCTTGCTCCGTATACGTCGCAGAATTGGCGGCTATACACTATGCATTAGAGCGAATTGCCTCTCTTCCCTCTGATCAATTTTTCATTTTTACGGATAGTCTCAGCTCACTTCAGGCTATTTGTTCAATCAGGCCGGCAAGGCACTCACCGTAATTCGTTAGCGAAATACAATCTCTTTTGAGTACCCTATCAAACAATTCCTACACCATCACCTTGGTTTGGGTCCCTTCCCATTGCTCCATTCCGGGTAATGAGAAAGCGGACTCACTTGCCAAGGTGAGCGCTATGGCAGGCGATATTTATGATCGACAAATCGCCTTCAACGAATTTTTTGCTGTTTTCCGTCAACAGGCCTTGATCAGCTGGCAACAAAAATGGGATGCAGGGGATTTGGGCAGATGGTCACATTCCACTCTCCCACAGGTATAAAAAAATCGTGGTTCAGAGGGTTGGATATTAGCCGGGATTTTATCAAGGTAATATGTCGTCCAATGTCCAATCACTACTCGTTAGGCTTTCATTTCCATCGAATAGGTCTCTAAGACACCAATCTGTGGTGCAGGTTATCAGGACATCAACCACGTTGTCTGGCATTGCCTCGATTACGAAATTGCCAGATCTGATCTTTGCGCATCCCTACGGGCCCGAGGGAAACCAGAGAAGGAAGATATCAGAGATGTGCTGGGTAAGCTGGACTTGGACTATATGGGGCTAATTTACAAGTTCTTGAAACAAATAGATGTATTCGTTTGATCCTCTCTTAGCTGTTGCTTTAACATGTCCGCCTCGTCCCCTCCTCCGTAATACCAACAATCAATGTGCAACTAGCGATTTGAAATTGGTTCACTGTTGTAGAACCCCTTGTTCCGAAGTACACCTTGCAGTCTGCACCTTGCCATGCACTCTTGCGCTTTTCAGTACCTTTTGGTACAAGTATCTTTGTTTTTGTTTTGATTCGCTATGTTATTTTGACAGAACATTTGAGGGTGTGTTGGTGTGAGTTACTTTATTAGGGGCGAATCATTAAGCTTGGGACCGAGCTTGGAACCGGTGTGCTAGTACCTCATGAGCCAAAAAAAAATTCGTTTTCTTCAGGACTATCCACCCGCTTGTAATACCGCTTCTATTGTATCGTTACAGCTTAACGCAATGCAACATCTACGCCAGACCTACAGCAACAATATAGCATCGCCAATCTGCTGTTGAAAGCCAACGTTAAGATTCCTATTTCCCCCATTCCTACCCGAATCATTGTAATCCCTAACCTCAACCAAGCCGCGAGCTTTTCGGCTTTCCAAAATTAACCTACTAAAAACTAAAAATGAAAAACAACTCGGCTCCGTTATGCCTATGGCACTTGAGCCTTATAAATAAACAATTAAGTTTAAAAAAAAGATCAAAACATATACCAGATTTAAAATGATGCAAAATAAATCCGGTATAAAACTAAATTTACAACACCGGTGCAGCGATTTTTTTGCGTTTGGTCTAAAAAAATAAATCCCATCTACGATTTGGACTACCGTTGAAGATGCCCTTAGTATCTGAAAATACTATCTTTAGAAAAAATATATTTTTTATTTTATTTTAATTCGTGAAGCAATCATGTTTATTTACATTGCTCGATTGGAACCCCGTTAGGCAGTTTGATTGGGTCTTTTGGTTACAGTCTACGCGCGTCTCTATTTCACATCGTTTCTGAGTTGGATCAGTTGTCGAATGTAGGGGCCAATGAGTGGCACTCGTGGCCAGAAGAGTGACGATTTCTTCTCGTTTAGAAGGTTTGTTAACCTAAGAGATAGTCGATGGAGCGATCCGATTTTTTTTGCATGTACGAGCAATCACTGAATTTCTACGCTGATGCTACTAGAGGTATGAACCCAAATATGCTATACATGACGCAATATGGGTACTAAATATGATTTGTTTTAAAAATACCAGTGTCCATTGAAGCACAATAGAAGTATGCGTACGTTTACTTCTGTTGTGCGGTGTACACAAAATAGTAAACATCATCTAGTAAACAATCGCCACGTGTTACTCATTTCCAAGACCAAAACAAAACCCGAAATTCCGGCACAACAGTTCATCAATGAACATCGAAACGACCACTCGACGATTCGAATGCTTTGAATGAATGTATTCATCAGTCAAAATAGATCCCAAATGAACTTGTTCAATCTTAACTTCATTTTCTAATGACAACTCACGTATGAAGTACTGATGGGCCAACACTTGTATCCGGACGATTCGGGCAGGATTGAAGAATCGCAGCACGATTTCCTTTGGCGATACCGGACTGTTCGGGTTCGAACGCCATCCGTGCACCGTTGGACTGTGGCTGTTCAACTCGCTGACCGGATAGTCAGAGTCCTCGTCTAAAACAAAACGAATTAAAGAGCTCGGAAACGGTGCGAACAGTTGTTGCATTTTTCATTATCCTCACCTGACACAAATACCACCTTGAAGGGAATCTTCTTTGCCATATCGAATGTGTGCTCCGTTGATTAATAAAACAAGAAGCCGAGGATCGTTGATTAAATTTCAATAAACGTTATATAACTCACAAGAGGCCCCACGGTTCTCAAAAAAAAAAATCACTTCAATCCATTCCCCACCCTGCGGCGTTGATGATTGTGCAATAATTTATTCTTTTATGAACTCTCCTTTCACCTCATGTCGACATGATTTGTATCACACTTTGATCATCCTCGCGTTTGCCGTATACAATCCCATACACACTTCCACTGTAGCAGTAGCAGCCCGGCTGCGCCTGTAAGATATGCAGCAGTATCAGCGCTAGCCTTTGGTTTTTCCCCCAAACAGAAGAAGAACAAGAACAACAAGAAACAGGAATATTCAATTTTCCAGGCACGGAATTGGAAAAGTCTCTCCCTATCGATGATATAATGCAGCACGTTCACATTTTGATGGCATTGCAGTTCCCGATTGTAGGCCTAATTGACGTTAGTATTGGTAAAAATCCTTGAAAGTTATCAGACTTGCTGGTTCTCTTTGCTTCGAATGCAAATTATCTGGAAGCGGACGACTTTTCCTTAATTTGTGATTAGAGAGCTTGAAAAGTGTCGATTGTTTGCGAGGAAAAAACCTAGTTAATTTAATCGACGAAAAATGTTTGCCTGAATTTATGCTAAACCGAATCACACTGAACTGTTTAAGGATTGTAAAAAAAGAACTTTTCCCTAATTTTCTTCGAATTCACACCACTTTTTTCCTGCAGCCCAGTCTTTAGTTCAATGACAGTCCTATCTGAATGGTGGTTTGCTGCTGGATCCTGAAATTTGTCGATGTCAAGTGAAAAATGTCTGTCAAAGTTGAGTGAAACTCCTATTCAGGGAGGGCGCTTGCGCCTGGATGGTAGGCACTACGCGAGGCGGTCATTCGTGAATTTGTTTACCTTTATCAATTTACTACCACGCGTGCTTTGGCGATACCGCCGCAATGAATCGTTGTTGATGTTCATGTCAGACCACGCATAACAATTAAACCCCGTTGCGATGGTAATCGAATGTCTGTTGCACACACTCCACTGGTAGCAGAAGACAATCACTTGTTGGAGCATTTCATTGACAAAATTCGTATTTATTTTTCGTTTCCGTTCTGCTCGGTTACATTGTGTGGAATCAAAATGAGCAAATTCGGTACATATAATTCAAGTGCATGTCGTAAACAAAACTACATAACGAAACAGACTTCACGGATGTATCGTGAAAATACAAATATAACGGAAAATCATGGGCTGTTATTATACTGCATAACATACTTGTCCCTATTCAAAGTGTAGAGATCACGCTTAACAGATTCGATGGTTCCGTTGATCATCCAGTTGCGGAAGATCATATACACTGTTGAGAGAAATGAAAGCCCACATGAAAAAGAAGATTCGTCGCAACGTAAAAAGAAACTACTTACTAGCTGACAGCAGGATTGTAGTGGTAATTATCGCATAGGCCATCTCCACGGACAAAGATTCCTCCTCGGATACGAAATGCCACCGCACGTACGAACGGTAGGCACTATTCATCAGAACAATCGTCACCAGCAGTAGGAATATAACGGCCGATTTTTCCACAATGTTGTACACCTTGCAGATGCGAAGCAATCGAAGGTTTTTCTGCGGTAATGGAACTTCCAGTTAATTCAATCATTTACTGAACAAATCCGTAGATTTGCGAGGCATTTCTGAATGAGCGCGTGTTCAAAAGAGTGAGTAACAACAAAACACGTTCTTACCTTCAAAATTCCTGTAACCATCAAGCCCGGGAAGATCATAAGCAATATGACTAGGAATGTAGCGGAGACCGAGTCTGTAGAGATGAAAAGTCATTCTCATTAACAACATGGCGGGGACTCAATAGAAACCTCACATACTTTCATCACGACATTTCCATGCATTGCAAAATACAATCTGATAGAGTACCACCGTTAGGTAGAACAATTTTAGGAAGCCAAACACGAGACTGCACAGCTGGAACGAATCGCTGAGGCCCATGATGTATTGCGAAATGTGATCCTAAATATATTACACTGCGAAAGAGAATCAAACCTTAGATCACACTGCAATTGGGTGTAGCTAGAAACTGAATAATGGATGGCCTCGACCGTAGAAACTTTCAGCTGAGTCTAGCTAGATGCATCACAAAGGATACTGACGATACTAGGGATTCTGTTCTGAAACAATGCATTGTGAAATTTATCTGCTATAAACGACGGTAATAGGGTAGAAGAACTTGTACTTGACGACACACTAAACCGGGGCCCTTCCTTAGCTGAGTTAGTAAAGGCGCAGTGACAAAGCAACACCATGCTAGAGTTGGCTGGGTCCGCCTGGTCTCGATGTTTTTCGTCCAGTATTTATTTGTCCGACTCCCTGGGAATAAAAGAGTAAGATTGTACTTTCCTCACAATCATACTAATGCCAGAATGGTCGAAAGCATTCAATTAACAACTGTGAAAGAACATTTAAAACAAACAGGTGAGAGCAGGCGTGTTAATAAGTTAATTGTGATATCAATAATCTCAAGCCTAGAAAGACGACTCAGTAAATAATGTATAAATAACATGGCTTATATGAGGGGCTGGCTAGGCAAGAAGAAAATTGATATAGCAGAGCTTATATTGTATCGTAAAAATGGCAAATACCATGTTTTTTTTTATCGATATCGACCATAATTTTTGTTGTAGAATTAGTGTAAAATTAACAACAAAAAAAGTGGTAAAATTTTGTTATATAGGTAGGTACTGTAACAGCAATTTTCATTGTTTTTATAATGTAATTTTTTTTCAGTTAGTCATGAAGAAAAAGAATATAATTTTTGGCTCAGGAAGTATCCGCACTTCGGTCACAAGTTCGGTCCCAAGCATAATGAATCATCCCTAAAATCATAACTCACAACGAACAATTCTTGCGCTTTTCGCTACTAAGGAGTGTATCGAATATAAGCTATCCACATACATTTGCGTTGTACGCATGTATTTGTGATGGTTTTTTATGCTCTGAACACTGCATGCTATGCGTTTGACTGTCAGCTTTCTTTTGTTTACTTGTTTGTGCGGTTCAAATTCTGCGTTTTCAAAATGTCGCGTATTGAAAAGGAAGTGAAAATTAAGGTTCTGGACACATGGCTAAGTGAGAAGGGTATTACTATGCGAAAATTGGCGAAGCGGTTTGGAATTCATCATGCGAGTGTTAAAACCATCATTAATAAGTTTGGGGAACACTATTCTTTGGATGAGCTATCACGAAGAGGCAGAACCCCCGGTTCTTCCAACCCGAAACTTGAGCAGAAAGTGGTATCTCTAATCATGAAGAACAAATCAATGTCAATACGTGATTTGGCCAAAAAAGCAGGAACGAGTGTCGGAATGATCCAGCGTATCAAGAGGCGAAACCACCTGAAGACCTACAAGAAGCAGAAAATCTCGAAACAAAGTGCAGAACAGATGAAGCGAGCAGCAACAAGGGCCCTGAAATTGTATTCGCGTCTTTTGCAGCGTCCGGATTCATGCGTTTTGATGTACGATGAGACCTATGTAAAGGAGGACTCAAAAACCCTTCCAGGTCCACAATACTTTACTGCCGTCGTTGGGGAGGATGTGAGCGGTGCGGACAGGTCGATTCAAGTGGAGAAATTCGGTCGAAAGGTACTGGTATGGCAAGCAATATGTTCCTGTGGTTTGAAGTCAACCATTTCTTACACTACCGGAACTATAAATGCGGAAATCTATCGATCTGAGTGTCTCCAGAAGAGATTGTTGCCTTTATATAAGAAGCATAGTACACCTCCACTGTTTTCGCCGGATTTAGCGTCGGCTCACTATGCCAAGACCACTCTCAATTGGCTTGCGGAAAAGGGTATAGATTTCGTTGAGAAAAATATCAATCCACCAAATTGCCCTCAGCTTCGACCCATCGAACGTTACTGGGCAATCGTGAAGAGGGTCTTCAAGAAGACTGGTAAGGCAGCTGGGAACATGCAGGAGTTCAAAAAATTTGGGCTCAAGCGTCCAAAAAATGCGATGCAACACTTGTCCGGAACTTGATGAAGAGCATTCGATCCAAAGTTCGAAAATTCGTGAAGGAATAACTTAAATTTCATCCGGTCTTCATTATGTTCAAGTTTAACCTCGTACAATAAAGGATCAATTTTTTGTATGAATAAAATATCGGTTTTCAACATAATTTGAAAGAAAGTTTGTGGATAGCTTATTTTCGATACACTCCTTAGAATCTTTGTTTTTGTTTAGATTCAGTGTGTTTTTTTTTCAGAATATTTTAGAGGTTCTTCGACGTGAGTTATGTTTTAGGTGGGATTCATTAAGCTTGGGACCGATGTGCTGGTATTTCATGACCCAAAAATTGTATCATTTCTTGGGGGGGGTTTTGGGTTGCGTTTTGAGGACAATATTTTTCATGCAGATCCAAATTAATAGTCGTGTCATAAAATTCTTCATTAATAAACAGTAATTGTATTGCGGGCGTTCCAGATGACTGACATTGACTTTTTTCAAATTTATTGTTATAATATCTTATAAAATTTCAGTAAAATTCAATAAACACGAACAAAAATATATATACTTGGGGCATCTTCAGCGGTGGTCTATTTTTAGATCAACTTTATACTTGATTTGCATCAGCGAAACTTGAATAGAACTAGCTAAAATAGACCAACTTTGCATTCCCCGCACCGGTGTTGTATTTCTTGTTGTTAAACCCGCCAACACCTGTCATCCTGTTGATCATTCAACATCAGAGAACAGGAGTTTTTTTGTTCAGAGATCACAGATTTTTCACAAACATTTTGCCATTGATTGGTTTGACCAAATAATTTTTAATGCCAGTAGTGCGTCGTTAGCTGACGACGAGGAATACTTGTTCTTTCGTTTGGCTGAAGGTGAGTGTGTGAATGCATGCATTTCATTAAAACGATATTAGCTAATCCTGATTTGTAGTTTGGCAGCGAATAAACAAGAGTTGAAACGTAGAGGGTCACGTCCTGGATGACGCCCCAACGTCGACCGTGATTTCCGTTCCGGTCATCAGAAGCTGTTCCAGGACTACTTTAGCGACACGCCAACCTACGACGAGAAGCACTTTCTGCGTTTCCGCATGTCAAGGGAGGTGTTCCTCGACATTATGCGACCTAGAGTCAACTAGAGGCTTCTCTAAAATTTATCTGTATGAGCTATTTGCAAGTGCTTATCATGACCAATCTATCAATAAACCGATTGTTTACTTTGAAGACTTAATTACTTTTCATTTCCGAGCAATCGAAATACTATTCGTAAATCCTGGAACCTCCGCATTTCGATCTAGTCAGCGTTGTCCAGAAAATGCAGTGGCTGTAAAAAAACTAAGACAACCATTCGTTATTTAGGAATGGAACGAAAAGGAAATTCACTAGCACCGAGAGGTAATTATCAGCATCCGAGGCAAGCAACACAACTTTCTGTCCATCGCCAGCTCACACGCAGCAAACACGGTTACTTTCCGGCTCACAAATATACCTCGGAATATACTCAATAAAATTGAGTTATTGTTCAATAGAAGCTGAAATTTTAGTCAATAATTTGTATTTTCAAGTAGCGTGTAGTGTTTTGGAACGGTATTTTTCTTGTTCCAAATTGCTGCAAGAATAGATCAAAACATATATCAGCTTTAATGATGCAAAATAGATCCAGTATAAAACAAAATTTACAACACGATTTGGAACGCCGTTGAAGATGCCCTTAAGCAATAATTAGTATCAATGCATATGAGTTCCATAGCGCTAAAAAAATAATTTCATAGGGTTATACAATGGAACTTACATTAGAAGTGTTTGTGACAACAATCATAACATTTCATAAGGTACACGGCAAATAATTCACACATATTTATTGGCAAAAATCCATGTGAAATTCCACATAATATTCATTTATACACACATAAACAGAACCTCCTGAGAAACACAAATGAAATTTAGGCAACAAATGAAACGTATATGTGACCACACATAGTTGTTATGTGAACACACTCTGAGAAATATTCTGTCGTTAGACCGACAATTAAACCATTAAATCATGGTCAATATGACTATTCCCTATAATGGTTACAATAACTATGAAAATGGACAAATTTACCACGGTCGTGGAATTCTATGATCTACTATGATCATGGTAACATCCTTGTTACCATGACCATAGAAGATTCCGACATTATGGTAAATGTTGAATCAATAGTCAGTTCAAAATCACTACACTGCAATAGTCATCCTAACCCCCAATAATGGTAAAATTGACTATCAAATTTGTCTCTGTGCATAGGAAGTATGTGTGGTTACAAATAGATCTAGGGACTTTTTTTTCATTAGGGTGAATCTAACATTGAGAGACTCTCTTTGATTACTTTCTCTTTCATTCATATTTCAATCACCTTTATGTTTTTCATTCTACTATTTGTAGAGTATGCTAGCCCGCATTGTTGTGTTTCGATCTATGTTATCATTTGTTGATTATATGGACTATAGAGTAGATCACAGTGACGTCACACCTCAGATTTGACAGATACTGGTGCCGTTGTGTTCAGAAATTCCTGTGTGAAAAACAAGGACGGATAAAAGGGTATAAGAGATAGCAACAGCCGTCGTGTCACCCGTCCTTGTTTGTCACACACGAATTTCTGAACACAAGGGCACCAGTATCTGTCAAATCTGAGGGGCGGAGTTACGGTGATTTGGTCTATTGCACGGAAAAGCCTACCCCCCTTTTCCCAGGGGGGTAAAAGGGATAAAAAAAATCCTGGGGTTTCCCGGCGGAAACCCGAATTTTTGGAACCAAAGGGGCCCGGTCCCGTTTAAAATGGGGGGGGGGCCGCCCTTTTTTTGGGGCCTTTCAAAAAAAATAAAATTTTCAAAAAAAATATTTTTTTGCTTTTTCATCATTGTAATGTTATGAAATTCAGACCGTTCCCTTGTGGCTAATTTTCATAAGGATATTTAATGAATATTAAAAGATTTTTTACACTAGGGCACAGATTGTACAATTCCCAAATATTTTTCGTATATTTTTTTAATTGAATTCTATTGGAATTTGTATTCTGAATATAAAAAAAAATGATATTACCAACAATATTACTCACCTCATGTGAGAACAGAACCATCTTATTTTATTTTATTTAAATAGCCATACATCGTATTTACGATATGACGTCATCTACAACATTTCGCCAATATACTCGGTCTATGGCTGCCTCTCTCCAATCTCGTTGACGATCCACACTCGCCAGATCCTGTTGCACCTGGTCCGCCCATCGTGCTCGATTTATTAGTTTTGGCTCGAAACGAACCAGGAGAACGTGAGCTACTCCACTTGGTATGACCACCACTGTACTTCTTTTTGAGTTCTCAAGAGATTTGAGGTGTCGCATGATGGCTTTTGGTCAGAATCCGAAACTGGCGAGCAAACAGAAAAATACGGATCTTGGATGTCAAGTTGACATCCACTGGGTCCTCCCTTAGCTCCCTTAGCTGACTGAGTCCTCCCTTAGCTCAGTCGGTAAAGGCGCAACTACAAAGCAACACCATGCTGGAGGTGGCTGGGTTCGATTCCCGGTCTGGTCTAGGAAATTTTCGTAAAGGAAAATTTCTCGACTCCCTGGGCATAGCGTATGATTGTACTTGTCACACAATCATACTAATGCAAAAATGGTACTTGGCATCGAAAGCTCTTAATTAATAACTGTTGAAGTGCATTTAGAACACTAAGTTGAGAGCAGGCAATAAGCTAATTGTGAAAGCAATAAGCTTGAAATGCTAAAGAAGAAGAAGAATGTCAAGTTGACACCAAACATCATACTAAAAGCCAATGGCAAACAATGAATTTAAACGTTGAGATCTCTCGAATCACAGGAGTCCTACAATATCAAACTATACCAAATGGTAAAACAAACATTCCTCTACCAGATGCTGCATTCAATTTGCAAGAGATTCTTGAGACATCAACGTTTAAATACAATGTTTACAATTGGCTTTTTGGCCCCAATCATGGCATCCAGACTGTCTCTGATCCGAGAGACTTTCTTTATTCTATCTTTTCTCACGTAATATCGCTAACAATATCCGCACCAACGTCACCACCAATAGACAGGTACATAGGGAAGATGTACTTATATTAATCTCATCACTTTGCAGTTCATCCTACTTGAAATAAAACGATATACACGTGAAAGGATTAGTTAGTAATGTTTGTTGTAGTTATTTAACGTAAGCAAACATTATTAGAAAATGAAACCGATCTTTCAGCTGCCCAATTGTTTGATTCATCGTAGGATGAATATAGGAACAATGAGATTAATATGGGGGCAGTTTCCCTACAATGGTTATAAAACAATGCCATACTTACAGAGCTGGGCCATCTACCCTAGAAATTAAATTTTATAGCATCTTCTGTCCTTGAAAAAAAAAACAATAGTTTAGGACGAGTGTATTTTCTACAACGTTCAAGAAAAGCTAGCTCAGTCCACTGTAACCATTTTCAACTAATGGATTATTCCAGTGACGTCTGCTATATTTTGGTTGCGGATTCTTTGGTAAGCATCTTTCTTAATAAATAAACAAAAATAAATTACGGCGCATTAGGTTCACACAACAAAATAGATAGGAAGCATGAATTTGAAATCGCTTTCTAAATAAATCTGTATTTTAAAGATTACAGTCTAGCTCCAAGATGATATATTTTCCAGACAACCTAAATAAGCACAAACGGCAAACGCCAACTGTTCGAACATGTTTTAGGGTCAATGGAGAACATTGAGACATTTTTCATTCTCAGAGCTTACTATCTCTTGATGTTGCTTTACATTAAATGATGCGTTGAAGTCACACTTGCATTACATTCACGCCATGCGGCATTAACAATAATATTCCAAACACTCTCGAAATACTTACTGTGAGAAACCAAGCGGGTCGATTTAAAAAAAAATCTTTCTAAACTCGCTGCAACTTTTCCACCTTTCAGAGCCTACCACACCCATTCTCCAATGCCTTCGATCTCCGGAACCAGTTCATCCGAGGACGAACTCGAACACGTTAAACCGAAGGAAGACGGCAACAGTGGTGTTTCAATGAAACCTATTGAAATCAACTCCAGCACACCAGCGGCTGCCAGCAGCAGCAAGAGTAACAATGGAAAATTGGAGAAGATGCTGCAACTGGTATTGGAAGCAGTAAAGATGGTACAATCGGAGAACCCAGCGAAAGGTATCTCGATCCAGAAGATCAAGAAGTACCTGACCGTTGAACACGGCATGCGGAAGATGGTACTCCAAGAACAGCTCCGACCGACGTTGGAAACTGCCATCAAGCTGAAGATGTTGTTGAAGACCACTGGCCGTGTGAGTGTGCTGATTGGTTCGGTGAAACTGAATCCGGCTTACCGTGAAGTGCAGAATGCGAGCTCTATGGAATCTTCCAGCAGCTCTGATGAAGAGTCTGCCGCCGAAGATGCGCAGCCGAAGGCAGCAACTAATAAACGGAAGGTGGCAAGGGAACCGGAGCCAGCAGGCAACAACAAACGGCGCAAGTAGGGTCGGGCATAGGTTATTCCTTGAGAGGGTTAATGGTTTCCTAAAACTTCCACAGAAATGGAAGATTTCGAGAAGCTTTTATTATTGCTATTTTTTGTTTCGATGAAATTTTGCAGGCAGATCGTATTTTTTTTTCTATAAATTATGTTAAAAAAATCGTTAAACAATTGTTTTCTTATACGTTCTGAAGAATTGTATAACTCTCAGAAAATGGCAGCTTAAATGTTATTCTAAACGTTGTTTCGATAATGGAACATTTGTAAATAATGGATATTATTTATAATCCCTTATCTCACAGCCTTATTCTGCGCGGCGTTTGAGGTGAGGTGACTCGTTGTTACATACGAGGTGACAATTCTTACTTCGGGCGAGGTGACTCTCCATTAATTTTGCCCGGAAATTCTCCTCACGAGTGATAAATTTCACCTCGTAGGTGACATGGACATGGTCTATTGCATATAATGATTACAATAACCATGAAAATGGACGAATTCACAACGTTCATGGCATTCTTGACTATGATCATGGTAATAGGGACTATTCTGACATTATGGTAAAGGTTGAATCAACTATTTTTAATGCCTTTTTGGACCATGATCATAGTCGGTTCGAAATCACTATACTGCAATAGTCATCCTAACCCCCAATAATGGTAAAATTGACTATCAAATTTGTCTCTGTGTACCGTAAAGTGAAAGCATGGTGAACGCGGAACATGTTGACGAATTGGTACCCGCTTAGAAAAAAGTACCCAACGGAGCAGTTACCGCCCAAACACAATGATAATGGAAACGGAACGGCAAACGGCAAGTTTGACAGTTGTAGAAAATAACGTCCACGCTCAAAACAGCCTCTCTTTCATTTGTATTACGGTCCCTTTTTTCTCACGGAAAAGTTACTCAATTGTCGTAAAAAGTGTAACAACTCATTTTTGAGTTGTTCCACTTTTTACGAAAGTTGAGTAACTTTTCCGTGAGAAGAAAAGGGACAGTATTACAAATGAAAGATATGCTGTTTTGAGCGGGTCGATACGTCCAATTAGAATCGGCTTGGAATAAGCCTATTTTCTTTCCTACAAGCAAGCTTACTCAGATCGGGCTTTGCCGTTTCCGTTCAGGTTCCGTTGTCATTGTGTTTGGGCCATTAAGTGTGGGAAGCTAACGTTGGGATAGTGATTGTCCGACTTTTCCCTGAAAACCAGTTCCCCGGAAACACTTTTCCAGAATGATTTTTTCCCGAAAGCTATTCCCCCAAATGTATCGTTTCCCCGAAAAACATTTCCCAGAAAGTATCGTTTTCCCGAAAAACATTTCCCAGAAAGTACCTTTTTCCGAAAGCGACATACCGAGTAATAACGATGTTATCGAGTTTCTTCACGATGTGAGCACATCTTGATGACGATGATACACAATACTGTTATAGTCATTAGACAGAATGCCATTGATCACATAATTTAACAATGTTCTAAAACTGTTCATGTATGATACAATAGTATTCCGTTTGTTAAACAAAACTTCTATTCAAATCGCAACCTGCAACGATCGTATTATAACGTTCATATTTCGCACGGAGCATTTAAGTCCTCTTTGTTTTCACCTCAACCCTCTTTGGCACAAAGTCGGTTCAGACGATTATGATACGCAACTTTTCAGAATAATGTTTGGGCGAAGTTAAAATCAAGATTGATATTAACTGAAATGACTGTATCTAAATTATGAATGGATTTTTTAGCTCACGGGTTACGGCAAGGTGATGGATTGTCGTGTTTGTTTGCATCGGAGGGTGTGATTCGAAGAGCTGGGATAGACACGAGTGGCACAATCTTCAGGAAGTCTGTCCAACTATTTGGCTTCGCCGACGATGTTGATGTCGTAGCACGTAACTTTTAAACGATGGCGGAAACGTAAATCAGATTTAAGGCTGAAGCTGGTAGGATTGGGCTTGTGATTAATGCGTTTAAAACGTAATACAGCAACCGTTAGCGGATGCTGCTCGGTAACTGGGCTGACATTTTAAATGTAAATAAATTTCGAGGGGGCTTTCGATCAGATTTCGGTCGGGATATTTCATTGAACAATACATAAATTCAATAATGTTTTTATGCTTTATACGTTATTGCGATGTAGTTTATTGTGCAACCCATTGTGCAAAACATTTGACTCAGTTTGTGTGGTATTACGACTCAATTTCGAGCAATTTAACAATTTTTCACTCCTCCACGAACCTTATATGCCTTCTACATGCCCCTTGCTGATTTTGACAACAAAATGTCAAATGCTGATTTTTGAAGTTTAGTTGCTTTTTAACTGGGCTATAGCCCAGTTAGCGAACGCCCAGTTGAAAAGCAGCCCAGTTAAACAGCACCCAGTTAGCAAACAGTTACTGTACATGAAGGGAAGAGGCTCGCGAGAAGACAATGTAAGCCTCCTACCACGAGTTCAGATCGACGGTGATGAAATCGAGGTAGTAGACGAATTCGTGTATCTGGGCTCATTGGTGTTTGCCAAAAACGACACCAGCAGAGAAAAACAGAGGCGCATTATGGCTGGCAATTTCGAACAAAGTTCGCCGAACTACAAAGTTGACCATCTACAAGACATTAATTAGACCGGAAGTCCTCTACGGCCGCGAACCATGGACATTGCTAGTGGAGGACCAACGCGCCTTTGGTGTCTTTGAATGGAAGGCGCTGCGTACGATCTACGGTGGAGTGCAGATGGAAGACGGAACGTGGAGGAGGCGAATGAACCACGAATTGCATCAGTTGCTGGGAGAACCTCCCATCGTTCACCTCACTAAAATCGGTCGACTACAATGGACTGGGCATGTCGTAAGGACGTCGGACGACAGCCCAGTTAAAATGATTCTCGAAAACAAAGAAGAAGAGGTGCGCAACGAGGAAAGTAGATCGATCAAGCAGAAGGCGACCTGCAGACCCTCCGCAGACAGCGGGGCTGGCGAGGTACAGCCATGGACCAAATACAATGGAGACAACTTCTGTGTACAGCAGAGGCCACACCGGCCTTGGTCTGACTGGTAAGGTAATTAATTTTTTTTATCTCAAAATGACTGTTTCCACATGATGTGATGTGATGTGATAGGAAACCACCACCAGTGCAGGACTTGCCATGGCGTACAGTTCCTCCTAATGGCAAGGTCAAACTGTACATACCTGTAATCCTCACTATTCCGTTGTATGAAGGGCCAAAAACGGGGGTGTGGATCCGTAAGCAGAAGCACTTACACGAAACCCACGGAAAGGATAGAGAAACTCCTTCCAACGAAACGCTCTTATTACAGGAAATGAATAGTAAGCAATACACATTAGGATTTTCGTCTGGTGGTTTGTTAAAAATAGGGTTAGCAAACTCACTGTAGACTGTCAGAAGATAATTAGACCTTCGCTGATCTCGATCTGACGATTTCCATCAAGGAAGGCATAATGGTCATCCATGACTTGAGCCAGATAACCACGAATCACTCATCTAGCCTACACTTCGTCTGGCACCCTGTATTCCCCCCTTACCCTTAGTTAATGATTGTATGTATGTAATGTACGCATTATAATATAATATATGAATTAACAAAATATAACTGACAGCCACTGGATTGTTGCTGCAAAATAAAAATTGGATATGTATTAATATCTTAATAGTCTTGGAAAAGCTGAAAAGCAGAGTTGATCAATCCTTTCAACAAAGATAAAATTTCAATGAAAAGATATTTGATTTGTTTTATTCTTTTGAGAATCAACAGACTATTCTAAAGGTCGAAGAAAGCAGTTTAAGTGATCGAAGAGCCCGATTCGATGATTTCTACAATAAATGGAACATCTCATCATAATACCACTAAACACACATATTTAAATACAATCCTATACTGCTTATAATAACATGCCAGTCTTTTATGAATATAGTAGTTGAAGTTCAGAAATAGAATTTTAATGACAATGTTATGCAGAAATGCGGAAAAACAAATTAAGCATTACAAGCATTGAATTGTCAAGCTGCTAAATACTCTGAAATACAGTAGAAAAACTCATTAACGTAATATAACCACAATGGAACTGACTCTTAGCTTCGGGTCTTGACAGAGAATACTGAGCCCTTGCGGCACGTCAAGCCGGCCAGTTAAGGGTCAAAATGACTTTTTCCACACGTCTCTTAAACATAAATTTCTTGATTCAAAAAACTGCATACAATCAATTGCGATGTTGTGTGTTGGTGATTTTTCCTCAAGCGAGCTCAGGTCCAAAGTGTCGTCGTTCAAGGGTATTGTGGGGGAAGATAGTGTGTATTGTTTAGCAACCGTTCAAAGTTAGAGGTCATAAGCGAGTCTATTTTTCTTATTAATCCTGTTTCCTGCGATCAAGGCCAATATCTAGAACTAGATTTTAGAGGAAAATACCACAACCGTGCAGGCTCAGTTTGTAAATTAATCGGTGCAAGAAGAGTGTAATGTTATTATCTACAACTAGTAACGTTTTTCTACAACTGAATGCATCATACATCATCTCTTTTATTGGAAAACATCGACACTTGAAAACATATGTAAGATGTTTATTCATAACCTTTAATACATCTGAAAACATAAAAAAAAATCCTTTGACTATGCTGTTTTATTCAAACACATTTGAAAACACCAATAAGCTTTGATACCTTAAAACATCAGAAAAACCTTTTGTTTGCATTTCAAAAGTAGAAAAATAATGACATCAAAGGGACATTAGAATAGAAAAAAATTGTTTGAAAATGTCTGCTGTCATGTTACCTTGCCTAAATACAGCGAAATCGTTCTGATCTCAAATGTTCAACGTAAGATGTACATTTGAATTTCATGTTGATGTAGACATTGAAATCAGACATCAGTCTGATGTAAATTTTTATTCGGGTTGTCTCTTTTGTAGGGGGGGTTTTTTTGGGGGGGGTGGTTTTGGTTGTAAAAAGCCTTCCCATTAGGGGTTTTGGGGGGGGGGGTCTGGGGAGTCTGGGGGGGGGGGGGGTTGGGTTTGTTGGTGGTTTTTTTATGTGGATGTTGTTGTTGCCAGTTGTTGGTGGTTGTTTTTTTGTGGGGGTGGGTGGGGAGGGGGTGTGTGGGGGGGCTCTGGTTCGTTTGCTCTGCTTTTCTATATTTTTTTTTTATTTTTTGTGGGGGGGGGTGGGGAATAGTAAGTGGTGTAAAGGTTGTACGGAATCAAATTGCACCACTTTTAAATGGCTGTAAATTTTTACCCGTTGGGTATTTTTTATTGAAATTTTGGGTGGAATTAGTTCAATGTGAATTTGTTTACGCTGTGTAAGTTTCACTAGCAGATGTGCAATCGTTGCGAAGATGGAGTCGGAAGAACAGCAGCGGCGCAAAGAAATTTTGCGCACGTACCTCGAAAATCCGGATCTTTCTCATCGTGCCATCAATAGGAAGCTGGGAATGGTACATTCTACGGTGTCTCGTGTTTTAAATCGGTACCACGAACGTTTGACCATCGATCGGAAAGAAAAAAAAAGTGGCAAAAATGGATCTCCGTATAGTGTTAAGGATCACAAGCGGGTAGTTCAAGCTTTCAAGAGGAATCCCAACAGTTCAGTTCAAGATGTGGCGAAGAAGCTGAATCTAACCAAAACTTTCGTGCAAGATGCGAAAAAACGTGAAGGACTACACACCTACAAAGTCCAAAAGGCGCCTAATCGCGATAAACGGCAGAATACGGTAGGTAAAACACGTGCACGGAAGCTCTACACCCAGATGTTGACGAAACCGCATTGCCTCGTTATGGATGATGAGACGTACATACAGCAGACTTCCGGCAGAAGATGTCATAGTTTGCCAAAAAAATATATGATTTGGCAAGCAATTTGCTCGTGTGGCAAGCGGAGCACCCCATTTGTGACAACTGGAACGGTCAATGGGCAGGTGTACCTAAAGTAATGCCTTTAAAAGCGTTTACTTCCTCTTCTGAGGCCACGTGATGGTCCCACGATTTTCTGGCCGGATTTAGCCTCGTGTCATTACTCGAAAGAGGTTTTGGAGTGGTACAAGGCTAAGGAGGTACAACCCCCCGAACGCACCGGAACTGCGGCCAATTGAAAAGTACTGGGCCATCATGAAGCAGGCACTTCGGAAGCATCCTAATAAAGTGAAATCGGAGGAAAATATGAAGAAAAAATGAATTGCCACGCAAAAAAAGTTGGTCCAAATGTTGTACAGGACCTTATGAGTAGTGTAAAGAAGAAGGTTCGTGCATTTGGATATGTATTTGGATATTGAATAAAACAAACATGGAAAAATATTCATAACATGTTTTATTTTACTCCCTGAAAGTTTGAAGATGATTGGTTGAACGGACGAATTTTGTCGAATATTTGTGTTAAAGGGTGTGTCGCAATTTGATTCCGTACACCCTTTAAATTGTCGAAAGACAAACTTTTTTCAAAGAAGGGTGCATTCTCTTGGAGACTAAGCTCTTCTACGTACGGTACCTATTAGCGGAAGGTATTCTATAAGATACACCCGTCTTGAAAAACAGGCTATCCTAAGACTGATTATATTGTTTGTTCAAACGTGCGTTAACTATGAGCAATTATTATATTACAAATACATTCCAAAAAAAGCAAACATTGTTACAAAAAGATACCAAACTATTCATACTTCAATTACTTATTTTCGACTGGAATCAATAAAGGAGAATAAGATGAATAATGGAACAGTACTTTTGAGTGTCATTAAATAAACGGGGGCTGCCGTCCTAAGAACGTTTAAGGAGGAGGAACAGGTAACATCTTCCAACTGACGGCGTGAGGAGAAATTACAATTTTGATATATTTGTGTTTTTAAAAAATTAATAAAAATATAATACTTTTTTCTATTTATGATTGATTAATAACAAATGAAAAGTATGTATTAAGATAAAGAAAAATATAAACTAACAACTTTAAAATTCATAAGGACATATTTCGTAAGACAATAATCTTTTTTGATTTTGTTATTAATTGTGAAAGAAATTTGATGAAATGGAACATTCAGGGAATTTTTTTTTCGGGAAATCAGTACATTCGGGTTAACGTTTTTCGGGGAAACGGTACATTCGGGAAAACTTCATTCGGCGAACTAGTTTTAGGGGAAAAGTCGGACAACCGGCTATAGTTATGTTTACCTACCGTTGGGTACAAGTTACTTACTTTAAGGTACAATTTTACCCAAAAGTAAGTTAATTGTACCGAACGGTAGGTTAACATGATTATACCCAACGTTGGCTTCCCAGACTCAAGAGCTCCGCTGGGTACTTTTTTTTAGCGTGTAGCAGCTTGATTCCTAAATACCTTATAATGAACATTCCGAAAATATTTCGAAATAACCAGCCTTGTTCGATGCAGTTTCTATTTAACTACAATATTAAGCTATATTTCTACTTGCATAGGATCCCAACCAGAAGTACTGTTCCTCGCTATATTGTTAAGCAAACCCCAGGGCGATAGTAGATCTTATACCAGTACCCAGTACCGGCACAAATCTTGACCCACCAGTTTCACTTATTTTACTAAATAATGAAATGCACCCAATACTCTTTGCCTTTTATCTACCGTCCTGGAGAACTTCCCAAAACCACTCACCATTTGTTGATACAAACCATCGTTGTCTTCAAACCCTAATGAAAAACACCCGTTTCGCTCTAAAACAACATCATTTCTCTATATTAGCTGACCAGTATGTTAAAGTTGTTTATGGTAGGTAGTATTTTTGCAAAAGAAAAGCACAATTTTCGAACCATTTTTGTCCTTGCTTCCGACCCTATTATGTTCAGTGGTGCGACGCATCCGAGGCGGACGTCTTACCGTACTGTTTCTCCCACCAGGCAACGTATTCTTCCTTGCGCTTTTCACGACGGGCAAAGTACTCCGGGAATTGAGCCTTCTCCAGCGGGTGCCAGTAGTCCAGAACCCAGTCCGGGGGGATCACCTCTCGTTCGAAAGCAACACCACCAGGGGACATGGGGACTAAAATGAACACTTCACTTAAAGCACCTTAACTAGCATGTATTAGTTGAGAACAACTTACATTTCTTCGGCTGGAAGTGTTGAGTTTCGAACAGCTCCCGTTCGCCATCGACCAGCAGTTGGGCAATCTTGGTCGGATCGCGTTCGTTCTTGTGCTTGTCAAAACGTTCTCGCATCAGCACGGCCTGGTAGCGAAAAATGTGCCTATAATCAATGGAATACCAATATAGTGATAACCAACCCAAGACTGTTTATTTTGAATACCATTGGGAACAGAAAATTACATAAGCAAAGGACATTTACAGCCCTCGCTACGGAACACATACCTTCGATCATACCAGGACTCCAGGTTACGGAGGGACTTCTTGTACAGTGAACAGACCCTGCGGGTGTGTGCAACCATCGCCGCCGTCGGACCGGACATTTCCGTCGGTTCTTTTCGATTAGTTCGTGATGGGAAAATAAATTTGTTGCACTAACTTGCTGCTTTGCGATGGACAGACGATCACTCACCGAAAATCATCAAGTCAAGTTTTGACGTTTCGGCACAAAGTCAAACGTCGTCGGTCACCCCGTGGCAAAGTTAAGATTGTGAGTCCTACCCCCCAATCGGCTACCGCTATTTACGCTATTTATTTTGACGTGGAGCTTGTTTGTTCATCAAGCTGCATTCGGAATTCTGAATTCACAACAACAGCAGTACGGATTGGATATTTAAAAAACATAATTTTGTGTAATATTCTGAAAATACGAAGTACATAGAATCAAACGATCATGACTGCCAACAAATATTCCATATTGCTTCCTACGTACAATGAGCGTGAAAATCTTCCCATCATAATCTGGTTAATCGTTAAATATATGCAGGAAGCGTAAGTATTATTGAACCGAGTCTTCTTCAGTGGGACATAAAAAGGATCCCGGTGCCACGTCCTAATGTTTACTATGTTGAATATCCCAAGGAACATCGACTATGAAGTGATTGTCATTGACGATGGCAGTCCGGATGGAACGCTAGACGTTGCTAAGGAACTGCAGAAGATATATGGCGAGAATCGAATTGTGCTTCGGCCACGAGCCTCCAAATTGGGTCTCGGAACTGCCTACATCCATGGTATGGAACATGCCAATGGAAACTACATCATAATTATGGATGCAGATCTGAGTCATCATGTGAGTTGAGACCAGAAAAAAATATACTATAAATTGGGTTCTAATCCAATTTAAAATTTCAGCCCAAATTCATTCCGAAATTCATCGAGCTTCAAAAAGAAGCCGACTACGACGTTGTTTCCGGCACTCGCTATCTTGGAGACGGAGGTGTCTACGGGTGGGATTTCAAGCGGAAGCTCATCTCCCGGGGAGCCAATTTTCTGACGCAAACGTTGCTCAGACCGAAGGCTTCGGATTTGACCGGTTCTTTCCGGCTGTACAAGAAGGAAGTGCTGAAAGAGCTCATTTCTCGCTGCAAATCCAAGGGCTACGTATTCCAGATGGAAATGATTGTTCGGGCTCGCCAGCTGAACTACACTCTCGGAGAGGTGCCGATTTCGTTTGTCGATCGCGTATATGGACAGTCCAAACTAGGTGGATCGGAGATTGTTCAATTTGCCAAGAATTTGCTGTATTTGTTTGCAACCACGTAATTATATTAATTTTCTGCTGAATATGATAAGGATGTACTGTAATTTTTTTAACAGAAGATGAATTAATAATAACATTGTTACTCAGGCTAAGAAAGTCTTAGTCTAATTTAAATTAAAATATGGAATAAGAATGATTATTAACTCAATTTTTCATATCTAGGTTTGTTTTTCATTAGGGCGAATCTACAATTGAGAGACTCTCTCTGTTTACTTCCTCTTTCACCAATAGCTAAATCATATTCACATTTTTCGTTTGGCTGTTTGCCCAATATGCTAGCCAGCACTCTTATCTTGCGATCTGTGTAAAAAAAATCAATCCATAGTTTTATAATGGCGCTGTAATTATGGAAAGAGAACGAGGCAAGAGAGAGTCTCTAAATTGTAGATTCGCCCTAATGAATAAAAACCCTAGCTATAATATAAAACTACAAGGTACAGCCCAATGGGGTTGTGCGCAAAGGTGACGTAGGACCAGCAACAATCTAATTCCCATACACGTCAGGGCCATCCGCTAATTGGTTAAAGTCAGTCCTAAAAAGGGTCAAAAAAATTCTATTGTACACTCTTTAGAAAGCATTTGGTGGCTCTTAATTATGATACGGCCCCGGTGGAGGGCCCCTATCTTTAACGCGTAGAAGATAGTTATGAATCTGTTGGTTCAGTGGTTGTTCAACGCGCTTTGCCATTTACTCCGGGACGCGGCGTTTAAAGCAATGCCATGTTCAGCCGGGGCGCGGTAATGGAAATTTTAAAACAGCACAAGAGAAAAATTCATCCAAACGAACTCTTCAGTTGGCAAATTGATTTGGTCGTCCTGAAAAGGACGGATTTAGTTGACGGGACAGAAACATGGTTCGCGACTAAACTTGGGCTTTCTTCTTGGTATTCTTCATCTCTTCATTGCGGATGGCCATCTGCAGGTGACGTGGGACCCTCCAGGGTGCTTGCTGCCGCCAACTTCGATCTAACAGCCACTGCACAGCTTCTCGGCTGCCGAAAAACTAAATCAAAATGGCAAGGTGTACCCCTTAATATAACATTCATGCCCAAGTAACCACAAGCATTATATTATTGCACTTATTCAACCCAAAATCAACATCATTAATGTGGGATCGCATTTTTTCGACATCATTAATGCGGGATCGCATTAATTTAACAGTTTTCAAGTAATGAAGCGTTAGACTAGCTTTAAGAATGTAGTGATGCATTACCAATGCAATAATGCTACTTTAGCAATGTTTTATGGCATAACAAAAGATATAGCATTAGTTCGATCTTAATGGGGCCCTTTTCAGCATTAAACCAACATCTATGATACACTAGACGTAATGCATATGCCCTATATATGCCTTCTATTATAGCCTCGTGGTTACTTGGGTGGCTGCCTAGGAGACGTTCTTCACTTAAATATGAAGTCTGTGCTAGGAAAGTACTGTGTATTTGGTAAATTTACTGTGAAAAATCGACATTATAACCCAAGTAACAATTTGGGTTTTATGAAGGTTCTGTAGAACGTGATTCGAACTTGTAGAGTGCTATAAAACTAGGATAAAACCTACAATGTTACTTGGGAAGACATAACCTCATATTTGCGTTAATTTTATCAGTTGCATGTTAAAAATCAATAAATTTAAATATTGAAATCAAAGCGTAGAAAATGTCTTAACCTAATGCTGCAAACATTTTGGAAATCGATCTTGAAATTGCTTAGTAATTAACGTTCAAAACCTGACCGTTTTTCGTGACGCTCCAAATTTTCGCAATTTGAATGTGTACCCCAGTATTAAAAACACAGACGTAGTCCTACGTCAAAAAAAAAATTAGAAATTCTAGCGAACCTCAAAGTAAGAGATATGCGGAAATTCAATCTGACGATTTGGCAACGATATACTGGTATACTTATGACTGTCCCACAATTGATACGTAGCGGATGCGTTTGCGTGAATTTGACAGTGTTCCCATAGTTTTTGTCTCAAATTTACGTCAACTGAAGGCAAACGTATCTTTTGTGGGAAATCCTTTACTGCAGAGCAAAATATGTACGATTGGCTCAGATTTTGATAACTCTTTCTCGCTGTACGACCAACAATCAATATGCAACTAGCGATTTGAAATTGGTTCACTATTGTAGAACACCTTGATCCGAAGTACACCTTGAAGTCAGCACCTAACTATACATATTTGCGCCTTTGTTTTGATTTACTGTGTTATTTTGACAGAATAGTTGAGAGTGTGTTCGTGTGAGTTCATTATTAGGGGCGTATCATCATAGACTAACTCTAAGACCAGTAGGTCCAGAACAAATACGATTTTTTTTTTGGCTCAGTCAGTACTAGCACATCGGTCCCAAGCTCGGTCCCAAGCTTAATAATACGCCCCTAATAATGAACTCACACGAACACACTCTCAAATATTCTGTCAAAATAACACAGCAAATCAAAACAAAGGCGCAAATATGTAAAGTTAGGTGCAGGCTTCAAGGTGTACTTCGGACCAAGGGGTTCTACAACAGTGAACCAATTTCAAATCCCTAGTTGCATATTGATTGTTGGTATCATTAAGCTTGGGACCGATGTGCTAGTACTGACTGAGCCAAGAAAAAAATTGTATTTGTTCGGGACCTACTGGTCTTAGAGTTAGTCTATGGTACGACTGGATCTAAGTGGCGGCTTTCGCAAATCTATTACTTTGAGGGAATACCAACAATCAATAGGAAACTAGGGATTAAAATTGGCTCACTTAGGGAACGTCCATTAATTATGTCACGCAAAAAGTGACTTTTTATAAGCCCAACCCTTGTCACGGTTTTGTATGGACCTTCAAATTTTTTTGTATGGATTGTCACGTCAATGGACCTTCCCTTATTTAGAACTCCATTGGTGTCAATTGAATCATGAAGTGACCTATTCTTTCGCTTTGCGGTACTACAATATTTGCTTTTGTCTTGATTCACTGTGTTATTTTGACATAATTTGTAAGGGGCTGTTCGTTGTTAGTGATGTTTTAAGAGGTGATTCGTTAAGCTTCGGACCGATGTACTGGTACTTCCTGATACAAAAACTAAAGGGCGATACGGTCAAAATTTGGTCAATATCAACTTGACGTATTTCTTTCAATTTTGCATTTAAAAAACCTGAACACCCCTCATTTTGAAGGTGTGTGTGTGTAGAATGTTGCTCCTATTTTGATTTTGGAATTCACTCTTCAGTTGTCAAAATGACGTCCAAGCAAGAAGAGCAGCGTATCAAAATTTTGCTCGCGCATCGCGAAAATCCGAGCTACTCGCACGCAAAGTTGGCAAAATCGCTAAAAGTTGCCAAATCAACCGTTACAAATGTAATTAAAGTGTTTGGGGAACGTTTGTCGACAGCCAGGAAGTCTGGATCGGGGGGAAATAGAAAACCGGAAGCCGCTGAGACGACAAAGAGAGTTGCCGGTAGTTTCAAGCGAAACCCTAACCTATCTCTCCGAGATGCCGCAAATAAGCTGGGTGTATCGTCTACAACCGTGCATCGAGCCAAAAAACGAGCCGGACTATCGACTTACAAGAAGGTAGTGACTCCAAATCGCGATGATAAACAAAATACGACGGCCAAAGCGCGATCCCGGAGGCTGTACACGACGATGCTGACGAAGTTTGACTGCGTGGTAATGGACGACGAAACCTACGTCAAAGCCGACTACAAGCAGCTTCCGGGACAGGAGTTTTATACGGCAAAAGGAAGGGGAAAGGTAGCAGATATTTTCAAGCACACGAAACTGTCAAAGTTCGCAAAGAAATATCTGGTTTGGCAAGCCATCTGTACCTGTGGCTTGAAAAGCAGCATTTTCATAGCTTCCGGGACTGTCAACCAAGAAATTTACGTGAAAGAGTGTTTGAATAAACGTCTGCTGCCTTTCCTGAAGAAACACGGTTGTTCCGTATTGTTTTGGCCGGATTTGGCATCTTGCCATTACGGTAAAAAGGCCATGAAGTGGTACGCCGCCAACAACGTGCAGGTGGTTCCCAAGGACAAGAACCCTCCCAACACGCCAGAGCTCCGCCCAATTGAGAAATACTGGGCTATTGTCAAGCGGAACCTAAAGAAGACCAAAAAAACTGCTAAGGACGAGCAGCAGTTCAAGGCAAACTGGCTTTCTGCGGCGAAGAAGGTGGACAAGGTGGCTGTACAAAATCTGATGGCAGGGGTCAAGCGTAAGGCCCGGCAATTCGGATTTGGAAAAGCGGAAGCCTAATATATTAGGAATATTTTTCCTGAATTTTATACTAATTGAACTTGAAAAAGAAATTTAATTTGATTTTTTAAATAAACGATTTCACCGATTTACACGCGTTTTCCCTTGACCAAATTTTGACCGTATCACCCTTTATATTTATTTTCTTCATGAATAGCCAGCCCCTGTTAATTTATTTACTATTACTGGTGTAGGACCATTACGCCAAATGGGTATTTAGCCATTAAGCTTATCACGTCTGGATGTGGTAGTTTGCTTTCTGGAAAAATACAGAGGACAGAATACTTGAGGGGTTATTTGTTGTGAGCTATGTTCTGAAGGTAGATTCATTTAGCTTGGGACCGATGCGCTGGTACTTCCTGAGCCAAAATATATATATTTTCTTTTTGATCATTCAACCCCGAACGAGAAGCATGCAATAAATTTCATTTCCGATCTAATTACATTTAGAACAGCTTTAGGAACTTAAATTACACTTTACTGATTTTTGAATTTAATTAATTGCAGTCATGAAATGATAATAAAGGTACATTGCACTTCCAACGTACCAGTCCGAGGTATTGCGTGACCTTCATAATAATGTGACCAATCAACAGGAAACTAGCGATTTAAAATTGACTCACTGTCCGAAAAAAAATCTTACAATTGCATGTATAGTAACCTTGATTGTAACCGTACAATTGAATCTATCGCAATTAAAAGTATTGTTCACGACAATAAGATGACAATAGGAGTTATTGTTTCCATAATAGAACCTAATGTAAATTATGACATCGTCAATAGAAAAAGGGGGTTTATATCTAGGTTTAAATGAATCTTAACTATACAAAAAATCTTTTTTTTTCTCAACAAATATGAATCAATTACTCACATGTGTTCTAACATGTGGGATGAATAGTAAATCTATTGTAATGACAATATGCATGTTTAATTTATCTGATACATGAACAATATGATTCATGGTCAGAAATAGATTTTAATGTTATTTTATAATATTGTATTGTAATAGTATGGTTATCTTTATCCAGGTGCATCAGAACCCCTTGGTCCCTAGTACACCTTGCACTTTGCAATACATTCTTGCGTTTTTCGCAACTGGAATCTTTATTTTGTTTTGATTCGCTGTGTTATTTTGACATAATTTGTAAGGGGCTGTCAATTATGTTTTAAGAGGTGATTCGTTAAGCTTCGGACCGATGTACTGGTACTTTTTTTCAGAGCGATAGACACAATAGTGTGCATGCGTTAAACATCTCTATGATTAATTAAGCCAAACGGGGAGTTAGCATAGAGTTGGAGTTAGGCTGAAAGCCATTGAGCCAAATAGGTCATAGGACGAAAGCAATTAGGTTGAATTGGTCATAATGCTGCATTTAGAAAAGTAGAAGATGTAACCTAATGTTTCAAGAAATCTTTGCGACATGAAGCTAATGAACTGCCATGGGAGATTATTCCTTTTTTAATCTACAAACAGCTCTTTCTAATTTCAATACTTTCAATCTGCTGACATTTCATGTGGAAGATTGAATTTAGTGGACATGGAATCAATGAACTTTGAAAGAAGGAATCATACAGCATTTAGCAGATCCTAAGCATATATTAAGATTTTTAATTTGCCTCTTTCAAGCATGTGTTGCGTTGGCTCATTCAGTACTAGCCCATCGGTCCCAAGCTCGGTCCCAAGCATAATAAAATCGCCCCTAACAATGAACTCACACGAACACACTCTCAAATATTCTGTCAAAATAACACAGCAAATCAAAACAAAGGCGCAAATATGTATTGTTAGGTGCTGGCTTCAAGGTGAACTTCGGACCAAGGGGTTCTACAACAGTGAACCAATTTCAAATCGCTAGTTGCATATTGATTGTTGATAAAATCTTATAAATGTGTAGTGGGCAAGTCACTGGACCCTTAACCTCAACGTTCAGGGTTCGAATCCAGGTTGCTCCATATTTTTAGTTTTTCAACATCATTATATTTCATAAGGCAAATTTATGAAGTTCATACTGATTTCTCAAAGCAAAAAATCATAATGCAATCTTGTGAATATCCAAAGTTTATTTCGCTGAGTGTTGGTGTGAGAAAAATTATCTCCTGTCTTCCCTGATAAAAAATTACCTCAAACGAACGATATCACAATCATTTCTTTAATGGTTTAGATGATACCCCAAATAGGTCGTTAAGAAAAAAAAACATACGAAATCTACACAGGAAAAAATCTTGTAGTAAAAACTACCATTATACCTGACTATGCATATCATCAAAACTACCATGAAATTTCAGTCAAATTTACTACGTTAATGGTAAAACTTTCAGCATTTGTGGTATATTTGACAGACCTCATATTGATATCAACCGCACCATGGTTGATCTAATTGCAGGCATGGTAAAATCAAACGCATTTATAGTCAGGCGAAAATTGTTGGTGTTGGCGCTTAATTTAACCATCGAAATCGTAGTTTCTACTGTGGGTTTTTTTTTGCGTGTATTAGGGTAATTCGGTGCGCAACCAGCAAGCATCCAGAGCACCATTATTTTATTACACTGCCTTGTTTGCTTCATATTCCTACCCCTTGCTGCGTGTTCACGAAAGCTTCCCATTTTGACGTTTTCCTTTCACGAGTCCGTTAGCTTTCGCTTCCGCGGATTATTTTTGTTGTTTTCTACGTTCACTTGTATGCCGTAACCGTGGCTCTCTTCTCTTCGTCCGTCAAACCCAACAAAAGAGCGATCGTTCGATCCGTCCGCGTTCCGTTTGTTGTGTGTGTTCATGATGTCCGAAAGTCGCGATCGGATGCGTCATTTTTCGACATTTTTTTATTTTGATTTCCTCCTACGTTTTCACACAGTCCGCGTATTCAGTTTGGTAGTTTTTCACTCTCTTTTCGACGACAAGTCATTTGCGGTTCGTTCGTTGGTCAGATCGGTCAGTGTTCGTCGGTGTAGTGAGCGTTGTTGATTCCGCAGGGGGAAACCACCGAAGGCAACTCAGCCCCCCAAACTAGCCAGCGCGGATGGTGACCGTCTGCCTGGCATAGGTTTTCTGCTTTCGTGGTGCGTTTGCTGTGGAGGAGAAAACCACGGAATGCCACTGTCGTGAAACAACCAGTCGATGTGAAATTTTGCCACAGTTCAACGATGGTAGCAGTTTAGTTTTAGATCGTAGTTGAGCTTTTTAGAACCTAGGTGTGCATCGGGAGGGAATATTCCCGATTTCTGGAAGTGCTCTGTGTGGATGTGTATGTGAGCGTACGGAAGGCAGGTGCATCATTATCAATTGAAGTGAAATTCCGGAATCAGCTAGTGGAAAAGTAGCGCATCTATCAATCCGTTGGAGGAAGAATCGAAAACGAAACCACTTTCGATATTTCCCAACAAGCGGATTTGCCACGAATGGCAATATCCGACACGAAACCACCAGCAACAGTATTTGTGAAGCTCGTAATTGTGTGCCTTGTTCCGTTTTTTTTAATGAATGCATGTATAGTTGCTGCGCTGAATTGCAATTGGTGAATTTTTGAGTGGTTTTGCATTTTATCGAGAATCAGCGCAAATTTCGCAGAAAGAAGCACGAAAAGTAGGTAGCGAGATCGAATGTCAAGCCCCATCCCGTGAAGCATTGAGTGCAATTATAATTCATTAAATCCGGCATTCGGCACCTATACCTGTGTACACTGTGTGCATCATGCTCAAAAAGATGTGACCGCGAATGAGCGAAAATTTGCGTGTTCAAGTGTGTAACGACGACAACAAGCTCTTCCGCTTAGCGATAGGCTAATGATCAAACTGGGAATCTGAAACTGTAGCAAACCGGAAGTAGCAGCAGCCGACGAGATGCCGTTTAAGCTGAAGTTGAAAAAGTCTCGACACTACAATGTCATGTCCAAAAGTTTGTTTGTGATTTCGGTCGACCATCTGGGTGAGTAAACATCGTCGTAAATACCAGAGTACTGAGATATAGCGAGAACCCACTTCACTATCATTGTGCAAACCGACCGCTGGCTATGGCAAGGAAGAGTCTCGTAACTGGCAATGTTCCTCCGTAGATATAAGTACCAATTAGCATCTTTTTTAAATTATACAGTTTTGTACACTGTTATCATTGTGCCGCGCTGATTTCGGATGTGTTACACAGTGCCAGCTGGAGCGAAAGAGAGTGAGCAGCTCACCCTACTGCTCCATTTGGTGTTGGGACCTTATTCACCAGCGTTTTACTCCGACGTCCGATGAAACTAGGTTTTTGTTTTCGAGAATAATAAAAGGGCTGGGTATGAAGACCGAAAATCAGGGAGCTATTCAGCGCGAAGACTTGAAGGTTCCTCATTCAAGAAGATTTCTTGCTTAGTCTTACGTTTATTTCTTTGAAAATTTCTCTAGGAATACTGCAGGATAATATTTCGCAGCTAATTAGAAAATTACATTCTTTTGAAATATATTGAAAACATGCAGGAACGTCTACGTCAATCATGACCACGTCTACAAACAAGCGCAAAAGGAAGGAAACTACCAAATAATGGTACAGTTCCACTGCGGAATCAATATCAAAACTAGGAAAGGATTTCGAAAAATCGAGGCCCAAGGAATTTGGGTTAAGTGAATCGAGCTCCAGGGAAAGAGGAATTGTTGGGATCAATGGCCGCGATGCAGTTCTGTTTTAAATTTTACGGAACCAACTATCCGAAGTGTAACGAATGAAAGCTTCTAAGTTAGGGCATTCCAAAATTGCACTTTGTCAGAAAAACCTAGGGGACACACCAATAATTTCAGACACTAAGACAACGCTTGCAAAAAAAAAAAAAAAAAAAATCCGGACATAATTCAACAAAACCGACTGATTGTTTCAGTATAATAGTTATATCCGGAGCAATTTGCGATTAGGGCTATGTGAACAAAAAGGAAATGGGTAATACAGTGATACCTCGATAAGGCAACCTCGATAAGGCAACTTCGATATAGCGTAACTTTCTGCTGATCATCAGTCTGCATTGTGCTCTCATGCCGTGCGCTTCGATTTTCTATTTGCTGAAGGAAGTGCTATTGCTACCTAACGCTACAACAAATTTTAAACAGCACTTTTCAGTGCTAAATACTACCTACAATTTTTAGATTTGCTCTTATTCCTTTTCGATCCTTGTTAGGCCCTTCGGGTAACCCGGCTTGTATATCGCATTGGAAAATTCCTCTTTTGTCCTTCGGATTCTTCTAGTTATCTGCTTGGACGTCGATTTGGAGCAATTTATTCTGCTCCAAATACAGGACGGATTCAAACATCTTCTTGAGTATCATACTAAGAAGAACCACCATTTTTTCACATACGACACCAAAGCTGAGCGTCTTTTCAAGGTTGTCTTGAAAGGTCTGCCCAGTGATGAATCTCTGGAAGAAATAACAAACGAATTGATAAAATTACTTGGAATTAGCCCAGTCCAAGTAATTAAAATGAAAATGAAATCCCGGCCTGGCGATTCTCGCAAAGGGATTTCCAACGATTTCTACTTAGTTCACTTCAAGTCAAGTGAACTTAATAACTTTAAGGCTTTAGAAAAAGCAAGCCTTTTGCTCCATGTCCGAGTGAAGTGGGAACATTTCAGGAAGACTGGAGCAAATTTCCAAAGCCTCACCCAGTGCCGTAAGTGCCAGGGATGGGGTCACGGAACAAAGCATTGCCATATGATTGGTAAATGCATGAATTGTGGTGATTCCTCGCACACTAAGGATGACTGTCCTGTGAAGGAAGATTCTCAAAAATTTAAATTTCAAATTGTGGTGAAAACCATAAATCAAATTTTTGGGAGTGCAAGACTCGCAAAGCAATTTTGCAGTCGCGCACTAAACGCCACGTAGGAAACAATACACGTTCCCGACCAGCTACTACCCAGTCTGCAGCTGTTAACAACGATCAGCAAAGAACAAATTCCTACCAAACCGTCGGTAGAAACAGCGGACAGGTTTTTCCATCCGCAACTGTTACTTGAAACGCTCAACGAGGAGCAAATACTACTTCGATACCTGCAGGCACCCACAGGGTTCAATCTGCAAACCCTACATTCTTACCTAACCGTGTTGTTAACAATGTTCTACATGTAAATGGACCTACCTACACTGCCGTTGCAGCGGGTAGGAACCAAAACCAAAACCATAGGCGTATCAAACATCACATTCTTCTTCATTTGAAACCAAAGTTTTTTTAAACTTTGGGGGTTTCAGTTAAAACAAAATTTACCTTTGTGCCAATTTACTTTTGTAGCTGCCTATTTGCCTTTCCAAGGCACTGGCCAGCAAAAGAACTGGCTCAAGGGTGACCTTCAGAAACCTACCCGTCATAGGTCTAAATTCTTCGTTATTGGTGATTTCAATGCAAAACACCACTCATGGAACAATTCTCAAAGCAATGCCAATAGTAATAGACTATTTGATCATTGTTCTGCAGGCTATTACACTATTCAATACCCAAACAGCCCAACTTGCTTTTCTTCAGTCAGAAATCCCTCAACTATTGATTTGGTCCTAACTGATTCATGTCAACTTTGTAGTCAATTGATTACCCATGCTGAGTTCGGTTCTGATCACCTTCCAGTTACATTTGGAATATCTCAAGAAATCATTTTAAATTGAAATTAAACATTTAGGGTGTATATATTACAGCTAAACGCAAGCGCTTCAAGGCATCTCGATACCCGAAGGTGGATGAAGCTCTCTATATACGGTTCTTGCAGAAACGCCAGATGCATATCCCGGTGAGTCAAGAGATGCCTCAAATACAGGCCAAGAAATGTTTCCATCAAATTGTTGGAGAAGGGGATTTCGGTAGCCGTGGTTACATTGGAAAAATTATAAAACGATACCCGACTGTTGAAAATAAGTGGGGAAAAATTGTCTAGCAATGTAGCATAGCATAGCATAGCATTTTCCGACTATACATAATCCTGGGTTGGCTGTTGTAGAGACGATTGAAGCGCCAGAAGAGCTGCCTTGAGTGTGACAGGCTCTTCATCCACCAATCTCTTTGCACAACACCTAGCCAGGTCCTTATGATCAGCAAGGGATGGGAGGGAGTGTTAATTAGATGTCTACTTAAGAAGATGCCGAGAACTCATGCTACCTTCATAGACATCTGGAGTTGGAAGTGGGATGGGATTGAGCGGGAGGCTTTCCTTGGCGAAAAAGCGTATGTATATTTATATGTACTCCTTTGTTGTCCACACAGACGTTATTCTCCTACTGTATACTTTTTGTCCAAGTGGCTCCAAATCCAAGGGTTTGGGGTCTTTTCTTGCGTGAGAGCTTGACTGTAGGTTGGGACATAAGCATTAACTCTTGTCCTAGCCTTTTATGGCTTATGGTTATAGCGCCATTACTCGCTTTCTGAAAAGAGAAGAAGGACGCGCCGACACAGAGTCATACGCTCATGCACATACACACATACAGGCACACACTCTCTCACATACACATACACACACACACACACTTACACTCTCACGTTCACATATTCATGGTTTGTAAATAGCTTTAGATTGAACCAAACGGTCAACCAATTTATGTACGATTAAAGGAATTTACCCGCTGAACAACAAACGTTACGGGAAAACTCTACTGATACCAAAAATATAAATAGTAAAAAGTACTTAGCTGAATTCCATTTAATTACGAGTACGATCCAAAAAGCCCGAACAGGCAACTAGTATCGAGCAATGCCCATTACTTCCAACTGAAGACTAAAGACACAGGTATTATTTAATCGCACAATTTCTTCATAATCCGACTAGAAGCACAGAATTAAGTCCACTTGATAATTACGTCAAAACATTGTCGAAAAACTTCACATGCTAGATTTCATAGAAACGATTGATCCACATCGCAGGGCATTGTGCAAGGCACACCAAATCGTAGCAAGGACACCGTTGGGGCAACGCAAAAAGTATGATGGTTGTCGGTTGGCACTCCTGTAACAATCAATGGAAGCACACTCCGGAGAGCACTCCACGACCGAATTAAAAAAAAAATACAAATAGAAATAAAATCAAAACGGAGCAAAACTGACAAGAAATTTTTTTTCACGTTCACTTCGCGCCCCGCACACTACGATCAAAATAAGTGGAGAAAAATTGTCTAGCAATGTGGCAATTATTGATGCGTACACGGCTAACTTTGCAACAGTAATTCGTTACAAAAATCTGTCTCCATGCCAGATTTTCAATGCGGATGAAAGTGGGTTGTTTTTTAGGACCACACCGTCACGAATTTTTGTTGATAGTGATGTGGATCAGCTCTCGGCCGCAAAATTATTAAAGAAAGGGTTATATTCATGCCGTGTAGTAACATGGATCGCACACTGAAACTTCCGATAATGATAATTGGAAAATCCCACAAACCACGAGCGTTCAAAAACATTAAAGAACTGCTAGCATATTAAAGAGCATCCAAGAACGCTTGGATGCCTAAGGCCCTGTTCAAAGAATGGGTATTCGAGCAATTTGTCCCGCAAGTCTCCAGTTTTCTTGAAGGATCTGGATTCCCAATCACAGCTGCTCTTGTATTGGATAACTGTTCAGCGCATTTTAACGCAGATGAGCTAAAACCGAAGATGGATTGATCTTTACGTTTTTGTTGCCACCCAATACTGCAGCAGTCGTTCAACCCATGGATCAAAACATTGTACAGATGACTCGTGACAGAAACCTTATGATGCGGGAAATTCAACCTCGAAGAGGGGAATTCGACGAAAGTGTAAAAAAGATCAACATTAAGGATACTGTGTTTTGGATTACCGAAGCATGGGAGTTAGTTCCCGCAGAAGCAATTCGCAAATCGTGACACATGCTCTATAATCCATGTGAAATTGAGGATGAGGATGATGTACCACTATCTATAGTTAAAAAAATAATAATTGAAATTACGGAGAGGATTGCATTATCAGAAATAATTGACGAGGAAGATGCTGAATACGCAACGTTGCACAGTGGAAAAAATGGGACCCAAAATCACAACTAATTAAAGGCCGCTTGATAAGTGCCCTGTAAAACAGCTTATCTTATGTAAAAAAATGCGAGGAATCGAATGGTGATGGTTTCATCTTGGGCAGACCCCGGGAAGTGGCTCATTTTGCCCGATTTTCCCCTAATTTCGGAAGAAAAATTGAATAATCACATATTTATCATATTAGCTCTGATAATACTGCATCCATTTGTGCTATACTATTGTGGAAATGTCTGGAAAATCCAATGGAGGTAATATTGTCTTGTCAAAACGTCAGGAACTGTCCATTTTGCCTGATATTCCCCACATGCTGAAAGTAGTATATGCCATGTGGTTTTGGAAATTTGGGCGAATTAGAATCTATAAAAATGCAATACACTATTGTGGAACTGTCCGGAAAACTGAATGGAGAGTATGTCGTCTTGTGTAAACATCAGTTATTGACCATTTTGCCCGCTTTTCCCTACATACGGGAAGAATCAATAGATAAAATGCGATTTTTGGAATAGCTGCGCATAAGAATCAAATCAAATGTCACACATGTCAGAAAGGGACGGTCACTACAATATTCTGAAAATGACTGAAAAATCGAATGAAGTGGATGTCGACTTATGCAGACTTTGGGAAGTGGCTCGTTTTGCCCGATTTTCCTTTAATTTTGAAAAAATAATTGAATAATCCTACATTTATCATATTTTCACTAATAATATTGAACCCATTTGGGATCTACTATTGTGAAAATGTCTGGAGAATCCAATGAAAGCAATATCGTATTGTAAACACCTCATGAACTGTCCATTTTGCCCGATATTCCCCACATATTGAAAATACTAGATATGTCATGTGGTTTTCGAAATTTCCTCGAATTAGAATGTATAAAAATGCAATGCACTATTGTGAAACTGTCTGGGGAACTGAATGGGGGGGATTTCGACAAATTTCCAAAACCACATGGCATATCTAGTACTTTCAGCATGTGGGGAATATCAGGCAAAATGGACAGTTCCTGACGTTTTTACAAGACAATATTACCTCCATTGGATTCTTCAGACATTTCCACAATAGTACAGCACAAATGGATGCAATATTATCAGAGCTAATATGATAAATGTGTGATTATTCAATTTTTCTTCCGAAATTAGGGGAAAATCGGGCAAAATGAGCCACTTCCCGGGGTCTGCCCAAGATGAAACCATCACCATTCGATTCCTCGCATTCCTTGTGATTTTGGGTCCCATTTTTCCCACTGTGCACCGTGAGGCAACCAGTGTTCATTCCGAGATTTACGAGCAGAATGCTGCCAAACTCTACAAATCAGGAAGTATTATGGAAACCGTAAGCGGTATGTAATGGGAAAGAAGATGGTATGTATGTTTAAAAAGAACTGTACAGCATGGATAATCGAAAAACTAAGGTAAATTCAATTTAGGAATGACTGTAAAATGAACGCAATTGGCATAAGACAACCTGACTAACTAACCCTTATAACACACTTGAAAATGGAAGTATGTTATTAGTATGTACTCAAACTTTTAGGAGAATTATTAGAAGATATCGCAGTGCTGTAAGTAGCCAACATAGGCACACCATTGCAATCGAGAGTTGTCTAGTAATACCATTCGCTGTATAAATACTAAATATTAAGGTCTGTATCCACATTAATCCGGACACCTTCAAATCATTGTAACTTTTGAAATATTGCACGTAGGAATGAAAAATTTCACTGTGGTATAGCTGAGAGTCTATGATGAAAAATACTATGATTGATGTTTACATTTCATGTTTAGTATTCAAGATGGCGACGAAAGAAAAACAAGTGCGCGAGCGAATTTTGTACGGGCGTACGGCAAATCCTGACTTGTCAATACGGGACCTTGCAAAAACATTGGATTTGCCTAAATCCACTGTTCACGATCTGCTCAAATCATTTTGGGAACGTTTGGGGGGGGGGAGGAAACCGGGAAGGGCCAAAAAAATGGGGGGCGCGGACCCCGTCGGGGGCGGAAAGGGGAAAAGAAAATAAACAAAAAACCCAAACCTCCCCCCCGGGGGGGGGGGGGGAAAAAAGGGGGGGGGGGGGGGTGTGTGTGTGTGTGTGTGTCCAATCTAACACCCATCGGCCGGCAATGGTATTATGGAAGAAATCTGTTTACAACAATCATTCAAGTGACCATTGGAAGCAGCTTTAATCCGGGAGCTAGAAAGTGATAGCTCTACTGCAGATCCAGCAACCCATTTCAGAATGTCTGGAGAGTCACGCCCATTCACATACAATAAGCCCCGCATGTAAACATTACCGATATCATTTGGATAAGGGCACTGCAACACACTTCCAGATTTGGAAATTTTAAATTTCCAAACCAGGCACGTATTTAGTATATTTTGAAAATAAGATTTTTGTTATATAGTTAGATACATCTCACCCATGTCCGCCTCCTCAATCACACTATCTTGCATGCAACCTGCATAACAAAACTCTGTACACCCCTTGGTGAATGCACCTAAAATTATGTGCAAGCTTTTCACCCGCCCATGCGCGTTGTTTTCGTTTGCTGCTTCTGACCAGCAAATGGCCGTTCTCTACATTGCACTAGTCTTCTTTTTTTTTCACTCCACACTCTGCCAATAATGCAAATCCCCGTTATGTGGCGACTATATATCGAGCTTCAAAACTGCTAATATTCATTGATTCACTCGCGACAAAGCGCAAAAACCCTCTAAACTAATAAATTATGCCCGAGTGTCACAATATTACCACTAATAACCAAAACTAAGCTGATTTAACTCTTCTTCCGGGTGCGGGGGTGAAGCACAAAAACAAACAAAAAACGGGGAAATACTACCGACATTCACACATTTCGAGAGGGAATCGATTATATTCACTACGGCTTACACAATTTTCGCGGAGATTTTATGATTTCACTGTTAGCTCAAGTTAAATTACGAATTATTGTTTGATTTTTTTCGCGAAAACGACGCAGCAAAAAACAAAACACGTCAGTTTCGAAGCACGGCTTGCTGCGATCTCCTAAATAGGGATGTCGCCTGGTTTTGTCAAAATAAAAAATTGGGTAAAAAAAAAAAAAGTTTGTTATTGGTGGTGGGAGGGTGGGTTTTTTTGGAGATGAAAGGGTGGGTAAAGAGGGATGTCGCCTGGTTTGTTCAAAAAAAAAAAAAAATTTGTGGGGTATATGGCGTAAAAAAAAAAAAAAAAAGAAAGAAAAAAAAAAAAGGGAAAAAAAGCGGGGGGGGGTTTGGGGGGAATTTGGGGGGTTTTTTGGGGGGGGTTGGGGGGGAATTTGTGGGGGGGGGTGCGGAGGGGGGGGTGGTTTTTTGGGGGGGGAAAAGGGGTGAAGGGAAGGGGGAAAAAAAAAATTGTGGGGGGGAAAAGTGGGGGGGGGAAAAAATCTTTCGTCACTACAGGCACAATCAACAAGGAGATCTATCAGAAGGAGTGTCTGCAGAAGCGATTGCTACCCTTCATCAAAAGTCACAAAGAAAAACCTTTGTTCTGGCCCGATTTGGCATCATGCCACTATGCTAAAACTGTGATGGAGTGGTACCAAGCAAATCAAGTGAACATTGTACCAAAAACCTCAAACCCGCCAAATTGCCCAGAGCTACGACCAATCGAGAGATATTGGGCTCTGATGAAACGGAAGCTTTCTGGAAAGAAGCAAGGAATCAAAGGCATCAAACATTTCCAGCAAATTTGGACAAAGACGGCTTCTACGATTTCTGAAGAGTCTGTACAAACCCTAATGGACGGGCTTAAGCGCAAAGTTCGAAAATGTTATGTAAATACCGAATAACTATGTTTTGTCTTCGCGAATTGTTAAAACACATCCCATGAATCTGAACTACGACGGAGAAATATTATGCGAAATTTATGTTTTATTCATGTTCTGATGTGTCCGGATTATTGCGGATACAGACCTTATGCATACTCTTGTAGCCATACTTTTTGGGGTTGACTTCAGTACTACTAGTTGTCAACATAGACTACATCAAAGGCCTGAATGTCATCCCTAAGAATTGTTTATTGTTTGGTAATTTACATTTCTTTTTGAAATCTAGTTACTATTGCATACGGCCTGGAGATAACTTCAGCACTGGGGGCTTAATTTTAGGTATTAATTGAAGCTTCCATTTCACGACTGTATTACAAAACATGATCGCGGGAAAATTGAGACTGAAGTTTTGAAAAATATTACAGTCCAATACTAAATACTTCAACTAGTGCTCAAGCGGCCAACTAGGCTAGTGCTTCTAAGGCACTGGTCGTAGTAGAGGTGACGTTGGGAAAGGGTCTAGTCTTGACAACCAAGCTGTTGCGCAGCTCCGGCTAGACACGCTACACAAAAAATAATCTTCAGAACTGTATTTTAGATTCTGTTTTTGATTGAAGAGAAAGAATCAAACGTTTGCGTGGACTTGGCGCGATTCTAACCCGAAGTGGCGAGGATTTGACGCGATTTAATTTCAAAATTTTCATTACAACCCAATGGGTGCACCATAATAGACTGAGCTGAACTAAATTGCTACTAACGCCCATTCTCATGGCTTTCCGGCGCATTCCAAAAGCCGGCCCCTACCTAACAGGTTACACCAAATAACAATACACAATCACTGAACCATCCAACAGTCCGCAGTCAGCGTCATCGCCGAAGTTCGTGTTCGTGTTGTTAGCAATGGCAATTTACTTACTTCGTTTCGTCGCTAATTTTGCATTCATAATCGTCCCCAGGTCCCCGTGTGTCATGCCTTACTACAGGAACTGCCGACTGGCACTTGGCCCCAAGTATCCACATTCGTGGGTGTGTGTGTGTGCAGGTTGTATTAATTTGATTCAATTTGCGAGTTGGATTCATATTATTCATCAACGACGACGACGACGACGACCATTTGATCAGCCGTTTATTTCGTCAACATCAATGCGCGACCCGATCGTCCACGGCTAGGTTTTCTCTTCTTTTCACTCTCTTCACCATCACCACCACCAATACCACCAAGCAGCGCGATCTACAGAGAAATTGACCCCTACTACCTGGTGGCCTGTGGCCGAGGCTAGACACAACATTGTTGTGGACAAAAACATCAAACAAACGCGAAAGAAGAAAAAAATAATTTGTACGGGAAACTGTTACCAGTTATCGCACGAGGAAGTGGTGCATACCACCCTACTCATAGTTTTCGATCCTCATCGGTAAGCGATTTTTGTTTTGATAAATTACTTTCCGCTAGAGTCACGCTGTTATATTTGGACGGCGTGTCAGGCGCACGTTGGTGAGTTCATCAATAAAAGATTAGGCCTTACTTTCGGTAAATCTACACCTGAACGGAAAACGGGGAGTGTCCGCAAAGGTGGACTTACGTAGGGTCGTGCAACTCAAAACCAATCGCATTCGGAATGGTGTTGCCGCTATGTAAATGCACCTTAAGATCCTCAGATACGAAGGTGGGCGAGAAAGTGCGTTACAATTGGATTGGCAATAAAAACAAGTGGGTACCTACCTCAGAAATGATGCAACCGAATATTACATCGGAGAAAACGGAATCAATTGATATACACAGAGTGAAATATTTATGACACTTCTGGGGACGGTACTCCGGTGTCAATGGCTAGTCGAGTTGAAGCTGAACTGGTATTTCATACGGTGGGAAAGAAGTGGTTTTTCGCATTTCGCCTCTCGTCTTCTGATGGCTCGATGCGGCGGCGGCCAAGCCCAACCCCAGCTGAGCTAAGTGATGAATGACGGCGGTCACTTGACAGTTTGTTGGCCGGTTGATGCTTGTTCGGAGAAGTGGAAGGCAGCGAGTTTGAATTCACACGATTCGCGACGATGAACTTTCTTCATTGATGGTACGTTCGGAATGGTCGTAGCCAATGAAGTGATGAATCTTAGAGACAACGTCATTATCGCAGTGTATAGGAAAAGTAGGCTATGGCAGTTTTTTTTTTTTTTTTGAATGTTTCAGTCGAAAGCTTAATGAAACATTTTTCACTTGGAAATTGTTCACCTTAATAATAGTCAATTGACACTGTCCAACTAAAGGTTGCAGAGATTGAACACACGGCAATCAAAGAGCATTTTTTTCATCCATGAAGGCTGCCATTCGGTGGGTCCAATTCAGACAAATTGTTCATAATGGGTTTTTTTTTTCAAAATAAATATGCAAACTTATCTGATTTTCAAATTATGTTATTTAAACGTCAATAACGACTTATTGATTTTCATTTTCACGGACATCCTTGCCAAATATGGACAAATATTTCATATCTTCAGTACGGCAGTAGAGCGCTTGAAATTCTCCATTGGGCTGCATCTCTCGATTATAGTGATTGTTGGTTTCGACAAGCTTTGATCTGCGACTCACGCTTGGCGAGCTCAGTTTCTTACAGCAAGACTGGTTGTCCTCGTAAATAGTTGTCGGCAGGTCAACTTGCATAGAGCAATCTTCAATAATTCTCAAAATCTACTGAACATTCTGACAGCCTACAGCAAGTGCGATATGCTGTGCTTTGCTACTGTTTTGCGTCACGAACATCATAGAAGCAAACTGTACCACCTCGTAGTTAGAACAAGTATGTTTTAGATCCTTCGCATCTCCTACCCAGTCTGCGTCTATGTTCACCCAAAAGTTGAAAAGGTAGGTAGTTAAAATGCCACATACCAATGCTGCATTTTTTTTTTTGCAATCGTGTCTTGCAACATTTTCACATCATTTTCACACTAATCGACTGATACATTGCTCCACTGTGATGCATTTTTGGCCACAGCTTGTGTTGCATTGATATCTACTCTAATCTAATCTCACACTAACGCAGCCAATTCTCGAAAGCATCCTGAAAAAATGACGACTTCTTGAAAACATCATTTGTCTTGTCACCGGCCAGGCCAACTGCGTAGCATGTACCGCAGAGAGGATTCCAAGAAATAGAGCGATTCCAGAAAGAGTGTCTGAATTCGCTCTACTACTTCGAATCAAGGGAAGGAAGAAAGCGTGGACCTCCCGTACCAAACACTTCCATATAGAGTTAAATAATGTGATAATTTCTCGAGTACTTTTTCAAACAGACGTATCTGATTTTGTAAACAAACAGGGGAAGTAAGATTGAAACGTTAAATTCTTGAAACCCTTAGCACTTTTATGCAAACTAGGGCCACCAACACCAGGAATAACATTTCCCAAACATGATGATGATGCTACTTTCCGTGGTGGTGCAGAGATTTTTAAGAAATTGACGTTTGAATCTTACTTTCCCTCTTTGTTTACAAAATCAGATACGTCTGTTTGAAAAAGTACTCGAGATTTGTATTTAACGTTGGGAGCATAGATGCCAGAAAGATTAGTTAATGCTCTTTTTGCCTGTGGGTGGACTTTTGGCATTTGAACCAAAAGTCTGGCAATAATTTGCCAAAGTTATAGCACCTTATCTCGCTCACTGAAATTGAGATTAAAATTTAAAATTTACAGAATAATACACTTTGCTTCCACTGCTCATCGATTCAGCACCACTCGGGGGAGACTTGGTCCTATACCCAATGATTTCATTATCTCCAATCCGCTCAACCAATCGCAATGTTTTGTGATGTAGTGGACGGATTATTATAATTTGAGATAACTCAATGCAGACGTCCTCCAAATTTGGCAGATCGACATGCAATCGGTGGAGACCCACCTGGTGCCTCACAGCAATATGCTTAGATGCGGACCGGAAGATTTGATAAGCTACACCTCCACCCGGTCGGTTTAGGGTTGCATGTATCCAATTTCTCGAACCTCCTACACTACCCAGCGTTCTTTTGCGTCTTATACCGGTCGGATTCAAGGCAATCTCGACTTTTGAGGAATTGTTGTTCTCCATACGCCGTTTTCACATACACCGTCAAGTAAAGTCCTAAGGACACTTCGTTCGAAAACTCCAAGTGCTGGCAGGTCCTCCTTCGAGCATTGTACTAAGGATTTTATCCTACAAGGAGGCGGTCAAACATATTTTTTGGATTATTCTGCATTATTTGGCACGGACTGTATTAGTATGTGTCTAAATTGTTGATAAACCGTCTTTTTGAAATCCTAAGTTCTCCAAAATGCCCTGAGGTTAAGGTCTTAATGGTCTATTGACTCAATGTGGTTTGATACGCATGTTCCTGACAAATACAATACATCACCACCAGTGTCCTAAATAGCTATATGATGACTTGTGCGTCTAAGAATGCTTTCGATAAGATATTCAATGCTCTCCAAACTATCCTGGAGCTAAGATCACGGACTTCTGATGGCTCAATAACACTTCAACAATGTCCTGAAAATATGTACATGTTCAAGAAGTTCCAGATAGGCTTTTGACAGCATACATAGAATGAAATGATGTCAGTAGGATATTTGTAGGTCTCCAAAGTATTCTGGAATTCCGATTTTGTTGGTCTACAAGCTCAATGAAGTCATGAATAATGTCCTGGATGTTTTTATGAGTACGTGAAGTTCAAAACAACTTTCTGACAACATTCCCATCATCGAATCGTTTCAATAAGATATTTAATTTTCTCAAAAGCATTCTGAAGATAAGACATTAAAGACTTACAGGCTCAATTGAGTCACGAGCAATATTTTCAATGTTTATACGAGTTCAAGAAGCTCACGAGAGCCTCCTGACAACATGTACATCATTGAGTTGATGTAATAGGACATTTAAGACTCTCTTATTGTGGATTTCAAATTCTGAGGAACTATCGGCTCAATGAAGGCTTGAACAATGTCCTTAGAGTTTTTTTTACAGTTTGTGAGACACAAGAGAGCCTCTGGACAACATGCACTTAATCTTCTTCAATAAGATATTAAATACTCTCCAAAGTTGACTGAAGATAAGGCCTTGAAGATCCACTGCCTCGATTGAGTCACGATATCCTTAAAGATTTCATGAGTTGAGGAAGTTTATAAGAGTCTTCTGGCATCATGCACATCATTGAATCGATTCGACGGGGTTTTTAGAACTCTTCAAAGTATTATGGAGTTCAGATCTTGACGTTCTGCAAAATCACACATGTCTTGAATAATGTTCTAAAGGTTTTTATGAGTTCGTGAAGTAAAGTGAGCCTTCTGACAATATTCACCTCATCGAATGGCTTTAATGAGATGTTTAGTGCTTTCTAAACTATCCTGGAGAAAGCATTATGGTGTTCTACAGGTCAACAGGTACCAAAAGCGCCTTCTCTATCATATCCACTTTTGGATCGATCAACTCGTTGCTTATCGTCCGCCGTTTACTGCGGTTGCGTAACTCATGGAATTGTTTTAATGGCCGTCCACGACGTCCAGATGAAGTTGAAGCTATAGGTTTGGCTTCAAGAAACTCTCTGTTGCAACTAAGGAGTGTATCGAAAATAAGCTATCCACAAACTTTCTTTCAAATTATGTTGAAAACCGATATTTTATTCATACAAAAAAATGATCCTTTATTGTACGAGATTAAACTTGAACATAATGAAGACCGGATGAAATTTAAGTTATTCCTTCACGAATTTTCGAACTTTGGATCGAATGCTCTTCATCAAGTTCCGGACAAGTGTTGCATCGCATTTTTTGGACGCTTGAGCCCAAATTTTTTTGAACTCCTGCATGTTCCCAGCTGCCTTACCAGTCTTCTTGAAGACCCTCTTCACGATTGCCCAGTAACGTTCGATGGGTCGAAGCTGAGGGCAATTTGGTGGATTGATATTTTTCTCAACGAAGTCTATACCCTTTTCCGCAAGCCAATTGAGAGTGGTCTTGGCATAGTGAGCCGACGCTAAATCCGACCAAAACAGTGGAGGTGTACTATGCTTCTTATATAAAGGCAACAATCTCTTCTGGAGACACTCAGATCGATAGATTTCCGCATTTATAGTTCCGGTAGTGTAAAAAATGGTTGACTTCAAACCACAGGAACATATTGCTTGCCATACCAGTACCTTTCGACCGAATTTCTCCACTTGAATCGACCTGTCCGCATCGCTCACATCCTCCCCAACGACGGCAGTAAAGTATTGTGGACCTGGAAGGGTTTTTTACATAGGTCTCATCGTCCATCAAAACGCATGCATCCGGACGCTGCAAAAGACGCGAATACAATTTCCGGGCCCTTGTTGCTGCTCGCTTCTTCTGTTCTGCACTTTGTTTCGAGATTTTCTGCTTCTTGTAGGTCTTCAGGTGGTTTCGCCTCTTGATACGCTGGATCATTCCGACACTCGTTCCTGCTTTTTTGGCCAAAACACGTATTGACATTGATTTGTTCTTCATGATTAGAGATACCACTTTCTGCTCCAGTTTCGGGTTGGAAGAACCGGGTTTTCTGCCTCTTCCTGGTAGCTCATCCAAAGAATAGTGTTCCCCAAACTTATTAATGATGGTTTTAACACTCGCATGATGAATTCCAAACCGCTTCGCCAATTTTCGCAGAATAATACCCTTCTCACTTAGCCATGTGTCCAGAACCTTAATTTTCACTTCCTTTTCAATACGCGATATTTTGAAAACGCAGAATTTGAACTGCACAAACAAGTAAACAAAAGAAAGCTGACAGTCAAACGCACAGCATGCAGTGTTCAGAGCATAAAAAACCATCACAAATACATGCGTACAACGCAAATGTATGTGGATAGCTTATATTCGATACACTTCTTAGAAACATTTTTTGAGATGTGCTAGGTCGTCCAAACTGTTATAACAGTAGCTTTATCCGCTATAAAAAGTTACGATATGTATTCAATCATATTAAATGAATATCCTGGAAGACCAACAAACATTATGAGACATTATGAGGCTACGGTTACTACTGTATATCGTAAGTTCTGAACTCAAGGTCAGTTTTTATGAACTTGAAAGCCCAAGATAATCTGATAATGACTGGTGGCCTTACAGAAGACTCACTGAATGTGTTTAAGTGCACATCGTCACCTTTCATTGGTTATAAAGCTTCTGTTAAGGCTGTACATCCTAACTTCTGATCTCAAGGGCAGATGAATCTTTCTGACGATAGTTTGGCTGGCATTTAATTTCTTGGCGATATTATAATCCGACAGCCCTGGGTTTGTCTTAATCGTTTTCAGCACCTTCAAATGCAACTGTTGATCCTTAACTCCAATACGATGCTTGCAATGATCCTGAGTATCGATATTTTGCAGCTCACGGAAATGTTTGAAAACGCTGCGCACGGTCGACTTAGCCAATTTTAACAACTTCGCAATTTTTGAACCTCACCACGTCGGATTTTCGAAGTGGCACATTATTAATTTTCGGTTCATTGCTTTCATCGAGTACAATGTCTTTGAAATTTCCCATCTTTTCAGTTGTTAAGGAGTGTATCGAATATAAGCTATCCACATACATTTGCGTTGTACGCATGTATTTGTGATGGTTTTTTATGCTCTGAACACTGCATGCTGTGCGTTTGACTGTCAGCTTTCTTTTGTTTACTTGTTTGTGCGGTTCAAATTCTGCGTTTTCAAAATGTCGCGTATTGAAAAGGAAGTGAAAATTAAGGTTCTGGACACATGGCTAAGTGAGAAGGGTATTACTATGCGAAAATTGGCGAAGCGGTTTGGAATTCATCATGCGAGTGTTAAAACCATCATTAATAAGTTTGGGGAACACTATTCTTTGGATGAGCTACCAGGAAGAGGCAGAAAACCCGGTTCTTCCAACCCGAAACTGGAGCAGAAAGTGGTATCTCTAATCATGAAGAACAAATCAATGTCAATACGTGATTTGGCCAAAAAAACAGGAACGAGTGTCGGAATGATCCAGCGTATCAAGAGGCGAAACCACCTGAAGACCTACAAGAAGCAGAAAATCTCGAACCAAAGTGCAGAACAGAAGAAGCGAGCAGCAACAAGGGCCCGGAAATTGTATTCGCGTCTTTTGCAGCGTCCGGATGCATGCGTTTTGATGGACGATGAGACCTATGTAAAGGAGGACTCAAAAACCCTTCCAGGTCCACAATACTTTACTGCCGTCGTTGGGAAGGATGTGAGCGATGCGGACAGGTCGATTCAAGTGGAGAAATTCGGTCGAAAGGTACTGGTATGACAAGTAATATGTTCCTGTGGTTTGAAGTCAACCATTTTTTACACTACCGGAACTATAAATGCGGAAATCTATCGATCTGAGAGTCTCCAGAAGAGATTGTTGCCTTTATATAAGAAGCATAGTACACCTCCACTGTTTTGGCCGGATTTAGCGTCGGCTCACTATGCCAAAACCACTCTCAATTGGCTTGCGGAAAAGGGTATAGATTTCGTTGAGAAAAATATCAATCCACCAAATTGCCCTCAGCTTCGACCCATCGAACGTTACTGGGCAATCGTGAAGAGGGTCTTCAAGAAGGCTGGTAAGGCAGCTGGGAACATGCAGGAGTTCAAAAAAATTTGGGCTCAAGCGTCCAAAAAATGCGATGCAACACTTGTCCGGAACTTGATGAAAAGCATTCGATCCAAAGTTCGAAAATTCGAGAAGGAATAACTTAAATTTCATCCGGTCTTCATTATGTTCAAGTTTAACCTCGTACAATAAACGATCAATTTTTTGTATGAATAAAATATCGGTTTTCAACATAATTTGAAAGAAAGATTGTGGATAGCTTTTTTCAATACACTCCTTATTCCTATTAACCTCGAGACGGCCGCGAGTAATCGGTCCTATCCCCTTAACGTTGGGTTTAAGATAATTGATGTATATAAATATGAAAACTTGGCTCTGTAAAGTTAAATCGATTGAGCCTGTACAAATAAATGAACTGAAAAAAAATGTCTTTGAAACAAAATGAATCGTGATGAACTTTTGCACCACTAACATTGGAAACATTTCAAAACAAACTGCTGTCAAAATATTCCAGAGCCGACCACTAACAGATATCCAGATATTAATGACTCAAGCCTTATGTCTATCTTTTGATTCCAAATGTATTGAAATCTTTTTGAAACTTCCTGTTTTAAAGCAAATCGGGTATACGAAACTACTGGAATTTTGTATTTCTTGCGTGACACTTCGTTGATCGATTCTCTTCATCTACTAACTCTTTGGTTTATCTCGGCTAAACAATTCAATCTGTGGCTCTGCTTACAGCTTTGGTCGAGAGAAGGCGTTGCTAGCTTGCGAATTGAACAAAAAATTCCATCAAAAATGCTTATGCAACCGCTTTATTTATTTACAGAAGAGAAGGTCGATGTAGATAATCGATCAACGGAGATAGGCCCTTCTCAATTGTTACGCGAGATTTCTGATACTGCTTTTGGTTGGTTTACATCCCGAGGGGAACATCGCCGGGTTAATTTTGCAGAATGTGGAATGTTTTCCCAAGCCACTTATCAGATCAAAACAAAGATTTTGTTATCAATTTTATCAAGTCGAGTATGGCTATTTGCAGGCGAGACACGGCGCCACATATCTCCGACTAAATCGTAAAATCGTCATCAGTTACTGCCCTAAGCTTCCTGAGTCACATGAACAAACAAAGCATGAACTGCCTAAACACCATCACCTGCTTCTAACACATCTCAACATCCCCACGGTGGGGGGGGACTACTGACAATAGCCGAAGCCCTAATTAGTAGTCGTATTGTGCCGTATTCGGAATCCCCACAAGATCGAGTGTACGAGTAGGTAGCAGCACAATCGGAAATCAGTAATGCCCTAACATGGCTATGAGTCATCTCAACACCACCGTCGGCGGTCTCTGCGGGACCTTCCCACCCACCTACACGCGCTGCGGCCTTAGCATGTGCGTTTTAGAATCTGAACTAACCGCACACGGGGAATCTCTTGATCTTGGCTTCTCCTCTCGCAGTCGCGATCGAAAGATGATGATCGTTCCAATAGCTTTGCGACCACGCAGATCATTGCTCTATCGACGACGGCAGTCAGCGGTCAGTTTTGTCGCGGCGCGGTGCAATCTCAGTACGGTCGCCTTTCCTAATCGTATCGACAACGAAAAGCAAACATTCCTGGCCCGCAACTGATAAGCGCCATCGTCAGACTAGGCTGGTGCGAGTGCTTTCAACAATTGATTGTGATAAGACAGTGCACCGAAAATTCCCGACCATTCTAAACGAGACAACCTTGCACGGAATGTGTAACTGAACACCTTCGGCTGTGGTGTCTTACCGCCTACATACAGTCATCCAGAATCGAAGGGGGCGTAGTGCTTTAAATATTCTTCTTACAAGGGGCTTATCTTGCGTTGCGTACTATCATGAAAAAGCGCATATTTACATTGATGAGGGTGGAATAATACCCAAATTGCGAAAAAAAATCACCGTAAGTCACCCTCCCAGCATTAGTCTCATCCGGTCGGTCGTCCCAGTGATAAGTGATAAGGCGAGTTCCAATTACTGCGTCTCCTACGCGGTTTGACACCAAAACGGATTTGTTGGTCGTCGAAAGAAAGGTTTCTTTCTGCGTAGTTTGCACCTGATACAGAGCTAGCCGCGGCGGTGTTGTGCATTTTTCGGTGTTCCTGCATTATGTAGACCAAACAGTGCCAAAGTTGAACGCAACGGTGCAGCAAGGGGCGAAGGAAACCCGATACTCATTGTGAAAAACCTTCTCAAATGCGTCGGAATAATGTTGGAGCTGACGGTGATACCATTGAGTAAGTGAGCCGAGGAAAATCCGCTTTGACATGGGGCTCGGTAGTGACATCGATCCCACCACGGGTATTTGGGTTCCGTTTACTGCGAAGATATTCATACAGTGGCTTCGAATCGAATGAAGTGCAGGTGGAATAAAAAAAAAAATTATTGGTTACCGAGGATCGATGAAAATACGGTTAATTCAGTGTGACTGTGAATCAGTAAGCAGAGTGATAAATTAGTTCGATTTTTTTTTCGCTTTGGAGTGCACGTGATAATGCATATTAAACTGCTTCGCTGAGTCAGTGGTTTTCTAATTATAGAAGATTATAATCGTTTGCCATGATATGATTCAGATTGTCGCTGTCGAGAAGTTGTTTGATTGCAGTTAATTTATGACCTGAGCAAGTACTTCGCTAGGAGGACTTCTTTGTTTGGAATGCAGAATGTGGATTGTGTTGGATACATTCACCGCGGAGTCGTAAACGCGACATGTTGGGTGTGTCGTAAAACGATGTGACGTCATATTTGAGACGTTCGTTATTGGCATATTTGGGGTTTATTGATGTGATATCTCATCGAGTCCATATCGCTTTGACGATTGTAGTATGTATACCACTCATTGTTGCAAGGCACAGCCATTAGACAGTGGATCGTCCTCTACGAATGATTTGGTTAAGTTCGACATCTGCCTGTATTCAATTTAACACTGTATGAAGGGCCAAAAACGGATTGGCGGACCCGTAAGCAGAGGCACTTATGCGTAATCGGTGGAGTTAGACAAAACTTCTTCTAGTGATAAAATCTTTCAACCCTATGTCGAAAAAGCCATCATACGTGGGGACTTCCCAATGATTCCACTTAGGAGTTGGCAATTCCCCTTTCCCCGTCCAAATCGCTTCAATCCGGTGCCCTGATGGTCCCATCCCTACTCATTGCATTTAATATAGAAATTTTATATTGTAATATAATGTATGTATGTATGTATGTAAAAGATACCACTCATCGTTGCAGGCACAGCCATAAGACAGTGGATCGTCCTCTACGAATGATTTGATCAAGTTCGACATCTGCCTGTATTCAATTTAACACTGTCTGAAGGGCCAAAAACGGATGGGCGGACTCGTAAGCAGAGACACTTACGCGTAATCCGCGGGATAATGAGAATCTCCTTCCAATGCTAGAATCCTACAACCTAATGTCGAACAAGCCATCAAACGTGAGGACTTCCCAATGAGTGGGTAGAAGAGCTCGCCATCAATTCACGAATTGTTAATGACAGGGAGTTGGCAATTCCACTCTCCCCATCCAAATCGCTTCAATCCGGTGCTCTGATGGTCCCTTCCCAACCCTTTTTATTTGATGTATAATATAGTGATGTTCATATAATAATGTAGAGTATTTTTCTTTATAATAATAATCTTACCTTCCCTGGTCTACCTGGTTGTAAATAATATAATATGATGAAATAACTGAAACAATGATAGACATATGAAAATTATATGCTGCTTGGTGCCTCATTACAGCTCAATCATTGGTAGTTGAATGTAACTCCGGAATGTGAAACCTTTTTTGCCAAACCATTTCGTAATTAAATGAAGTATAAACATGCATTATGGCATTTAAGTTTATACTAAATAATAAAAAATATGTACGTATTTATAACATATGGGTCATAATCAGCAGAATTGAAAAGCATTTATTAATTTTAATAATATCCAATGATCTAATTTAATAGAAAAGAACCTTGAGCTACAATGACAAAAAAATAGCTATACTATCTGGAACAAACTTCCTTGTACCCTTGAAGCAGATAAAATTTAATTATTATTATTATTATTTTTAATAATAATTTCAATATGTTTTTAATAATATACAATGATGAAAATAATACGATGTTGCAATAAAATACTAAATAATGTATATATAATTATAAAATGCAGCCATTTGCCTCTTCGGCAGCGGTGTTAGTTGCTTTAAACTCTGAAATAACGGAAATTTCCAATGTGATATAATGAAACATAGTTGATCTCCTGGCAGCCGTTTTGCTAGGAAAATGTAAGCAAACAATAAGGCGAAATAAATTCCCTATGAATATGATTATTGCCTAAAAACGGAAGCTTAATAAATCTGAAATAAAAAGAAATAAAAATAAAAACAAGAGGAAATTTGATTTATCCGCTAACTTTTGTTTCCCACTGGGCCCATAAATGATTCTTTATGCCTGTCTAATAGAAGATGTAGGATCAATGTTAGGTTTTGTATTTTTAATTGTCTTATGATAAAGAAGGGAAAAAATTGCATTAAAAACCATCGTATCTTTTCATATACATAGCGTGAGTTAGGTTGGCTTAGACTCACAACGATGCATAAATGCGAAGCTGAAAATAGCATTAAAAATATTGTGAAGGTTTTGTGATAATATAAAATTATAATAACCATTACACTTGTTATGTCTGCAGATTGTGGTCCTGCTACAATTGTAAACGGACTTGCATTATCATAGCCACGAGGGAAAAAATAATCTTAAATTATTATACCTGAAATTAGCACTGAAATTATTATTATCTGAAATTAGCACCGTCGGACCGTATTAAGAATACTTCCATTTTTCGTGGCAGGGTAAGATTTCAGCATACTACCTTACCGGGTCGCGCTGCCGATGCCAGGACAGACCGCACCTCCTTGGTGGACACAGACGCTCGGCACGCACCTCCTCAATCTAGCTGAAGTCAGAAGGACAACAGTGCCCAGGCTGCACTACCAGCTAAGTACGCAACCCTTAGCTGGCGGTCTTTGTCATCTCTTGACCCGTGGAAGCATGAGGTAGGAACTTGTGAGGACCAGGGCTATGTTGCGGGGACGCACGCTCCCTGCCCATTGTCGACTCACCATTTTGCAGCCCTAGGGCCACACCAAAAGTGGCAGGCATCAAGAAGTAACGCTTTCTTCAGTCCTCTGGTAGTCACAAGTTGGACTAAAGGCTGCCGCACAATAGCGCGTCACGCGTCGCGTCGTGTCATTTTTCAACGCCAGCGTTCAGTGATAAAACTCCTTCATGACGCTCATGACGCTTTGACCGCACCATATAGCGTCGGGGATGCGTCTGCGTCAGTCTTTTATTTAACTTTAAATATTCATGTTTGGCGTAGGTAGTTTGACAGAGCATCGGTCTAATCTTATCGATTAGCTGTCAAACGACCTAAGCCAAAAGTCAAATTGTTTGCTCCCTGCCAGAAAACGAGTTCAATCTTAGCGGGCATTAGCGCTCATAAAATGTTGGATTGTGCAAATGTTGATGAAATATGAGTAAAAAACTCAAAACGGTTATCCAATATGCAAATAAAATGTCCGAAAAAGAAATTGCATCAAAATATCAAGTCAATTTTTGTTTACTCTTTCTTGCTTTTCAAAAATATTTTGTTAGATTCAGTTTTTTCTAAAGCGCACTACTCATTTGGTATCCAAATAGTCGAGAAAAGTGGGAACTAATTGTGAATCAGATAAAGGACTTATTTTCGGTGATTTTCGCTTAGTAATTCTGAATCTAGATTTGTTGTTCGTATCCCGACCGTCAAACGAACTCAATATGATCATAGGTGAAATCGGAGATACAGTGAAATTCGATCAGTTTATAAAACCGCAATGATTTCAAAGTTTCATTAAAACTCGTACATTAAAATTTTATATTTTTTCTAGGAAATTTCTGAGACAAATATTGTTAGTTTATGATGAAGCAGATTTTATAATTTCATAATTCATCAATTATTTATGTTTATTCTGTCTTTGCTTGACTTCTGTTAAACCAAATATTGTTTTGGCAAAGTTGCAAAACTTGTTAAATAAACTGGTAAGCACGTAATCAAAACTTCTGGTTTGCAGGACTCGTTTCTAAAAGATTACCAATGCCCCAAAATACCATCCAGTGAAAGTTCCAAGTATGTTGTGAAAATCGCCAAGTTCTTCTTCTTTTATTTTTGAGAGGGACTTTAACCCTTCGGGTCCTTCGTCCCTAAAAAAATCGCCAAGTTACTCTGATTCAGGTCAACTATTATCTTCTTCTTGATAAATGGAACTTGTTAGAATGCGACGTGTTGACCTCGAGTACAGAGTACAGAATTGAGGAGTATTAGAACCAGTTGTTTACTAAGAAAACGGCTGTAGGTGAGCCTAAATACCCTCAAGTGACTAAGGTACTGAAAACAGCTTAAGCTGCATGACACAGGAACGGTTCAAATAAGGAATTGAGAAACAAGATGTGTCCGAAGTAATTCTAGCACAGGCTATGCTAGAAGGCGTTTCGATCGTGCGTAATGAACAGGCTTCGCAAAAACGAGCTGTGGATCAAGTGCAGGAGGTTGTTCAGGTTCATTTTTACTCTAATTATACAACAAATGTATACAAGATTAATAAATACCTAAATTTGGATATCACTTTTAGTCACTATTTGGTAACTATTTTTATTATTTTGGTCACTAAAGTCACTATTATTTATCCAGAATTCCGCTACCAGCCCTGCTTATAGCTTTGACAGGGCTGCTTTCAGATATTTGTGAGATTTAGCAAGAAACTCAACAGAGTCCAGGAATTGACAAACCCCCCCCCCCCCCCCCCCCCCCACACACACATCCTAGGCAGCTCCCAGTGCCTGTCCGAGGATGCTTATTTAATTCGCACATAACCTTCATATCTGGAGGCCGTTCATGATCCGCAACCTACTCGCCGGGTGGTTTGCAGCTCAGCTCCGTCAGTCTCCACCTACTGAACGGATTGCCCGAGAATCTAACAGACCGTTCCGAATTCTCGTCAATTGAAAGTCAGCGGTGGCTGAAAAAGTTTAAGCTTTCCCTTGACTGCATACCTTAAATCTTTTGTACAATTACAAACGCGGCTCGGAAATTGGAATGGTCTCTATATAATTCCGAAGCGCAAATATGATGCAAGCTTATGCCAAGAGCAGCATGTCATATAGAAATTTTACAAATAGCGACCGTCACGAAATATTGAAACAAATGATTATAACATTCATTACACATTGCTACGTAGTCCTTCTTATCCATAATACAATTCATGATTTGTGGAAATAGCCTGTTTCCCATATCCTACTTTTCCAAAGGTGCTGCTATCCCATCATGTTTACTTCCTTATTTATTTTTATTCTTCCAATGTTTGTACTTCTTTTCCTTATTATTCTCATTTGATGATTCTCCATCCGGAATTTCGCCCTCTTCGTTGTTGTAAACTTCTTTTAATGTTTTTTTTTCATTTTAACCCTATCTTTCGAGGCTCTTCAAAACAGATTTTGTCCATGCTCCAACGCTTTTGGAAGTCTTGCTTCTAGGTCGGCCTATTTCTTCTTTTCAAAATTTAAATTATAAGCTAACTTTAATGGGTGATTTTTATCCCTACGTAAAACATGTCCAAAGTAACCAATACGCCCCACTCCTTAAAATGAGTTTTAATGAGTTTATTCTTCTTGGTCAAAACCGCCACTTTAGTGCCGTATTGTAAGGATGGTGACATCACTGTTTTATACATTAAATTTCCCAAAACTAAGCTTGGTTTAAACCTCTTGCAATACTGTACTATTATTGTTGATGATTTAAGAGAATTTAAACATCTTTGCCTGCAAGTTATTTTCCTGTTCACTGTAGATGTTAAACAAACTCCTATATATGTTAAACTATCACATCCTTTGAATTCCTTATCGTTTAACATGATATCATTTGGGTACTTCGCTTTATCATGAGGATATCTAACTAAAACCTTACATTTTTTGTAGTTTACTTCTAGCTCTAAGACTTCCAGCTGAGTTTCTAGTTTCTTAAGACTCTTCTTTAGATTTCGTTATAATTAAAATATAATCTGCAAATACAAGTAGTAAAGGAACCTTTGATTGATTAATATACACCATGTCCAATATATTCGCATACAAAATAAAACTCTATTTATTTCAAATCGATAATCTAGAATTTATTGATAACTTTACCCATTATATTGCAATATAATTCTGATCAACTACAGCATATGTTTTGGAATAACACCGCCTTAAACCTTCTTTACCAGCTTCAGACGTTTTTCGAAACCGTCACAGGCGGTACGCACGACTTCCATCGGCATTTCGTCCCAAATTCGTTTGATTACGGTTTTGAATTGGTTCATATGAGACGCCCTGTGGTCATTTACCTTCGCCAGCATGTATGATCATACGAAATAATCCAAGGGATTCAGATCTGGTGAACTGGGAGGCCATTCATTCCTTTCCAAAAAGTCGGTCAAATTTTCTCGGCACCAGCCCTGAACGAGATTTGCAGTATGCGATGGCGCTCCGTCCTGCTGAAACGCATAGTGATCATCTCCAAACACCTCTTGTACATATGGCTTGACAACTTTCTCCAAAACTTCAGTTTTATAATATACGGCATTCACTTTAACGCCTTTTTCGATGAAAACCAGTGGTAATTTGCCTCGCTTGCAAATTCCTCCCCAAACCATCACTGACGCAGCACTTTGGAGCCGTGGAATATTCCTATCACTCTTTGGAACAGTTCTCAAAGAGAGAGCCCACAATCTGTCGTTCTGGACATTGTGGGATTGTTGCAAGACGAATAACTTTTCGATGGAAAAGATAAATTCTTCCCCACCGTGCCGCGACAAAAACAGACTTGCTCTTTCGAGTCGTTTCTGCTTGGAAGGTTCCGAAACTCCGTGAACCTTATGTTTCTTGATAGCTTAGAATCCGAGGTCATTTTGTAGTATATTGTGCATTGACAATCTCGAAACATTCAGATCTGCCGGCATTTTACGTACAGAGCGCTGTGATTTTCGTCTAATCCGTTCCCTGACCACTTTAACAACTCGTGCAGTCCGCACCGTACCAGTACGACTGGATCTCTTCCGGTCATCCAACGAGCAGGTGTCACGGTACCTTCGGATGGTTTGGTACACAAAATCCCGCTTTACTCCGAGGTTTTTCAAATTTCTGAGAATAGCGCCCGGGCGCTCACCTTTCAAAAACTTTTTTATCACCACAGCACGAAACTCCTCCATCGCTGGTAAAAGATAAACACCGATTTAAAACAATCGGACATAACCTAAAAGCGTTTGTATAAACATAGTGCAAAACTAAACCAACACATACGTGAAACATGTTGAGTAGTTGCACGACACCAATGCAAGGAAAAAGTGTATGAGAATATATTGGACACTGTGTACGTGTGTAGTCCTTCACGGTAAAAGGTATTTGAGTGACTACCAGCCCAGGGCTGAAAGTCTCTGTTAAGGTAAAAAATTCTATATTTGCTGGAAGTAAAAGGGTTTGAGTGGGGTGGTTTTTTGGGGGGGGGGGGGGCGGGATTAAAACTTAAAAACTTGATGGAGAGGTGTCAATGATCCAAGAATTTCGTTCTAAGTGGCTTACTGCTTCGAAGAAAATTGACAAGGACACCGTACACTGATTGATGAAAGGTGTAAATAAGGAAGTGCGCGCAACTGCTTGTGGAATCAAATCCGTATGAATCTATTTGCAGTAGTGTTGAGTATCACAATTAACTATAATATGAAACAAATAGTATGAATCAAAAACATACACCATTGTTTTTATTTTCTAAAATATTTATTGTATGACCTTATTTTGGTGTAACGGGCCTTTACTGTGAATGAAAATCTGTTCACTGTTTTCTATTTAGCAATTCTTTCACAGTGTACTCATTTTCTTAAACATTAATATGATTTTGGGCTTGAAACTTTCGTATTTAGACAAGGATGAGAAAGCTCATTTGAAAAAATAATGGCGGCTTTTCGCACCTTAAGGTGAAATGGGAGGGAGAACTTAAGGGTTTGTTCATTATCACTTCCCCTTTTTGAGACTGAAAATCCCATATAAAACAAAACAATAAACGCTTTAATTGCTAATCAATGGATGCTCCAGTGGAGCAAACGATTTTTAAAAATTTCACACCTGAAGTCCTGATAGTATTTGAGGTTTGTACTCAGAAAACTTCGAAGTGATAGGGACTCACGTTAAAGATATAAATTGCTTGGACCATAACTCAATGTTTTACTGACAATCTGCTGTGAGTTGCTTGACTGATACCTGCACGAAAAAAGGAAGAGGAAAGATTTTTACCGTTTTAAGATTAACTGACATGTGGCAACGTTGCGAATGAGACGAAATATGTTTCCACATTGATTCAATTTCTAAACAAAACATTGGATTTTGACAGCTACCTTTTATGTATTGGTGAACCCAGATTTGATCTAAAGAAATCGTCAATGCGAACCTCGTCGAGTTTGATTCCAGGGTGGATCTGGATCCGACCCTTTCGAAAAATCAAATTTTTTGGCAGCACTTAGGGCGAAACTATTTTGACAGAAGGTATAACCGAAAATGACATTAATACAGGGTGTTCAATAAGTTCGAATACACTTTAAAAATGTGTTATAAAATGAAAATACAAGATATCCTTTTCTGAGTCAATTTTTATTGAAGCAATGTTTATTTAGAACCTTTACGACATATTAGCTGGGAGCCCCCCTCTTTGTGCTGTATGATGAGCTTGAGACGTTTCTCAAAAGAATCACACGCGGCACGCAGCTGGTCCATCGGCATCTCGTCCTAAATCTTGGAAATGAGCTTCTTAAATTGGTCCATAGTGCTCACTTGATGTTCGCTCTGCTTGGCCAGCATGTACGACTATACATAAAAGTCCAGGGGATTAAGGTCCGGGGAGCTGGGAGGCCACAAAGTCTTATCGAGAAAATCAGTCAAATTCTCCCGACACCACGCTTGGACGATATTCGCTGTGTGGGCCGTGGCGCCGTCCTGTTGAAAGGCATAATTATCCTTCCCGTAGAGGTCCTGAAGTGTCGGGGATACAGCCTTCTCCAGAACCTCGGTCTTAAAGTACGCGGCGTTGATTTTCACGGTTTTCTCGATAAACACCAATGGGAGCGTCCTACGCCTGGATATTGCATTTAAAAAAATGGACAAAAATTGCCGATTTTTCATGGGTTTACCCGCACTGACGAAACTACCCATGGAGTAATATGGAACCCGAGCCAGGAGAAAAAATTTGGGGTGGCGCACCCGGGGAAAAAAAGAAATGGAGGGGGGGAGCCCGGGGGAGGGGGGGGGCTGGGGGGGCGGGGCGGCGGGAATTGGGTTAAAAGAGAAAAAGGGGGGGGGGGGGCGGGGGGTGGGGGGGGGGGGGGGGGGGGGGGGGGGGGGGGGGGGGGGGGGGGGGGGGCGGGGGGGGGGGGGGGGTTTGGGGGGGTGAAGCTCATTTCACACACCAAGTACCCCAAGAAGGTGCTGCTGTGGCTGACAATCAGCGAGAATGGGATGTCAAAGCCGCTCTACTTTCCTGCCTGCCGGAAGTTGCGTCGTTGATCAAGAAATACCATAAGGGCGAAGACGCGGTGTTCTGGCTGGATCTGGCGTCGGCCCACTACTCGAAGCGATCGTTGGAGGAGATGGAGCGGCTGAATATCGAACCCGCCCAACGTCCCGCAGCTGCGTTCCATTGAGAATTTCTGGGCCAACCTGAAGCGTAAGATCTACTCCAACAATTTTGTCGCGAAAACTGAGGAGGAATTGATAAATGAAACGAAGAAAGAACTCAAAAACATGCCTACCCGCATGTTTTTGTCCGCCATGGCGAATGTTTCGGTTAACTGCCGGAAGGCCGCTCGCAAGGGCGTAGAATTTTTTTTTGCAAGTAAGCTTAAATAATTACCTTTCATGGGAAATTTTGTCTTACCTTTTTATCACTATCCGAAAAAAATCCTTTTTTAAATCAAAAGTTTGGGGTTTCAGTTTTCTTTTTTTGGGGGGGGGTAAACAAACAACAAATAACAGCAAGTCGATACCGTTCGCGTCGGTTAGCCTATATATGAGGTTAAAGCTGACACCAATACCAATTCACAGAATACACATGGTGCGCACCTACACAACGATGAAAAGTTGTATTCGAACTTATTGAACACCCTGTACATCATAGTCAGCTAACTCAGTAGGCAAAAAACGGGCACCAACAGGCCACAGCAGAAGCTTATTTAAAATAAATCGCGAAATACTCCCGTTGTTGCACACCCGAGTAACACACAATCAACAATACTGGTTGCGGCAACATGATTGTGCCTAAATTGAGCCACATGGTAGTTATCTCAACTTATTTCGAACAAGTGTGCTATTGAAGCATTAGTAATTTTACGTTTATGCTGCCACGTAGACGGTTATCGAGTGCACAATTCATCAGTCTACATTCCGTTAGTAAAGGACGAGCACAACAACAAATTGGAGAAAACTTCTAGTAAATGATATAGAAAAATAACAAAACAATAATAAACCAAAAACAGGAAGCCACTGTTTGTACATGACAACTCTCGATCCAGGGTATTCACTTTGAATTGTGTGATTATTTTGAAGCCGGACCACCAGAAATCTTGTTTTATTATTCAATGAAACACTTATACAAACAGTCCGATTGAAAGCACACGTTCCAAAGTTTGTATTGAGATGTGCAGGAAAACAATAATTTATCTCAAAAATGAGATCGCTTAGTGTTTGAGATAAGATACATTTGATTTAGACACGTGTTCCCGCCTGGCCCACAAACTAATCTTTGAACAAGCATTCAACGGAACACTCCCATCGTCGATTTCATATCGATCAGCTGATGGATTCGCTGGTCCATCGCTCGCAATTTCTCGTCTTCTTATCTGCAATACTCGTCCGATGTACTTTATTATACTCGTAGGTACGCAGTTTTGTCTCCATCAATCATCGTGACTTCTTTCGCGCTGTTATCAGGCTTAAATAAACTTATGCATCTAGGTACCTACTACGGACTGTTAAAGAGGATTGCCATTGCTCCGCAGCCGTCGCTTTACCTCTTCTAATGTGGGCTCATAAAATAATTAAACTAAGGAATTTAATCTTTCAAACCGCCACATTGACGCAATTTTTTACCTTTCCGCCTTATTTGCAGATTCCTCCACTAAAATAGACTGCACGCTCAGTTCGGAGAGTACCGGCCAGGAATGTCTGGAGAACGTCTGCCAGCGGATATCGATCAGCCAGCCGGAGTTTTTCGGGCTTCGGTATGAAGTCAAAGGCAGCACCACGGGTGAGATGCGGTGGGTGGATCTGGATCGGCCCATCAGCAGACAGTTGGAAAAGTTTTCCGCCAACATGAAAGTTCTATATCTGCGTGTAATGTACTACGTTCTATCCGGCGTTAGTTTGATACAGGACGAGGGTACGCGAAATTATTACTTCCTGCAACTGAAGCACGATGTCGTGGAAGGTAGGATCAACTGCGATCCGAAGCAGGCGGTCATCTTGGCGAACTACAGTCGTCAAGCAGAATATGGTAATCACCAGGATCGTCATACTGTCGATTACCTGAAAACGCTGCTGTCGTTCCCAAAGGAGATGATCCAAGCGGATCTTCTAGAGACGTTGACGGAGGAGGTGATACGACAAGCCTATGAGTTACATAATGTGACTCAAGGTGCCGCAGAGAGTTTGTACATTTCCGCTTGCCAGCAGTTGGATGGTTATGGACAGGAAACGTTCGCTGCCAAAGACGAACACGGAGGGGACGTTACGCTGGGAATCTCGGTGTCGGGAATCATTGTAGCCAGCGATTCAAATAAGTTCTATCCGTGGCGTGATATTAAAAATGTGCTTAACCATAAGAAACATTTCAACATTGAGTGTTCGGACGTGAGCGAAAACGTGAGGTTCACGGTGACAGACTCAACGACGGGATCGTACATCTGGAGGCTATGTGCGATGCAACACCGGTTCTTTGCACGGTTTGAGAAAAATCAAACACAAGTGAGTCAGTTAAATCTGAATCTGTTTCAAAATGATAATTTGAACGACAGTAGGGACGATTTGCTGAGCGAGAGTCAGTATCAGATATCTTCCTCGGCGATGAGCCATATTATGGGATCAGCGAATTGGCAAAGCAATAATGAACTGGCGAGTCACTCTGCCAGTGTGTGGAACAATGCAGGACCTTCGATGGGGATGATGGTTGAATCGCAACCTTCGCCACTAATGGCTTCCAATACAAATATCGGTAGTATAGGCAATCTGAACAACAATAGTCTTATGAATTCCAATGCCAACGTAATGCAGTCCCGATCTTCACTGCAGACGTCCAACTTGGACATTAACCTTAACTCGTCATCTTCGGTGCCATTGGAGTATTCGAATCACAGTTCGAACTGGGCCATAAATCCGGCCGGTTCGAATGCATCGCTGATCAATCGCGCACAAAGCTCATCCTGTCTAGATTTAAGCAATAACAACATCAGCCAAGATCGTGAGCGGCTCAAAGCGCTGCTACCGACGTATCGTCCGGCCCCGGACTACGAAACTGCCATACAGCAAAAGTTGCGCAATAGCACCAATGACGTCCGTTTGAGCAACGGCAATCTGTTGCATTTATCTGCCTCACAAATGTTGGCTCAGGAGCAGGGCCATCTAGAGTATAACATAACCGGTAGTCAACCGGATGTATCGTACTTTAACCAATCGATTCAACACCAACCCACTATCCACCAGCAGCCATATCCGGACGTGACCCATCACACAACGACGCATATGATCGGTCCTCACTATTCGGATGCTTCGGACTATGGGCTCACCCAGCGATTCAAAATGATGAGATTAGTCAAACCTCCACCACCATATCCTGCAAATCGACTCAGCTCTACATCCACTCCGGATCTGGCATCTCACCGCGCCCTTCTTGGCTACCGTGGTGCTCATGTCTCCGGATCTAGTCCCGATCTTGTATCAACACGCCCGCTCATGAACCACGCTCAGCTCATGCAAATGTCCCAAAACAATCAGATCTTCTACCCTGGTGCGCATCAGCTAAGGCATTCACAAAACATCGTACCCCACGGAACGTACGAAAATCTCAACTTTGTTGAACCCACAAAACCAGGAATGCATCCAGTCACCCAAGGTGGAAACGTTATCTACTACATGCCAACCGATATGGAGCACCTGCTCATCACAGATGGAACTCAGTTCCATAATGGAGCCATCAGCCTCAACCCCAAAGCCCATCTGAATCGTTCATCTCAGCACATCAACGGCTCCATCGAACCTATCTACGAAAACGTTCCCCTGCCCTGGAAGAACGAAAACGAGTCCCTCGGAGAAATTCGGAACCGAACGTCGAGTGTGCAATCTGCTCCGGGCGTATCTCGCCTCAGTCAGGAGCCCCAAATTGCTGTCGCTCAACAGCCAACCTTCTCGGTTCCAGAGAAACTTCCTCCACTCCGCCATCCAAAACCGCCACCCGAACCAACGAATCATGCGATAATCCATCAGGAAACCTTCACGATTCCCTCGAATCAGCCCCCACCTCAAACCATACCACAACAAATCAGCCCACAAAATCCACCGACTCCTACACCCCATCCGGAACCCATCAATCGGTCCCACTCCGCTAACGTACTCGACTCATCCGCGTACTCCAATTTCGCCCTGGACTCGACAAACCACGCAACAACGCACAATTCCACCGCCATTATCCATGCAAACAACTCCAACCACCTGAATCACCATCACTCCTCATCGCAAGGAAGCACTCACAATGATTCGGGCATCAGCTCCGTGACGGCGGCCTCCTCGCATACGACGAGTCACAACGTGAGTGCAACGACTTCGACCACTTCCGGTAGCAGCTCGGTGAAGGAAACCAAGCGCCGAAAGATCTGGGATATTCTCGGGGGACGATCGAAAAACTCGGCCGATAAGCAAAAAAGTGCTACATTGGGCCGGGAAAAGGATCGCAAGAATAAAGCAGCCGCAGCGAGTGGGTCTACCAGCGGCGGAAGTGCCAACAGTTCAATGAGCGAAGGCCAAATCAAGCATCGTTGGTCGACGGGGATGCCTCGGCAGCAACCGCTGCCGGCCAACATAAGCAAGGAGAAATTGGTGAGTTTTGGGCTTTGAATTTTCGTTTTTCGCTCTCAGCTGAAGCTGAGTTGTTTATTCTAGTGTTCCCTGCTGGAGACAAAGCTTGCAGATCCTCAGCTGTACTGCGAGTTCGAGCGGATACCGAAGCGAGTGGAGAATGCCAAATATGACTGCGCACTGGCGGAGGAGAACAAAAACAAGAACTTCGATCCCAACTTCCTCCCGTACGATAACAACCGGGTCCGCTTGACTCCAACCAGGGACAACCGGATGGGCTATGTGAATGCTTCGCGTATAACGGTTAGTTGGTGTTAACGTTTCTAGTGAGTTAGGTGGTGTAATGGTGAGTTTATTTCTATTTAAGAGTACTGTGGGTAACAAGCAGAGATTCTACATCGTGGCCGAGAGTCCAAACGATGCTCTCACGACGAATACCTTCTGGCAGTGTGTCTGGGAAGCGGACGTGTACCTGCTGGTGCAGCTATCGAGTGAACTGAACTATATTCCACATACGAGTGAACGGTGCTTGGAGTACGGACAGGTACGTAGGATACTGAGAGGAGTATGATGAATGAAAAATAATCAACGTCTTCGTTTTTCAGTATCAAGTTTGGCGAGAATTTTCGCAGGAATCGGATCGTTGCACCACCTCCAAGCTGCGTATGTATCATACGCAAAATCGACGCTATAGATCTGTGTGGCATATTTCTTACAACGAGTGGGGCGATCAGAATTGCCCCAGCAACGTGGGACACTTCCTAGGTGAGTGGATATAAGCTTTAATGTTTTGAATTAGAACTTGGATTCGTTCTTGTTCGTTGAAGTAGAACTTGACATGAATTTTAATAGCTTGTTTCAGAATCTGAACATCAAAAAATGGTATCACACCTAATACTCACACCCCAAACAGTGCTTTTTTTATAACTTTCATATGCGGGAGAGCGTTCCAAATGTCTTCCATTCGCCGTAAGATTTACTGCGATTCTTACAGCGAAAGGTAGGCGAATGGAACGTCGTAAATATGAATGCAAGATCAAACCATTGTTCGAAAAAGTTGTAGTTGGGATATTATTCTGCTTATAAAACGACCTAGTGCCGAACGAGTCTGAGTTAAAGTGAGTGGCATCAACCATTCTTGAAACTCCAAGTAATTCCCAAAATGCAGTTGAGCTTGGCCATTAGTTCAAACTAGAATTGTCAACTCTGGTTGCTGGTGATTATCTCCAGTTGTTTTGGTGTAGATCAAGCAATTGGAAGATGCAGTTTGAAGGTCCACTCATAAGGAAGAATCATGGAGTTCCACCGTATTGAAAATTCTTACAAGTAGCCATACTTATCGGTAACGTCAGCTATCGAACTGTGAACTTTCCACCGGAGGCGTCTAGTAATCAAACGTTACGCAACGACCTTGATGTTCAAAAGCTTAAGCTTGCTATTTCTTCAATGATCTAATATTTATTTGTCATGTGCAGATGTGGTGTCCATCTGGCAGTCCAATAGTCTGTGGCAACACTGCTCCGAGAGGACAGAAACTTGTCTAGTGAAGATGTTACAGTTAGTGCGAACACTCTGGCAGTGTAGTTACGCATAATTTAGAGAGAATAAAAACAGATACATATATGTAAACCAAGCGCCGCGTTTATTTCAATCGTAGTTTTTCCTTCAACAAACCCGTGATTCTCCGATTCCCTGGCATACGTAGCCATATTTGGAGATCTCGATGGTTTTACAGGAAACGGAAAAGTTCGATTTACGACGCAAAAAGAAAACAAAATGGCGAATCCTGAACCAGCCGCTACAGCAGCCGTAGATGTGAAGCTTCCAGGCATCTGGTGATTGGATCCAACAATGTGGTTCGTGCAAGCCGAGCTGAAATTCACTTTGGCCGGCATTACGCAAGACGTGACGAAATTCCATCACTTCGTCGTCAAGATTGGTTGCGTGTGTCCCAGTTCACAAACCGCCGCCATGCTTGATTAGAAAGCCGGAGTTCGACTTCCTATCTCCCTCGTCGCTGGCCCATTTGGCATCGACGAAGCATTCAAGGCCTCCTCTTCCAGAACCCAGATGCAGCCGCATATCCTTTGTTCCTAGGAGGTATCTTAGGATACTTTTAACTTCGGTCCTATCACGGTTGGTTGGCTTCAACACTTTGGCGTCCCAGCAGTGACATACTGACCCAAATGTCTGGACGAGTACGAGGCTACGTATAACAAACTGGCAACTAAGCTGCGAAAGGAAAGGTTGTTGGGTAGCTCCTCCTCCTCCTATTGTTTCACCTAGGCCGGGTCGATGAAGAATTGTCGCAACTCACCAAGGCTGGACAGCTTTAAGTGCTTCTGTAGGACGATGCATGTCTCCATGAATTCACTCTCTGAATGGCAGAACACGACGATGTCATCGCATAAAGTAAGATGAAGGTTAACTTGCGTACATAAAGGCAAGGGTCTGCTTCAGCTGGTCGGAACTGCATTCCCTGGAGGACACTATCGATCTTCTTATTCCAAACTCTCGCCGATTGTTCAAGGCCATATATGCTGCGCCTCAAGCGGTACACCAGTCCGTTGTCCGCAGCAAATCCGGGTGGCTGCTTCATATATATGTCTTCTTTGAGCCCTGTATACAGATATTGCAAGCATTGTCGCAATTGTCAGCATCGTTGGCAGGGTTGGCCCTGCGCAACGGGACTCGCCTTATACCGGATGGCTATCCTGGTTTCGACTTCCTTCACTTTAAAGGTTACAGCCGATTGCCTATGCAATCTCGTCCTCCATCGCTGCTTGCCAGGATAACTTGTCGGAACTACTCATCGCTTTATTGTAGCACTTGAGTTCATCAATGCTGTGCATCTTGGCACATTCGGAAGATCTCGTTGGTTGTTCAGCTTCCTCACCCAGCACTGCGGCTCATCGTCGCTAAATCCGTGAAAACTATCGTCCGACTCTGCATCGGCATCAGGGTTATTGCTTGCTTCGACGATCGGCAAATCCGTCGTGTTTCGCTGCAGATAAAACTCGAACTCAGTCATGTAACTTTCCTCATACGGCGGATGACGACCGGGGGATCTAGCACTCTTCTCGGATGGAACTCAAGCTCGACCGTATTGTTCCCGTCGTTTTTCGATATATTACTTGAATCTTGCATCGCGGCTTACGATGACTTTCCTCGTTGCTCGGTAACCCGTTGTGAACGGTGCACTAATGTCCTCACGCTTGTAGAAGTGCAGCAGCCGGTTGCTGGAGTACTCTCCTCCTTTGTCCGACCGCACGATCTTCGGGCTGCGGCCGAAATGATTTTTCACGTACGCCACGAACTCCTCCAACTTGTCTGCTACATCCGACATTTCCTTCAACAGATACACGTGCTACTCCATACGCTCCCCCTCCATGTAGCGTTTATCGGAAATGCACTTCTGAAGAAAGACTTTGGAGGTTAGGCTGGTTTTCTCGTGATGATTCTTCAATGCGGTCCAGGTTTCTCGGGCGGTTCTTACACGCAAAAAAACACCGCAGTAGAAACTACCATTTCGAGGGTTAAATTAGGCGCAAACACCAACAATTTTCACCTGACTATAAATGCGTTTGATTTTACCATGCCAGCGATTAGATCGACCACGGTGCGGTTGATATCAATATGAGGTCTGTCAAATATACCACAAATTTTGAAGGTTTTACCATAAACGTAGTAAATTTGACTGAAATTTCATGGTAGTTTTAAAATAGGCATAGTCGGGTAAAATTGTAGTTTTTATTAGAAGATTTTTTTCCTGTGTACGGCACGAATCAGGCTATGCTGACTATCATCAATCAGGACCGATAGTTGTTCTCGCTTTAGCGTCCCCCACATTCCACACGGCGTCTGCTTCGGCTTGCGGCTTGACTCCTGGCTCAACGAACCGCCAGAGTTCCTCGCGGTTGAGCAACATCTCCACTTTAACACGTCAGCTGGGGTAAGTGGTATTGTTTAATTTCTGGATGCTAAACCGGGATCCGTCAATTTTCTCACATTGCGACGACGATTTTCGCGACGAAAAAATACTCGGATCTCCGGAACACGTTTTCCACAAATATGGCGTCACTTTTTTAATCTCCACATGCGGGCCCTTAACACTGCTCAAAATACACCTTCATGGTGCTTGCGGTAACGAAAGGTATACTCCGCTTTCCGCAAGTACAAATCGCTTCTTAAGAACTTCTTGGTGAACTTCGAAATCTTCTGTGTCCAGAGGTTCTCGGGAACATCACACTTATCCTTGGCAGTCACAGACAGGTTTTCTGGAATCTAGTTGAAGTCCGCCTTCACATATGTCTCGCCATCCATTACGCAGCAGAGTGGTTTCGTTAAGTTCTGGTCGTACAACTTCCGGGCACGGATTCTTGCGACCGTATTCTGTTTCTCGTCACGGTTTAGGGACTTCTGGACCTTAAACGTACTTAATCCAGCTCGAGTTTTGGTATTCTGCACGAAAGTCTTGATCACATGCAACTTTTTAACCACATCTCGAACTGAGGCGTTCGGTTTCCGTTTAAAAGCCCCAACGACGCGTTTGTGATCGTTCTCGTTGACCTGACGGCTTTTTTTTCCGGATCTTCGCTTCCGATCAACAGTCAGACGTTCTTCGAACCGTTTTAAGATACCAGACACTGTGGAATTTGCGATTCCCAACTTTTTTCCGATGGCACGATGCGACAGATCCTATTCTCAAAGTACTCGTGCAAAACTTTTTCGCGCACGCACTGTTCTTTCGTCGTCATTTTGAAAACTTTTGCGCACCTGATGAAATCAACTCACAGAGTGTAAACAATACACATTAAACTATATCTACGCAGAATTTCAATTAATTTTACCCAACGGATCAAAAGTTAGAGCAATTTGAGTGTGTGCGGATTTTAAACGGTACACCCTTCAGAGCATGCCAATGAAACGTCACTGCGTTCCAAAACATTCTATGTCAGAAGTGCAGCTTCCTATAACGACAAGTTCAATAGAAAGTTCTTCTATCGGGGTTTCGATAAATTTGGAATTAGTTTCTGAGGTTCTATTGGACGTCCGTTGCGTAGAATTCTTATAGACGTTGATTAGTGCCAACAATCTCTTCAATTCTGGAGTATTTTGTTTTCGTATTTACGTGACTTTCAGCCTAAGGCTGGTTCGTACCGCCAGCGAAACGGACCTGGACCTTATGGCTGGAACCAACGGCTTTATTTTCCTTTCGAATGAAGATGTGATCAGCGATTCTTCGTCTCTAAAAATCTCAACGGCGCCGACTGGAATTGATACTAGACCGACTGAGGTGAGAGGCAACCACACTTACCACTAAACCACCAGTGCCGTCATAATTCTCCCGAGTACATAATGGGATCGAAAACTGTCTCTTATGGATCTTATTCCATTTATCACAAGAACGTCGAGAGGAAGATATTGCAATCTGAACCTATCAACTTGATGCGGTGAAACCATTTGCATCAAAGCATTTCAGTAAATATATCAATTGATGAACGTTCTTTCAGAGATCGATGGCCAACCAAGTCTCAATATGAATTTTATCGTAGAAAATTCTTATCGATCAACCTAAGTGCTAAGCTTTAGGGCCTGTTCATAAACCACGTAGACACATTTTTGAAAATCGACCCCCCCCCCCGCCCAACAATTTTTTGAAATTTTGTATGGAGCGTAGACTTTGGTCAAACCCCCCCCCCCCCCGCAAAAAAAATGGTGGTTGAGGAAGTAAATATTGCAGAGCAAAACCAATGTCTTATGAGATATTTGCGGAATTCGTTCAAAATACTGACAGGCATTTTGAAATTCACTGTTGATGAGATTAATGTTTTAGAATTTACTCAAATTATCGATTATTTACTGGTTGAGTCAGTTCCGAGCTTCGACTATCGGGCCTAGACTATAGCCGTGCCGAATAGACAATGAACCTTAGCCTGTTTAAAAGCTATTATCCACTAACCCATCGTTAAACCTTCAAATTAAGCTTGAAATTCGAAATAAACAGCTTTAAAAATTGCCCCTTTCCGCAGGTTTCCTCGAGGAACTCAACTCCGTTCGGCTAGCGTCCGTTGCCGAGGTGCCTCCCTCGCAGAACACCAACCCACCGGTGCTGATTCACTGCAACGAAGGCGGTGGCCGCGCCGGTGTGACCCTGGTAGCCGACCTGTTGATGTACACGTTGGATCATAATCAGGTATGTGACTCCTTTCCGCCGCCAGCAATACATTCATTATTCGAATCCCTTCATTTTCTCCCGCACAAGGATCTCGACATCCCACGTTTGATCGGCCAGATTCGCCAGCAGCGGGACAACATCATACCATCGCTAGCACAGTACAAGTTCATCCACGCCCTGCTGATACACTATCTGAAACAAACGCGGCTCATTTAGGCAAAAGCGAAACCAACAACTACCGGTATTTAAGTCAGAAACTTCTATCAGACAAGTTATTTATTTCACTTCTAATCATACTAGACCATACTAGAGTATTCCCATATCCTGTTTCTTGGATTTTTGTTCTTCTTTTGGTAGGATAGTTAAATTGTTTTATTTTTATTTTATCGTCCGGTATTACTGAGAAGTAAAAGTATTTTTTTCTAGATAATATTCCTTTTAACAGACGACAGCATTTTCAAATGAACCTACTTGAAACGACTCAGAATGAGTTAGTGCCTTGGCGTGCTCGTCCCAGACGAGGTTATAAACGTCGTAAGCGAATTATGATATTCGCAAACTAAGTGTAACGCTTTTGTACATAGTTGTTCATTCGGAATGAATGCCATTTTTAACACAAAAAGAAACACTCATACCGATACGCTTTTATGCGTTTTTTTTTAGAATTTGAACGATTTACTAGCAAAAGCAGATGTTACTGTTGAAACAGAAGAGTATTTTATTATAAATATATATTGCTTTGTAAAGATCTAGCACTAACAAATTTTAGGCGACTCATTTGGTCCAAGGCCCAAAACTAGACTTAGGTGACAGAGAAACAAAGATGGCTCAATTTATATTGAAACGAAGCAGACGTCCAATAAAACCTCCCGGTTGGAGGAATCTACCCATACCAGCTGATTGCGTTTGACTCAATCCGAAAGCATTTGAATCAACTTCTAATGTTTGTTCAAGCAATTCTTCACAGATTTATTTACATTCGCCGTCCACTTTTGCTCGTATAAAACATTGTCTAGTTGGACTAATCGAATCAGTTGGTCACATTGAGTCTTCTTGAGTGGAAATCATACAGAAATGAAAGCTCTATTGTCCGTGCTTTTGATGGCATTGTTCGTGGTGATCGTAACCGTGAAGGCATATCCCCTTCCAGATGAGTCCAACGATAGGCTTGGGGATATCTCTAAAATGATGGTGAATGTTGGAGACTTGACTAACCCAGATAAGATGAAAGCCGCCGTCGATGGAGTCCTTAAGCAAATTCAAGGAGGAATAAGCAAGGCTAAGGAAATGGTATGGTTTTTTGTGTGCTTTCAATTAGACAAGTTTTATGAATACATATTGGACTTTTTTTTTAACTCTTTATTTATTCCAAATTTTACATTATTTTACATTCATATATTAACCTAGGTGATCCTGCTAAGTAATTAACATTTCAACCTTATATGCTATCATTTATATCTAATTGTGTTAATATTATTTTTACTTTGTCTATTCAGTATTTTTAACAGGGGTTCCTTTTGCCTGCGTGCAAGAATAATTATTGATTTCTTAAAACTAGTTCTTATCTATAGAGAGAATTGATCATTGCAATTGAAGACTGCAATGATTTTTGTCTAAAATTATGAATTATTTTGTTGGACATTTCTTCTAGAGTCTCAACGTTTGAAATTCTATGTAATTCAATAGTACTGAACCAGGGAGGCAGCTTCAAAATCATTTTCAGAACTTTGTTCTGAATCCTTTGAAGTGTTTTTTTCCTAGTAGCACAACAACTAGACCATATTGGCACAGCATAAAGCATGGCCGGTCTAAAGATTTGTTTGAATATTAGAAGTTTGTTCTTCAAACAAAGTTTGGATTTTCTGTTTATAAGAGGATATAAACATTTTATATATTTATTACATTTGGCTTGAATGCCCTCAATGTGATCTTTAAAAGTTAATTTTTGATCAAGTATCAGTCCAAGATATTTTACTTGATTTGACCAAGAAATTGGAACTCCGTTCATAGTGACCATATGACTATTACTTGGTTTCAAAAATGCAGCTCTAGGCTTGTGTGGGAATATTATAAGTTGAGTTTTGGAAGCATTAGGAGAAATCTTCCATTTTTGAAAATAATCTGTAAAAATGTCCAAGCTTTTTTGTAGCCTCCTGGATATAACACGAAGACTTTTTCCTTTAGCGGAAATGCCTGTGTCATCAGCAAAGCAAGATTTTTGACAGCCCTGAGGTAAATCAGGGAGATCTGAAGTGAAAATGTTATAAAGTATTGGCCCAAGAATGCTACCTTGAGGAACACCAGCTCTGACAGGCAATTGATCAGATTTAGAATTCTGATAATTTACTTGCAAAGTTCTATCAGTTAAGTAGTTTTGAACTAATTTCATGATATAAAGCGGAAAATTGAACTTTTTCAGTTTCGCAATCAAACCTTCATGCCAAACACTGTCGAATGCTTTTTCTATGTCTAGAAGAGCAACTCCAGTGGAGCAGCCTTCAGCTTTGTTTGAACGAATTAAATTTGTAACTCTCAAAAGTTGATGCGTAGTTGAATGCCCATGGCGAAATCCAAACTGTTCATCAGCAAAAATTGAGTTTGTATTGATGTGAAGCATCATTCTATTCAAAATTATTTTTTCAAAAAGCTTACTTATTGAAGAAAGCAAACTGATTGGTCGGTAGCTAGAAGCTTCAGCCGGATTTTTGTCTGGCTTCAAAATAGGTACGACTTTTGCATTTTTCCATTTATCTGGAAAGTATGCCAGATGAAAACATCTGTTAAATAGTTTCACCAAGAAAGACAAAGTACTCTCGGGGAGTTTTTTGATTAGGATATAGAAAATTCCATCATCACCTGGTGCTTTCATATTTTGAAATTTTTTAGTTATAGTTTTTACTTCATCCAAATCAGTTCCCCAAGAATCATCAAAAATATTTTCTTGTGAGAAAATATTCAGATACTCCCTGGAAACTTGATCCTCAATAGGACTTGTAAGACCCAAACTGAAATTATGGGAGCTCTCAAACTGCTTAACAAGTTTTTGAGCTTTTTCCGCATTTGTGAGCAAAATTTTATCACCTTCCTTAAGCGCTGGTATAGGCTTTTGAGGTTTTTTCAATATTTTAGAGAGTTTCCAGAAAGGTTTGGAACTCGGATCTAATTTTGACAAATTATTTTCAAAATGTTTGTTCCTCAGGGCAGAGAAGCGTTTTTTAATTTGTTTTTGTAAATCTCGCCATATGACTTTCATAGCGGGATCACGTGTTCTTTGATATTGACGCCTACGTACATTTTTCAGACGAATCAAGAGCTGAAGATCGTCATCAATTATAACTGGATCGAATTTAACCTCGCATTTTGGCACTGAAGCAGCTCTTGCTCTATTTATTGAGAAAGCCAGAGATTCAAGAGCATTATTAATTTCATTTTTTGTTTGCAATGGAACATTAGGATCAAAGTTGTATTCCATAAATGTTCGATATTGATCCCAATTAGCTCTATGGTAGTTGAAAGTAGAACTGATGGAATTAGAAATGATTTCTTGAGATATTTCAAATGTAACTGGAAGGTGATCAGAACCAAAGTCAGCATGGGTAATCAATTGACTACAAAGTTGACATGAATCAGTTAGGACCAAATCAATAGTTGAGGGATTTCTGGCTGAAGAAAAGCAAGTTGGACTGTTTGGGTATTGAATAGTGTAGTAGCCTGCAGAACAATGATCAAAAAGTATATTACCATTGGCATTGCTTTGCGAATTATTCCATGAGCGGTGTTTTGCATTGAAATCACCAATAACAAAGAATTTAGACCTATGACGGGTAAGTTTCTGGAGGTCACCCTTGAGCCAGTTCTTTTGCTGACCAGTGCATTGGAAAGGCAAATAGGCAGCTATAAAAGTAAATTGGCCAAATTTTGTTTCAACTGAAACCCCCAAAGTTTCAAAAACTTTGGTTTCAAATGAAAGAAAGAATGTGATGTTTGATACGCCTATGGACAATGATGGCAACGCCACCACCAGCTCCATTAATGCGATCATTTCGGTAGACAAAATAATTTGGATCTCTTTTGACCTTATGGGCAGGTTTGAGATAAGTCTCAGTTATAACAGCAATATGCACGTTATGAACTCTTAAAAAATTAAATAGCTCATCCTCGTTATCTCTGATGGATCGAGCATTCCAATTCAAAATATTTAATGACTTAAAATCCATTACTGAACTTCAATGTCATGACAATATTATTGGCAAATTTAATACCAGTTTGGATAGCTTCAAACATGGAATTAGTTTTTAGCATATCGGTTATCATATCGATTAACGATTGCTGTAAAAATTCTAATTTGGGAGCGGATATGTTACCTAAATCAAATTCATCAGAAGGTGGGAATTTTGGTTTTGTGGGAGGTGATGTAAAGGGGGAAGAAGAGGGGGGGAGGGTGGGGAATGGGGGGGGGGAGGGGGTGGGGGGGTGTTTTTGTGGGGGAGGGGGAGGGGGGGGTTTTCGTTCGGATTGAAATTTGATATGAGTTGTTTGGGGGGGCATGGGTGTCTAGCATGTAAACAAACAGTTCTCAGTACTATAAATAATTTCACAGCATCGGTTGCAAGTTACCACGGAGAGAAGTTACCCATATCAGAAAACTTATTGTTTCCAACGCAGCAGAATTTATTGTTTGTTTTATTTTTGGTGAGTTCTATTTCTGGTTGGGTTCTAAAACCGGAGAGGTAATCGATTTCAGTTAATTTATAACCATATTCGCTTAGAAAGTCACAGTTGGAACTGATGTTAAATTGTGAGCTGCCGCCAATAATGTGTAGATGGTGCGCAAGCACAAGAACCCTTTGAACGCGCCAGAACTCGACCCACTCGAGAAATATTGGGCCATAGTCAAGGGCATAGAAGTACAGTTTTAGTTAACGTTGGATAGTGGAGTGTAAAGTGAAAACGAGAAGCTGCTAGAAACGCCAAAGGTGAAAATGAATGTACTAAATCCTGCAAAGTGATCAGTTTGCCGGATATTCAACTCTTTATAGTTCTCGACATTTGCCCAAGTTTGAATAAAGGCTTCAGGACACGCCATGCTTTTATCGTCATTTTGCTGAAATAAAACAAATTTTTAACGTCATTCTGCTGATGAGAGGTTTTCGTTTTTGTATTTATTAAATTTCTTATACTTTTGTTGAGCCTGTGTGTCATATGCTGTGAACGGAAGTTGTCTTGGTTCTATTCGCCCCAAGAGCCTATGGGTAGACCTCTACGTGGTTGACCCTCCGTGATTGTTGCACGCCATTTTTGTTGTACCATTCGGCTCGTTTCTAAGAACAGAACCATTTGCACCAAGCTTCCAAATTCCTTCTTCTCTTTTCAGTAAGGGAGTAATGGCCCTATAATCATAAGCTTTTAAATGCTAGGACACGAGTTGGTGCTCATGTCTCAACCGTCAGAAGGTAACAGGAGCTTCTCTTAACCTTTTTAGAATAGATGCTCCAACGACCAACCATATACAAATGACAAGAAAACGGACAAATTGCCGATTTTTCACCTTCACCCGCACTGACGAAACTACCCATGCAGCATCAATCATAGTAACCCATGAGTCAGCAGACAAAATTTGAAAGCTCTATCAGTCGAACTCTAACCATGAAGGCAAAAACAGTAAAGCAACTCCGTTCAGAAGTGTGCGCGTTCAAAGAACGGCACCCCGCCGCGTCGAAAACGGACATCGTGCGGCACTTTGTGGACGCCGGATATGCCCGTTCCGGCATCTACAACATCTTGACACTATTAGACAACAATCAGAGCATCGAAAGAAAGCCCGGTTTCGGACGGCCGACGACCCTGAGCGACAAGAAGCTCCAAAGGATGCTGAAGAGTAAGACCGAGTAAAAAGTGGCTACATCGCTGCGTGCGCTTGGCCGGGAGGTCGGTTCAACCGGCCAAACAGTGAAAAAGTACCGGGTGAACATGAACATACAAGTCGGGAAGCGGAAGTCGCGTCCACTGGTTTCGGAGCTGCAGGCAATGACGCAGCGGCAGCGGCTGAATAAGATGTTCAACTCGATTTTCCCGGCGAATCGCGACGTGGCATTGGTGATGGAGTCGGCGAACACGCCCAACGTCCACCAGCTGCGTCCCATCGAGAATTTCTGGGCCAACCTGAAGCGTAAGATCTACTCCAAAAATTTTGTCGTGAAAACTGAGGAGGAATTGATAAATGAAACGAAGAAAAAACTCAAAAACATGCCTACACGTATTATTTCGTCCGCCATGGCGAATGTTCCGGTTAACTGCCGGAAGGCCGCTTGCAAGGGCGTAGTATTGTTTGGCATGTGAGCTTAAAGAATTACCTTCCATGGGAAATTTATCAAAAGGAATTATCTGTCTTAGCTTTTTTTTATCACCATCCGAAAAAAGTCCATTTAAATGCAAACGTTACTGGATTTTGAAACATTGTCAAAGATTTAAACAGGTTTCATAATTCATCTTGCCCCTTAAACGCTGCAAAGTAGGCCTGGCCGTACTGGTATATATAGCATATCAATGAAGTGAAACATATATCAAATAGACAAGAAAAAATATGGAAGAATATTCATCAGTTTCCAGGATGCTATCGAGAATTGGCTGTGCTAGTGTAAGATTAGATGAGATGAGATTAGATTAGATGTACGCATTTTGCAAGGAAGCTTTTGAACTTGTTCTTGCTTTATCACTCAGATCAAGGCTTGGGTGTCCAATTCACGCGTCCCATGGCTGCACATCGCCAGGTTCGCAGTCTGCAAAGGGTTTAAAAGTCGCTTTCCACTTAATCGATCCACCTAGCCCCTTGCCTTCTAAAGACTGTACTCCGCAAAAATGAGACACAATGATTAGCTTGTAACTTTTTAGCGTGTTGGTAAAAAATGATGAAATTTTGACTGACACTTGACTGACTAGCAAAGAGTCTAATATTTACATTGTCAAGTGGTTATCGAGATGCCATTAGAACTACAGCAGATCCGCCAAAAAAAAACTTGTGTGCTGTCATGGAATATCCTTCTGCAACCAGACACAGATGGATCGGATAACACCTGGGATTCCATCATTTGACCCAGATGCCCGGCGATTAGGCAGCGGCAGAAAACCGAAGACAGCTAATGCAGTGAAGGCGCGGAAGGTGTTGAATCTAGGTGGACCGAACGTTTCGACCCGCGATGTGGCGAAAAAGGCGGAGGTTTCCAGCTGGTTTGTCGAATAAACGATTAAACGTGCCGGCCTCCACGCCTACAAGGTCAGGAAGGCACCAAACCGGAACGACAAACAAAACACGGTAGGCAAAACCCGCGCCAAGAAGCTGTGCCAAGAGTGGCTGGCGAAGAAGAGGTGAGTCGAGATGGACGACGAGACTTATATCAAGGGAGACACAAAGCAATTGCCGAGGCAAAAGTTTTACGTTGTCACATCATGGTTGGCTGTTCCTGAGCAGATAAGGAAGAAGAAGGTGGACAAGTTTGTCAAAAAGTTCTTAGTTTGGCAGGCCATCTTTGGGTGTAAAAAGATGAGCCAGCCATACATCACGACGGGTACCATGAATGGGCAAAACGACCGAGACGAGTGCCTCCAGAAGCACCTGTTGCCCGCCCTGGGGTCTCAGGGACACGCTTTTTTGGACGGACTTGACATCCTGCCACTACGCGCGGCCGGTGATAAACTGCTACAGAGATAACAATGTGGTGTTTGTACCAAAGGACTTCAACCAACAGAACTCGCCGGATTGTCGCCCAATTGATATGTTTTGGGCCATCATGAAGGCCAAACTAAACAAAACACCTAAAGTTTTCGAGAACGAGCTGACTTTGAAGAAAAAGTGGTTAAAAGTATCAAAAGAAGTTGGCCCCACTATTGCCCAAAACCTTATGAGTGGTGGGAGCATTCGGTCATGCAGATGAGACCCAATTAACCAATGGGTTAAAAAACTAACCAAAATCTTGTAGTTTGCTCTCTGAAAGTTTGAAAAAATCCGACTAAAACTGGACTTTTGGCGAGATTTTTTGTCTCTTTTTTTTTAGTACAGTCTTTAGTACCAGTCGGTTCGTTCTTGGAACTATTTTCACCGACTTCAACGTAGTCGACCAATTTTTGCGGCGTAGACGTTGTGAGGTTCTGCTCCCTGAAATTCTTGGCTAATTCGGCTTCGGCTTGTTCCATCTTCCATCTAAATACCGCAGATAGCACACAGATGTTTCGTCTTCGTCGATGACTACTGGTCGAACCAATGTAATGCAGTGAACTCTGTAGACAGACAGTAGACACGGTTTGGGATTCTTACATTGTCTTCTCGTTAACCGAATTATCGACGCATTTATGACACATCCATCCCTGCTAGCTTAAGTCTGATATACGTTTCCGCATTGTTTCACAGTTGCGTGTTACGATGTCAATGTCGTCGGTGCAGCCAAAAAGTGGTTCGGACCTCCTGAATGTTTCGTGGTGCAACACTGTAACGCAGGTACGATCTAATAAAATAATATATTCATACGTATTACCACAGAGGACAGACATCCAAGCTGGAGTGCCCTCCGTGTGTAAATTTCTGTAACTGCCATTTTAAAATTACAGCTCGTTTTCGTTAGTTTTGGTGAATCGTATGTTGATGGCGCCACTTGCCTGCCTCGAGATTTGATAGCCTGTAAATTTTAGTTTGGTGAAACCTAGACTAGGTGGCGTTGTTTTTCCAACAGTTTGCTTTTAAAAATTTACACAGTAAATTGGAAAAAAATATATTCTAGCCTGCATGTCTGTTCTCTGAGGTAATACTCAGTATCTGGCCAAGGTAAGCAAAAAAATAGAGGAGCTTGTTTGGGCGACCCCGGCGTACTGGTTAAAATCCATACCTCTCACGATAAAGTCATGACTTCGAATCTCACCCCCGGACAAGTTACGAAAATACCCAGAAGAGGTATTTGAGTGATTACGACGGGAGATGAACCAACCCCGAGGCTGAAAATCTCGATAATAAAGAAACAAAAAAGAACAAAAAACAAGTGGAAGTATAAAGAAATGACTGATGTTTATATTTATCTATAAAAGTTTTGACTTTTATCCTACTTCCACCATGTCGATACCGTTAACGCCCTTTTGACCCTCCAGACGAAACACACGATGTGATTTTGGATGAAAGCTGTGCTAATTCCGTTTTTGCTTTACTGTAGCTATCCTCGGAACATTTATGGTCGTCGCCCTCCTTGGATTTGCAATCTTCAAATGACTTCGTTTCTTGATCCAGAACCGTCTTCACTTCGCTGTCCATTGATTTGAAACAATCGGCAATCTAAGAATTAACGAGCATTAGTCGTATACGATCTAGTGTCGAACAAATTGTTAGTTATAAATCATACCTTGTCATAATCTCCGACAGCTCTAATTGATTCGATGATTGTATTTCTCAACTCTGATTGCAAAGCGCTAGCCATGGCGGCCTGCAGATAGCTATTTTCAATGCTGTCCACCTTGGTACATTTGTCCAGTAGACTGACGACCTGATTGTAGGTATTGACGGGATCATCCTCCTTGTCTGCATCACCACCATCCGATTTTGGGGAGCTTTCCGCTCCACCTCCGGCATTGCCACCATCTTCCGAATTTTTAGCTCCCTTCTTACCATCGGCATCGTTTTCCGGTGCATCATCTGTTTTCTCTTCACCACCATCTGCAACTTCATCCTTTTTTGGCTCGTCTTCACCCTCGACATTCCCGTCGTCGCCTTCGGGGAAAGGTCTTGATAGTGCTAAGCTCAACAGACAGAACACCAAGAACAGTTTCAATAGCGTTTTCATCTTCTTGGCTGTATGAAGCGTTTTTCATTGTGGTTCTTTATTTTATATCAGGCGATCGAGTGTTCATCGGATAGTTATGTGATGAAGGTCTTAGTACAACTGCTAATCTGGTATAAGAACAACTGTTGGTACAACTGTTCAAATAAATAAACATGTCAATCTTAGCTTCGTAGCGAGAATCGTAGGTAAGATCAGGATGTTTAAATACACATGGTTTATAGCGCCCATCACTCTTATCAATATATTGGAAAAAAGGGGGGATAGTCAACAGTATTAAATATGTGATAAAATATTGTCATTCACATTGTGAATACATTGATTATACATTGTTCATACAACTGTTATCAATTTATTAAAAAATGTGAGGGCTTATCTAACAAGTACGGGGGGGGGGGGGGGGGGGCATTGCCAGCCGCATTAATTAACCAAACTTTTAGTTTTAGCTTTTCTCTGTAGATGGTAGGCCCCTTCATTGTAGTAAAGCACAATTTTTCACTATTGAAAACATCATTTATTCATCAAATTTTCAAAGGTCTGCGGTTTCCCTGGTTGAAAAATATAGCGATAAATGGATTTGTTTTTCAACAATCGAGCGAAAACAAAAAATCTCCTTACAATTTTAGATTGAAAACTACCAAGCCCATACAATTCGGTCGCCTCCTACATATCACTGCCAGCAGAATCGACTGCCATAGATAATAATTAATGTTCTTTAAAGCACTTCCCCAATTCTTAAATGAGAGCTTACTTTGCCATTCCAAAGCATCCAATCGTATAACATATGCATTAACAAAATTGACTGATTTTAGATTTTATTTTTAGTGCGATTACCTTGTCACCTGGTGGTGAATCCATCTACACATCGCCAATCGTAGCCACCCTGTTACGTACAGAAATAAATAAACAGCGTTATGAGTTGATTTGCAGCATCCATGGCAAAAACTGTCAAGCATCGCTAGTGTCTTATTGATTTCGTTTAAATCGTTTAAATCGCTAGTTTCTTATTTATTGTTGGTGGACCTGGCAGTCCGAACAAATCATCAAGCGTAGTTGCTTCAATCAATATGAAACTAGCGATTTGAACATGGTTCACTGTTGTAGAGCCCCTTGGTCAGAAGTACACCTTGCAGCCCGCACCTTGCAATACATTCTTGCGCTTTTCGATACACGAATCTTTGTTTTTGTTTTGATTCGCTGTGTTATTTTGACAGAATATTTGAGGGATTGTTCGTTGTGAGTTGACCGATGTGCGAAGAAGTTGGACATCGTGAGGCACTTTGTGTCCACCGGATATAGGTGATCCAGCATTTATAACATCCTCTCACTTCTGGTGCTAGTGCCTGCCAGTGCTGCGCGACCGTAAAGTGCAGCAGAAGCTGACAAGGAAGACCGAGGGCAAGGTGGCCTCATCGCACCGCGCCACGGCCCGAGAGGTTGGTGAAACCAGCCAAATGGTGAAGACGTATGTACCCGAGCCAAATGGACATTGTTATGAGGAAAAGTCCGTCGAAGTAAAAATCACTGAATTTCTGAAATCTTTACTGAACCGTTCGGTTAAAATTATGCCTGTCAAATCTTCCCCACGTTTCATGCTACCGCTGTGGCAATGGAAAGTTAAACTTTTAATCTTGAAGATTCGGATAATTTGGTGTTTTTTTTAGTTTAAAGTAAAATTGAAGGACGTGTTGTGTCGCGGCCACAGGAGCTTTTCATTAAATAAGATAGAAACGTTTTCTAAATAATATGATTTAGCTAAATAATAATAATATGTAGCATTCGAAAAGAACGGCTGGAAAACGCACAATTTGCTTTTAATGTTAGGGCATCTTCAGCGGTGATCTATTTTTAGATCAACTTTATACCTGATTTGCATCAACGAAACTTGAATAGAACTAGCTAAAATAGACCAATTTTGCGTTCCCCGCACCGGTGTTGTATTTCTTGTTGCTAAACCCGCCAACACCTGTCATCCTGTCGATCATTAAACATCAGAAATCAGAAGTTTTTATTTCAGAGATCGCAGATTTTTCACAAACATTTTGCCATTGATTGGTTTGACCAAATAATTTTTAATGCCAGTAGTGCATCGTTAGCTGACGATAAGGAATACTTGTTCTTTCGTTGGGCTGAAGGTGAGTGTTTGAATGCATGTATTTCATTTAAAAAACGATATTAGATAATGCTGATTGGGCTTCAAATGGTGAGTTGACAACTTCGAAGGAGGATGCGGCCGACCTCTCGTCCTCACAAGTTCCTACCTCACGCCTCCACGAGTCATATGATCACAAAAGACTGCCAGCTGAAACATGGAGACGCTGGTTGGCGTAGCCTGGGCAATGTTGTCAATCTGACAATAGCGAAGTGAGGGGTGCGACTGAAGATCGTGTACCTTTAAATCATATTGTATATTTCCCATTCTCATTTTATCAATAATTTCAGCACGCTTTGGAATCATTTTTGCATTCCAAAACCATGTAAGAGCCGGGAGCAACACGACGGGCATCAAAGGCTCAATTTGTTTTTCAGCATTTCAGCATTACACTTAATTTAAAATTGCACTTCTGAATTTCAACTACTATATTCATAAAAGACTGGCATGTGCTTATAAGCAATGTAAGATTATATTTTAATATTGTGTTTAGTGGCATTATGGTAAGATAAGCCATTTATTTCAGGAATCATCAAACCGGACTCTTCGTTCACTCCAATTGCTATCTTTGAAATGTTACTAGAACAGTATAAAAAAAAATATTACTACATGTCTTTTAAAACAATATCTTTTATTGAAATTTTATCTTTGATATTTGGAATGATCTATTCTGTTTTCAGCTTTTCCAGGACAAGAAGGATATTAATTCATATCTAATTTTTATTTATTTTTCAGTAACAATCCATTGGTAGTATCATTCAAGTTTGAAATTTGAATAAATTGGCATGTTTGTCTATAATGATATCCTAATATTGTGTGTACAAAATATACTAAATATTAAATAACATATAACGGGGAAAGGGAGGGACCATCAGGGCACCCAAGTGAAACGATTTGGATAGGGAGCATGGGACTGCCTCCTCCCTATTGTTAACATTTCGCGGAACGAGGGCGGGCTCTTCGACCCCATCTATTGGGTTTATTCTGTCAATCGAGGGCTCGATTCTAGTGCTGTGCGTGTGAACTTGCTTTTGGAAGGAGATTCTTTTCCCTATATTCGCGGGTTTCGCGTAAGTGTCTCTGCTTACGGGCCCGCCCAAACGTTTTTGGCCCTTCATACAGGAGCTTGATGATCACAAACAATATTAGAATCCTGATCAAATCGTTTTTCAGATTATTCCACTGCTATGGGAAGTTACCTTGCTACAATAGATGGTAGTTTTATATCATCATCATCATCAAAGGAAAGAGAGTTTGCAGTGCATCCTATGAACCGAAACAGAAAACGTGATTGGGAGTTCTGTAGATTGTACGACGACCTCAGTAAATATCCTGATAAGTTTCATTCTTATACAAGCATGAATATGGATATATTCAATTTGATTCTAAACATGGTGAAACACAAAATATTGAAAAATTGGACGAACTGTAATAAAGAGCCGATTCTACCATGTGAACGTTTAGTTATTACTATCAGGTACGGCAGATTTCCAATATTCTGATTTATATAACCCACTGAGCATTTTATTTCAACTTTCGGATTCTCCTACAGATCATCCTTCACTACCCTCGGATTTTCCTTCCGCGTGGGTCGTTCTACAGTTGCAGCCATAGTCCGCGAAACGTGCCAAGCTCTAGGTGATGTTCTTCAGACTATTTATATGCCAGCGCCAACTGAACAAACGTTAAGATCGGTAGCGAACGAGTATTGGGCCAAATGGAACTTTGACGGAAAACATATCCGGATCAGATGTCCAGCTGGATCCAGATCAATGTATTATAACTCACTCAACTGTTTTACAAGCCGTGACTGACGCTAATTGTATGTTTCTGATGGTGGAAGTCGGCTGGTATGGCATACAAAGCGATCTCCATTTTTTTATTCACGACAACTTGAGCGTCTACTGGCGTTCACAAGCGTCAAAGCACTATGCGAACTGCTTCGCCGCATCGAAAAACGCTTTGCACCTCTTTCACTATGACTGGTTTGGGTGATTTCCATAGAACGCCCATCAAGATAGGTTTGACGCTAACGCTACCTCTCTCGTCAACGCTTGCCATCGCCACGACTATGTCATCGGCCTAACCTCTGTGCTATAAAATATATGAACATGATCCGTAAAAAATTGAAAATGTTTCACAAAATAAATTGTCAACGATCCATAAAACGATGAATTATGAACTTGTAAAAATTATCCATAGCAAATCAACTTTTTGTACTAGAACAGGAGCAAAGCTCAAAGCGCATAAACTAAAGTATGAGTTTTGAGGATTTGAGTTCTTCCGAACACTGATACTAAATGAGAGGTTTGAAAATTGGTTGGCGAGAATAGTGAACATTGCCGAAGCCAACATTTCCCCTAATTGATATGTTTATTAGAAATAAAGTGCGGTTCACATCAACAACTCAGGACAAATTCGGAAAGAAGTGTCTATTCGAGAGCCTATTAGAAACTTTAAAAATTCTCTTTTCTCATAAGGTCATGCAAGAAGTCCGAACATTACTTTATTATCGTATCATTTAATCGAATGACATTAATTTTTCTTTGACGACACACAGGATACGATCTTAGATCCCATTTGTGTGAATTTTTCCCGAGCCTTATTTGAGCTCTCCTCGGAACATGTGTACTCACTGCCATCCTTCTTGCCCTTGCAATCCTTGAAGGACTTTATTTCCTCGTCAAGTACCTTCTTCACATCACCGCTCATGGATTGGAAACAGCTGGATATCTGGAAGTGAAATAAAGTATGATTCACACGTAAGTCAAGGCCTGTCAACCAAAACCAACCTTGGAATAATCTCCAACAGTTCCGATTGCATCGATGACAGGATTTCGCAATCCCGCTTGCAGATCGTTGTCCAAAGCAGGTCGCAGATACTCGCTCTCGATGTGGTCCACCTTGGTTGCTTGGTCCAATTGTTCGACAACCTTGTTGTAAGTATTTACGCGATCATCCTTGGCCTCACCTTTACCGCCACCGGATTCTGGAGAATCTCCAGCATCATCACCACCCGCATCGTCACCTTCTCCTTCTTCACCCTCTCCGTCTTCCTGCTTAGCACCATCTCCATCTGCCTCACCATTTCCTGCATCATCTCCAGCCGCATCATCTGGTTCGTCTTCTCCACCGGTTTCGTCTGTCGGTGCCTCCTCATCTCCACCATCGGCAGCCTCCTCGTCACCTTCGGGGAAAGGTCTCGAGAATGCGAAGTTTATCAGGCAGAATAGCACAAACAGCTTCAACATGGGTTTCATCTTGGCGATTGTAGGATGTAGACGGTCAATGCTAACGAATGTCGTGATTTCCTTAATGGTTCGCTATTTATATCGATGATCAAGTGGCAATTTAGCATTTGTTGGATAGAATACCCCATTCCACAGTACGCAACTGTTCAAACACACGTGCTTGCTGATATCAGTTGTTCGCATGTTTGATAGATCAAGATGTTCAAATATACGTTGAGATGCGGGATGTAGCATGACACATTGTTTTCATGTGAACATTACGATTTCCCTTATCATAAATCCGTGTCCGGTCGCCTTGTCAAAGTTAACTGAAGAAACGATCAGATACGATCATCTGTTTCTTGTGAAACTTTGAGTGGTTATTTGCCATGGGCAAAACAACCTGCAAAATATGGTGGAAGTCTGTTAAGAATCAGTGTGATTTTTTTTTCTGAATTAGGGCATCAAATTCAAGATGGTGGCATTTATAATAAATTTGCTAGAATGATTTTGATTATCGTTTTTCCAAGCAGGTTTTATATTCAACTTGCCGGTAATTAACGTACACTTCCATAGTTAGTAAAAGGTGCACACATAGAAAATTTTACAGTATTCGGTAATTTTTTACCGAACTTTCAACAGCTGAACGTTCGGTAATCCGATTTACCGGATTTTAGTGAAATTTTACAGTTTTCCGGTAATAAAATTACCGGAACTTGTCAAATTTTACCGAAATCCGTTAAATCGGATTACCGAACGGTCAGCTGTTGAAAGTTCGGTAAAAAATAACCGAATACTGTAAAATTATCTAGGTGTGTGTCCACGACAAAATTGCATGACATAAGATCACAGGGTTTTGAATGATAAGAGTAAACTAATGCCTGGGACAGCGTTGTACGAAGTGTCAAATACAGCAACCGTTCGCTAACTGGGCCAAGTGCACAGCCCAATTAGCGGATGCTCCTGGGCTGACATTTCAAATAAAAAAATTCGAGGGGGCTTTCGATCAGATTTCAGTTGGGATATTTCATTGCACAATACATAAATTCAATAATGTTTTTATGCTTTATACGTTATTGCTATGTAGCACCCCATTTTGCAAAATATTTGACTCAGTTTGTATGGCATTACGACTCAATTTCGTTCAATTTAACAATTTTTCACTCCTCCACGAACCTTATATGCCTTTTACATGCCCCTTACTGATTTTGACAATAAAATGTCAAATGCTGATTTTTGAAGTTCATTTGCTTTTTAACTGGGCTATAGCCCAGTTTGCGAACGCCCAGTTAAAAAGCAGCCCAGTTAAACAGCACCCAGTTAGCGAACAGTTTCTGTACTTAAAAACAGGACTAGACTAAAGGAATATAAGCAACAATCAATATGAAACTAGCGATTTGAGATTGATTCGCTGTTGTGGTTCCCCTAGTTCTGAAGTACACCTTGCAGTCTGCACCTTGCAATAGGCTCTTGCGGTTTTCATTACCTTTCGGTACTAGTATCTTTGTTTTTGTTTTGATTCGCTATGTTATCCTGACAGAATATTTGAGGGTGTGTTGGTGTGAGTTACGTTATTAGGGCGAATAAAACGTACAGCGTTGTACTCCTTTAGTCTAGTACATACCTGTTTTTTAGTACTGGATTAAAGTATTTGACAGTTCGTACAACGCTGTATGTTGTATGTCTGTCCCAGGCATACGCTTGGGACGGAGCTTGGGACCGGTGTGCTAGTACTTCCTGAGCCAAAAAATACATTCATTTTCAAGGCTGTACGTTGTAACGGGTGTTCAATTAAAAATGAGAATTTTTTCAGTCATGTAGTAAAATAAAATTTTTTTTAACGAATTCAGTATTTTTTATTAAAAACATAATTTTTATTCTTAAAAAAAAAACGTCAATGAATATTGGCGAAGGGACCCTGGTCAGCCGTACGACGCAACTTAGTCGCGATGCTCTCACAAGAGCGCTGGACGGCACTGACGCCCATCTTCCGGATCCTCGTGGTCAATTGCTTCGTATCCTTGGCCCGCCAATTATTTTAGTACACTAGGGCACTGAGGGACCCGAAAAAATCCTCAATGGGACGGCACTGGGGCAAGTTGGGTTCCTTTCTTTCGGCACGTACGCTATCTTTTTCTGTTCAAGATACTCCAGCGTCTTCTTGGCGCCGGCCAGAAGACGTTCTTCCCATGCGCATGATGCTCCTTTAAGAACGGCAGAAGAATTTTCTCAAGACAACTCCTCCTGGTACACTTGTTGATTGATGGCCAGACCGCTCGGCTTGAACCACGGCTTTGAAATCCCTCTGTCCGATATGGCGATGTACAGCATAATTTTTTTTTTCAAATTTATGCTTAAACTTATATTTTACTTCGGGGGGTGTGTCGCTGGAATAGTAGCTGTCATTTCCTGGAATGTGGGTCTTCGAGAGCGAAAAGTAGCTTTCGTCGTCCAGCACGAACGACATCCCGCGGTAGTTCCTCGTCATCCACCGGCACTGCGATTTCACGGTATCTGCTTGCCCGTGTACTCGGGGATCGAGTCTTCTTCCGAAAGATGATGTCCTCCATCTTGAGGGTTCGATGAATCAAGGTATGGGAGCAGTGATATTTTCGGCCGGCGTCACGCAAACTCGTTCCGTCCTTGTTGTCGAACAGCTTTGAAGTGGAGTGGAGTCACTCAAATTTGAGTAAACGTTGTTGTGATTGACAAGTCGACAAATCTTTAACATCCTTTCTGTTTCAGAATTAATGGACTGTATTTAACGAAAGAAAAACGCGTTAATAAACCGAACTTTATTTTTCTGTTTGCGTACTGTACAAAGTTCAATTTTTCACTGGCTTACGCTTGCTGATCTTTTTTTTTCTCTTGCTGTGCGGTAGAAAACTGCAGAGTCGCACTCAGTGTGGAATTCGATGACACGCTGCGTCGGGGGACACGTCGATACCCAAACAAACACGCCCACCTTGAGGCCGCTGGCCTTAATCTACAGGAAGAACGCATAACTTGTGAATTGGTCTCTGGTACGTAGTTGAACCTCGTCGCAGCGTCATCGTTCGTACTACACCAGATGTGTCCGGATGAACCTCCTGCACACGTGCTAATTCCCACTGGGTTGGTGGTGCGTTGTCGTTCTTGATTAGCACCAACTGGCCCACTGAAATGTTAGGATGAACCGAACGCCACTTGGTTCGAGGCTGCAAAGAAGCGAGGTACTCATCCTTCCAACGTGACCAAATCAAGACTGAACGGCGGTGCATATCCTGCCACTGGTCCAAGCGATTTCGCGGAGTATGCTGAAGATCTGGTTCCGGTATCAGGTTGAGTGGTTGACCAACCAAAAAATGGCCGGGGGTCAGTGCCTCACAGCTATCGGGATTGCTTGACAGGGGGCATAGCGGTCGACTGTTGAGGCAGGCTTCGATTTGGCATAATATTGTCGTCAGGTCTTTGAAAGTCATTGGTTCTGTTCCCATTTCAGCCACCAAATGGAACTTGACGCTCTTGACGGCGGCTTCCCAAATCCCGCCCATATGGGGCGCCGAAGGAGGGTTGAACACCCAGTTAATTCCCATATTAGAGAGGTATCTTGCTGCTTCCTTATTGTGTGATAAGATCTGGTCGATGAATTCTCGCAGGGTACGATCTGCACCAATGAAATTGGCGCCGTTGTCGGAACGGATCTCATTCGGGTAGCCCCGACGAGAAACAAAGCGTTTCAAGGAACTGATGAACGTGTTTGTGGACATATCGCTTGCAACCTCCAAATGCACAGCTCGAGTAGCTAGGCATACGTAGACTACTATGTACCCTTTACCGATTTTAACGCCTCGAACGCAGCCAGCCTTGATTTTTAGTGGCCCTGCGTAGTCAATGCCAACGTATGCAAATGCTCGTGTCGCCAACACTCTCGCTGGAGGCAGACTGCCCATCAGCTGGGTCGCTGTCCTTCCCTTCAAACGGACGCACCTTGTGCATCCTCGAACTATGTCACGCAAAACGGTCTGGCAGCTTACAATCCAGTATTGTTGATTGATGACAGCTGTGAGCAGTGTCGATCCAGCATGGAAGTTCTGCAAATGTAGGTCACGCACCAGCAGCTGTGTCACACGGTGCGACTTAGGCAAAATCACGGGGTGTTTACCATCGTACGGCTGAACGGAATTCTCCAGCCGTCCACCGACTCGCATCGTTCCTGTAGCATCGAGGAAGGGATGCAAAGCAGCGAGCGTATTCCTAGATGGAAGCAACTTACCACTTTGGAGCAATTTCATTTCAGATGCGAACACATCCTGCTGGGCAGCGCGTAGTAATTGCAGTTTAGCTTGATAGATTTCGTTGGGAACCAGCTGACCAGCGTGCCGCCGATCCCGAACCAACTTGACGTTGTTCACAAACCGATTGACGCACGCCAGGGTGCGCACGATGAGGTTGAAGTTCGAACGCCTTTCCCACAATTGCTGCTCGATGATGTAACTGTCGCGAACCGTAACCGCTGTCATACCCTCAGTATGCAGCAGCCTTAATTGTCTTGCCTCTGGTAGATCGTTGTCCCGCATGGGTTGAGCTGTGCTCTGCGGCCATTGCGTCTCGTCCAAGTTCAACCATTCCGGTCCATGAAGCCACAGCTGATGATGCACAAATTCGGCCGGAGAGATCCCGCGCGAAGCGCAGTCGGCAGGATTTGATTCACTGTTGACATGGTGCCACCGATCTCGAGAGAGAAACTCAAGAATAGCCGACGTTCTGTTAGCTACATACGTTTTCCAAGTGCGCGGCTGAGACGATAACCATTGCAGTACAATAGTTGAATCGGTCCAAGCAAAATGTTCGATGTCCAAGTGCTTCAACGCGTCAGTCACCTTTCTCATGAGCTCGGTAAGTAGAAGAGCTCCACACAGCTCCAGTCGTGGCAGCGAGACCTGCTTGATAGGAGCCACTCGCGATTTAGCAGCAACGAGAACAACCGTGATGTTTCCTTCACCGTCAACACACCTTGAGTAGATCACGGCGGAGTAAGCCTGCTCAGAAGCGTCTGAAAATCCGTGCAGTTGAATCAAACCATGGTGATGTGTTGTGAACCTTGAAATGCGAACTGTTTCCAGCTGCGAAAGGTGCTGCTTCACTTCGACCCATTCCGATTCGATCGCTGATGGTAGAGGGTCGTCCCAGTTGATATCGTAGAGCCACAGGTGTTGGTATAATATCTTGATTTTGACTATCACGGGCGTCAACCAACCGAACGGGTCAAACAGTTTTGAGCCATCCAATATCATCTGACGCTTGGTGTTAACAGCATTGACTGGAAAATTCACCTTAAACCCGAATTGGTCTTCGTTCGGATACCAATGGATTCCCAACGCCTTGACTGTATCCGCTTCTTCCGAAAGTTTCACAGCTACCGATACTGGAGACTCGTTCTCTACCAGGTTAGGGCAACTCGAAGCCCACTTCCGTAGCTCGAACCCGGACTTCGATAGAATGGCGGATATTTGTTTCTTGATGCACGCGGCTTCTTCTTCATCGTTTGCGCCTGACAGCAGATCATTCACATAAAAGTCATGAACAATTCGGTGCACTGCTGCTGGGTAGACAGAAGCGTATTCTGTGGATGACTCCCTCATGGCTTGAATTGCAAGATAGGGTGCGCTTTTAGTGCCATACGTTACCGTGGATAGACGGTAGTGTTCAACTGGCTGCTCCGAGTTTTCACGCCACAAGATGCGCTGGAAGTCCCGATCTTCTTCGTGCATGAGCACCTGGCGGTACATTTTCGCTATGTCCGCGCTGAACGCCACCTTGTACGAACGGAATCGCAGGAGGACCGACAGCAAATCTGTGTTGATGTTTGGTCCCGCCAACAGCCGGTCGTTCAGAGATACACCGGTAGAAGTGGCACAAGAAGCATCGAATACGACGCGTAGCTTCGTTGTGCTGCTGTCCTCCTTGAACACCGCGTGGTGCGGCAAATAATAGTGTTCCGAAGCCGGTTTCATCAACTCGTTGGCTGGAACTGGTTGCATGTGATTAAGCTCCAAATACTCACGCATGAATTTCACATATTTCTTGCGAAACTGCGGGTTGGACGCGAACCGCTTTTCCATGGACGTGAGCCTCTTCGTTGCAGCTGTCAGGGATTCACCGAGGACGGGCTTCGAATCGTCGAATGGCAATTTAACGATGAAGCGCCCTGTATCATCGCGCTGTGTGGTCGAATCGAAATGTTCGATGACCTTCCTTTCCATGGGAGTGAACGGGGCTGGCTTGAACACTTCTTCATACTCCCAGAACTGCTGAAGCGTGCGATTCAGATCCATTTCCGTATGCAGACTGACTATGGCGTGATTTCCCAACAATGCTTCTGCTTCGTCGTACCGCCCTGCAGCGATCCACCCGAAAACAGTACACTGGGCCACCGTTTGGCCGCTTTCGTCCTTGACTTGACCTCCCTCCAAGAGGGCAAGAAAGACGTCGGATCCCAAAATCACGTCAATTGGTCCCGGTTTGTTGAAGGTTGGATCTGCCATTTCGCTGACATTCTCCAGAAGCTTTATGTTCCCGATGTTGAAGCGTTGCGACGGAAGGGTAGATGTGAGTTTGCCGAGTACGTATGCACTTGTTGAGATGACAATCGTGTCGTTGAAGCGAGATGCGAGGTGCAACGTAACTACGCCACGAGTGGTACCCGCAGCATGCTGACCAATACCAGTAATCGCCACTTTCCCGTTACGCCTTATGAGTTCCAGCTTCCGCACACAATCTTCGGTAACCATTGAAGCTTGAGCGCCGGAATCAATCAGCACTCAAACTCGGCCGAACGTACCGTCGTTCTTCCGCACTTGTACTACCGCTGTTGGGAACACCGGAACTGATGTTTGTTTCTCTACTGCTGCCATCAACGATGTAACAATTTGCTCACCTCCACTGGCAGGTAAAATCGTCGCTTCGCTGTTTTCAGCACTGTTAGTTGCGGCTTCCTTCGTCTTACCCGTGTTTGGACAGAGCAGGGTGTGGTGCCGCTGCTTGCAATCCGGTGTACGGCACACTGATGTTGACGGACATGATTTGGCCGAATGGGACGCTCGCAAGCAGTTGAAACATAACTTCGCCGTCTGGGCAAATCCTCTCCTTTCTTGCAGATCCAACTTCTTGAAATCTTCGCACATGAACGTAGCGTGTTCACTAGAACACTTCGCGCACTTTTGGCTCACAGTGGCCGTCACTAATGCCTTCAGTTTCTTCTCACTCACTTTTGATTGTTCTTTTTTAATAACGTCTTCAGTTTTCTTCGAGAATGCCGAGAACGTCTCGAGCATCTCACACCTCTTTTTCACAAACTTCATCAGCTCCTCGAAGGTGGGGTTCTCGTTGTCGATCACATTCTCCGACCAGCCAGCGCGCGTATCTTTGTCCAACTTTTCCAGTGTCAGGTAAATCAACCACGGATCGCGGCCTTGATATTCTACGCCCAATGTATCTAGTTGCTGCACCGCTTCGTCGAGTGTGGTTGCGAGTTTGCTGAGTGACTGCGACGACGCCTGTGTGATGCCCGGCTGATCCATGAATTCGCGTACCAAAGCAAACACCGTGTAACGTTTTTTGTCGTAGTGACTAGTGAGCGTATCCCACGCGTTCGCATAATTGGCACTTGAGATGGTGAATTTGTTCACTAGCTGCTTCGCGTCTCCTTCCAAATAGGAGAAAAGGTATTGCATCTTCAAGGAATCCGTGATATCCTTCCGTGTGTGAATGGTTGACACGTAGAGGTCCTTGAAGGTCATTCACTTTTTACGCTTGCCGTTGAATGATGGAATGTTTATTGCTGGCAACCGTACGTGAGGGGCACAATTCGACATCTGATCGACACTTTCGCTAGTATCGTAGACGGACTCAGCACCTATTCGTCCCACTGTACCGCTGGTTTTCCGGAACATGGCCGATTGGTTGAGCAACATTTGCCGCTGCGTCTCCATGAGCAGCTTCATCGCATCCTTCAAATCGTCAGTTTCCGCAATCGTGCGCTGGCTTACCGACGACTGCTCCTCTTCGATCAAATCCTCGAGGATATCCTTTGCCTTGTAGAAAGCTCCGAAAAACTCCTCCCGCACGTTAAAAACCGAAGCAATCGCCGCCGGATCGTTCTGGTTTTCCTCGATTTCCGCTTGAATAGCCCAAAAGCTCATCGCTGCTTCTTTGAGCTGGTCCAGCCGATCCATAACCTCGCTCCGGGAAGGATTCCGCTGGTGGAGGTCTTTCACGACCGAAAGCTCCGCTTTTACCCGAGCTATCAGCGCAGTTCGTTTGCCGGTTAGCTTCTCCATATCCGGTTGAGAAGGTCCAAAATGTTTCGGAATTAATGGACTGTATTTAACGAAAGAAACACGCGTTAATAAACCAAACTTTATTTTTCTGCTTGCGTACTGTACAAAATTCAATTTTTCACTGGCTTACGCTTGCTGATCTTTTTTTTTCTCTTGCTGCGCGGTAGAAAACTGCAGAGTCACACTCAGTGTGGAATTCGATGACACGCTGCGTCGGGGGACACGTCGATACCCAAACACTTTCGATGCAAGCCGATGTTGGTGATTTGTCAATTTGATAATCCGAGCAATGCTTACTCAATTTTGAGTGACTCCACTTTTGAAAAGTGAGTTAAAAACGACTCATAACAACTGGGTCGAATGATGGGAACGTTAAGGGTTTGGCGAGAGATAGAGCAGTGAGAGAAAATATAATCTCAGTGTAGACGGACGCAACGCGTATGAATATGTACAGAACAATGAATGCATGTTAGGAATGATTCAACGCATGAACAAAAACATACGTGACCGATGTCAAACTTTTCTTCTCTTTTTTCTTTCTTCTTCATTCACTCCGGTGTGCTATGGTGTAGGCAGAAGATCACTGAGATTGAAATACTTCCAAGAGCGTGTTCGCAAATGATTTAAAATTGAACGTTATTCGATGCGATTTTTTCCATCACTACTCTGGTTCAGTGCAGCAACCGTTCGCTAACTGGGCTAAATGCACAGCCCAGTTAGCGGATGATGTTCGGTAACTGGGCTGACATTTCGAATGTAAATAAATTTCGAGAGGGCTTTCGATCAGATTTCGGTTGGCATATTTCATTGCGCAATATATAATGTTTTATATGCTTTAGACGTTATTTCGATGTAGTTTATTGTGCACCCCATTGTGCAAAATGTTTGACTCAGTTTGTATGAGATTAAGACTCAATATTGTACAATTTAACAAATTTCCACTCCTCCACGAACCTTATATGGCATTTACATGCACCTTGCTATAACCCAGTTAGCGAGCGCCCAGTCAAAAAGCAGCTCAGTTAAAAGGCACCCAGTTAGCGAACAGTTGCTTTACTACTTAATTACATAGAATTTCGAACGTTGAGACTCTAAAAGAAATGTCCAATAAAATTATTAATAATTTTAGACAAAAATCATTGCAATCATCAATTCTCTCTATATATATCTATAGAAAAGAAATAGTTTTAAGAAACCAACTGTTTTTCTTACTCGCAGGAAAAAAAAACCCTGTTAAAAATGCTGAATAGACAAGGTAAAAACAATATTAACATAATTAGATATAAATCATAGCATATAAGGTTGATATGTTAATTCTTAGCGAGAGAGCACAGTAGTCGTTATGTGGCAAGTTCTTGAAGAAGGGGATTTGTTGAAAACAACCCAACAAACATCAATGCTGAATAACTGTTTGTTCAAACAAATTTGGAGAAATTCTTCAGCTCTTTCTTCTAGAAAGCTGAATAACTTCTCCAAATTTGTTTAAACAAGCGGTTATTCGACCCTGATGTTTGTTGGGAAGGGCTTAAAATTGTGAGTTGACAACTTCGAAGGAGGGTGCGACCGACCTCTCGTCCTCACAAGTTCCTACCTCACGCCTCCACGAGTCATATGATCACAAAAGACTACCAGCTGAAACAAGCAGACGCTGGTTGGCGTAACCTGGGCAATGTTGTCAATATGACAATAGCGAAGTGAGGGGGTGCGACTGAAGATCTTGTACCTTTAAGTCATATGGTATATTTTCCATTCTCATTTTATTAATAATTTCAGCACGCTTTGGAATCATCTTTGCATTCCAAAACCATGTTAGAGCCTGGAGCAACATGACAGGCATCAGAGGCGGAATTTGTTTTTCAGCATAACATTTAATTTAAAATTGCACTTCTGAACTTCAACTACTATATTCATAAAAGACTGGCATGTGCTTGTACGCAATGTAGGATTATATTATAATATTGTGTTTAGTGACATTATGGTAAGATAAGCCATTTATTTCAGAAATCATCAAACCGGACTCTTCGATCACTCCAATTGCTATCTTTGAAATGTTACTAGAACAGTATAGAGAAAAAATATTTCACATGTCTTATACAATAATATCATTTATTGAAATTTTATCTTTGATATTTGGATTGATCTATTCTGTTTTCATCTCTTCCAGGACTAAAGGGCGAACACGAAATTATTGCGACACCGAAAATGTCAATGCCAAATGAAATGCCAATTTTCTTATAATGTTTAGAATCAAACCAAAATTTTAGGGTAGTTTTATACATATATTTACTTCAAAAATCAAAAGAAAAGTTAATCGATGGAGCCTTGAGTGTAAAATTGAACGCATTTTCGCTTGATGCCCTCCATCAAAGTCTTTACAGTGTCATCCGGTACCAGTTTCTCAGTTTTTTTTTCCATTTTCTTAACATGTCCTTCTCGTCTTTGACTGTCTTCTTGCTCTTCCGAAGTTCCCGCTTCATCATTGCCCAGTACTGCTCCACCGGGCGCAGCTCCGGACAGTTTGGCGGATTCATGTCCTTTGGAACAAAATTGATAGAAGTGGCCTCATACCACTTCAGGACACATTTAGAATAGTGGCATGATGCCAAATCTGGCCAAAATAGCGGAGCTTCGTCGTGCTGCTGCAAGAACGGCAAAGGCGCTTCTCGAGGCACTCAGATTTGTAGATCTCGCCATTTACTGTGCCCTTTGTCACGAAAGGCTCACTCCTCAGTCCGCAAGAGCAGATGGCCTGCCAAATGAGATATTTGGAGGCGAACTTCGACATTTTCTTCTTCTTAAATTTGTCGTCCACATAGAACTTGCTCTTGCCGGTGAAAAACTCCAACCCCGGAATTTGCTTAAAATCGGCTTTTATATACGTTTCGTCGTCCATCACACAGCAGCCATATTTTGTCAGCATCTTCTCGTAGAGCTTCCGTGCCCGAGTTTTAGCCGTCGATTGTTGCCGCTCATCGCGGTTTGGGAAGTTCTGTACCTTGTATGTATGTAGTCCAGCTCTCTTATTTGCATTTTGGACGTAGCTCTGCGACATGCCGATCTTTTTAGCCAAATCACGGCTTGAGACGTTGGGATTTGCTTTAATCATCCGCTTCACCTTTCCCTCCGTCTTTTTGTTGTCCGGTCCCGGTTTTCTTCCAGCTCCTTTGCCGTGGTCCAACGTCAACCGCTCCTGGAACCGCTTCAACACTCTGGAGACGGTTAAATGGTGAATGTTCAACATTTTTCCCAACTGCCGGTGCGACAGGTCAGGAAATTCCAGGTGTTAGGAAAGAATTTGTTCTCTCGACTCGCGTTGGTTCACCTCCATTTTCGTTGAATCGAAAAACACGATTTCGAGTTTGACAGCATGTAAACAATACACATCAATGAGAAACTGTGCAAAATTTGGTTGATTTTTACCCAATGGTAAAAAAGTTATGCCCTGTTGAATGTGTCGCAATAATTTCGTGTTCGCCCTTTAGAAGGATATTAATACACATCTAATTTTAATTTCGACCTCATCTATTGGGTTTATTCTGTCAATCGAGGGCTCGATCCTAGTGCTGTGAGTGTGAACTTGCTTTTGGAAGGAGATTCTCTTCCCTATATTCGTGGGTTTCGCGTAAGTGCCTCTGCTTACGGGCCCGCCCAAACGTTGTTGGCCCTTCATACAGGAGCTTGATGATCACAAACAATAAAAGAATCCTGATCAAATCGTGTTTCAGATTATTCCACTGCTATGGAAAGTTTCCTTGCTAGAATAGATGGTAGTATTACATCATCATCATCAAGGGGATTTGTTGAAGACAACCAGCTAATGCGGAATTTAGGTATCAGCCTCAGAAACCAATCGTCAATTCTCTCGACACCAGAGAGACTATGTACATCGTCCGTAGGATGGAAATGGTCCAAACTCAGCATCATCTTGAGTAGTCGATTTTGCTTGATCTGTATTTTGTTGCGGTGGCACAGCTATACCAGGCAGGTAAATCATAAGCAACCGCAGGCCGGAATACGGTTTTGTAAAGCAGAACTTTGATAGCTGGATCTAAGCGAGATCGTCGATTCACGGGCGGGTAAAGTGATTTTGTAAGTTTGTCACACATTTCGTATACAGGTGCTGACGTGATTGCCGAAGTTGAGTTTCGTATCAAGGGTCACGCTAAGATATGTTACATTCTGCAGCCATGGAATATCCAGTCCCCCGCTGGATACTTGACGTTGTGGCAAGTTTCTAGGGCTTCGTCTACGCGTAAAGAAAATTGCCTGAAACTTGGAGGGATTTGCTTTCACCTTCCACTTGCCATGGTACTCCTTGATCGAGTCTAGAGCCTGCTGCAGTTTCTCAACTACTATGTTGGGATCCCGGTGTGAGGTTAAGAATCCCGTGTCATCAGCGAAACAATAGTAGTGGACACCGTCCACTTTGATCAGGTCAGCAGCGAAGATGTTGTACAGAGTAGGGCTCAACACAGAACCTTGAGGAACTCCGAAAGGAACGTTCATCCGGTCAGACGTGCACCTGTTCACCGACACTTGAAAGGTTCGATTCGTCAAGAAGCTGCGTACTATTTTCAGGATACTGGTTGGGAAGATGCCCTGGAACATTTTGTGCAGAATTGCATCGTGCCACACCGAATCATAAGCCTTCTCGACGTCAACGAGTATTAGTCCTGACGAATTTACTTGTCGAAAGTTCTGCCTTACCTCCTTCACTAGATGAACAATCTGATGCATAGTAGAATCAACAGTAGAATGGCCTTTTTGGAAACCGAACTGTTCATGCGGGATGATACGAGTGGTTTCCAGATGACTTTCGATACGCGTTAAGATAATACGTTCAAATAGTTCGGTATTCTAGGTCGGTAGTTCGAAGCAATGGTTGCATCTTTATTTGACTTTGGGATGGCAACGACTATTGCGTGTTTCCAATCAGATGGAAAGTAGCATAGTTAGATGCAAGCAGAAAACATTTTGGAAAGAAAAATCTTACCTTTACGTGGAAGATGTTTGAGCAAATAGTTCTTAATGCTGTATTCATTAAAGCTTTGGTTAATCGCCAAATTTTGTTATCCCCACGCTCCATGGAGAACAGTGTTTCCATGAACTTTCTGTGGCGAGCACTGGCACACTCATCACGAATGCGATTATTTAATGATGAAACTATTTCTCTGAAGAGATGATGCCTAGTTCTCATCCATTGCCGACGACGGTTCCGAAGTTGAATTAAACGCTGAGTTCAGGAATGGCAATGGATTCGACTTCCAAGAGTGCATCCTTGAAGAAGGTGAGAGCGGTATCAACTCCTACTTCATTGCAAATGTCTGCAACCAAAGAATCAGCTAGGTCCAATTAAGCATTCACCATTCTTTGAAACGACGGCCAAATTCAGTATATATCGTTAGGGTGATTCCAAAAGTCACCGGAAGGTGATCGGACGACAGTTCGTTCATATGTCTAATATAATAAATGATATATCTAATATGATAAAAATCATACAATCTTGTAGCAATTTTTATTGAATCATTCAGGATCTTTTCGATGCAACACACGACGATATCGTAGAAGAAATCGAGGCAATTTTGCCCTGAGATGAGCTACGATCTTCAGAACAGTGATGTTCGTTGCTATCCTTCTTATCCTTGCAAGACTGGAAAGATTTCAAGAACTCTTCCAAAATCTTCTTAACGTCCTCGCCCATCGACTTGAAGCAACTTGCAATCTGTGCATCATAAAAAGCAAACATTGATAAAACACGACCGCTTACTAGAGAAATTCAAATTACCTTGGAGTAATCACCAACCCTTCCTATGACATCTACGATCGGATTTCTAAGGTATGTTTGCAAATCACTAACCAAGCCAGCCCGTAGATAACTGCTGTCCACCTTGTCGATCTTGGTTGTTTTATCCAGCATTTCGATGACTTTATTGTACGTTTCGGCAGGATTATTTTTAGCCTCTCCATTGCCGTCTCCGCCTTCACCCTGATCTTTGGTAGCGTCTTCTCCTTTGTCTTCCGGTTTGCCCTCTCCTGCGTCTTTGCTCTTATCTTCACCTTCCTCTTGCTGCTCACCGCCATCCCTGGCGTTCTCTGCCGGTTGTTCGGTGGTTTGATCTGCCTCATCTTTCTTTGGTTCTTCTGTACCATCGGCAGCGCCTTCGCTCCCTTCGGGAATTGGATTTGGGATCGCTACACTTACTAGGCACAATGCCATGAACAGTGCCAACAGGGGTCTCATTTTTACTCCTCGATGCTGTACAGAAGTTTGCTTGATCTTTCCTAGACTGATTGCTATTTCCTACATTTGTATGAAATTTATAATGATTAAGCATGTGCTCAACAGTCTCAACTGAGCAAATAAGAGACCATTCAGCACGCGGCTGAATGCTCCAGCGAAGCTGTTCACATATTAGAAGTAAGAAGCAAATCACACGATTATAGAGCAATTTTGTTCAAATATTTGTTGCGCAACAACTTACACATGACAGCGTTGGTATAAGGTTTACCAATCTCGAAAAATTATGCGGCAATCTGCGAAAGGGTTGCAGGTTGCTTTCGACTTGCTCGAGATCAATTTTCACTGGACTGTTGTTCGACATCCTTGCATGTCCAGCCCTCCATAGTCGACCGATTTTGGCGGTGTGCAACTCATGCAATTCGCGGTTCATTTTCCTACTGCATATTTCGTCTTCCATCTACACTGACGAACTACCCGTCTAATATCTGTGTTTCGTCATAAATGTTGATGATTGGCCTATACAAACCTCCATACAAAGTTAACAGGGCAAAAAACAAGGAATTCTACAGAAATCACCAGTACACAATTGTAATCAACTAACATCTTAATCTTTATTTAATATTTTTTTTTTTTGGAATCATTCCCTTTTCGCTCAGATCAGCTCAGGAGGTGTTCTGAAAATTATAAGCTTCAAACATCGTAAAATCAGTTACACACAGTTACTTTGCAATGGTTCCCGTTTACAGTTTTACTTTATTTTGCATAGGGTTGTGGTTTTATCAGGGAGTGTGCTTGTGTATTTGCGTGCGTACTACTCACGTTATAACAATGTTATGATGCAACTATCCTTCTAAGCCTACATCAATTCGATTCGGTTCGGTCCAATTTGTTAAAACGACAAGGTAGGAAGTTGCGATTAATTATAAATTATCATAATATATCCCTAGAATCATACAGCAGGAGATTTAAATCCGCATTATGTCCCATGCGGATGCATTTGTTTCCATTTAGTTTCTCTCATTTTTATACTTCTTACAGCTTGATGAACGAATCATTTTGCACAAATTATTTAATCAAGGTCAAATTCCTGTTCGTCTCAGTGCTCCTCCACCGGAAGCTTCTCACCACCGAGGATAGCCTTGATATCCTCGGCATCCAGTGTTTCGTACTTGAGCAGTGCTTCGGCGAGGGCCTTGTGCTCCTTGGCGTGCTGCTTCAGAATGGCCTTCGCACGCTCGTAGCTGTCGCTCAGAATTTTCTTGATTTCATTATCGACTCCCTCGACTGTCGATGGCGAGAGAACCTCCGACGGAGCGCCGAAACCCTTGGCCGTTTCAATCGTACGAAGACCGACCTTTTCGGACATGCCCCAGTCGCGCACCATGTGCGATGCGATCGAAGTGGCCTGCTTCAGATCGCTGCTGGCACCTGGTTTTTTATTAGAGAAAAAAAGGTAAATGGATTTTGATTTTAAGTCAATGTATCCTTGAAAACATACCAGAAGTGATTTTGTCGGCACCGAAAATTAGTTCCTCAGCAGCCCGGCCGCCCATCATCGTATCCATCATGGCCAGCAGTTGCTGCTTGGTGACGTGGTAGCGTTCCTTTTCCGGGATGTAAGCGGTATGGCCAAGCGATGGACCACGCGGCATGATTGTCACTTTATGCAGAGGATGGGATTCCTGAAAAAAAACCAGAAGTTCAATAAATCAATGAGTTAAATTTAAAGGCATCAAAAGTCCCCCTCAACTAACCTTCGTATAATAGGCAACAATGGCATGTCCTCCCTCGTGGTACGCCGTAATTTTGTTAGCTTCCTCATCCGGCAAACGAGACTTACGCTCCGGCCCCATAAGTACCTTATCTCTAGCATTTTCCAGATGCTTCATATTTACCGTTTCCGCTCCGTCAATTGCCGCCCTACAGGTTGTACCGAAAATGTCAGAATCTCGATTTGCTATTCTTTACCAAATCACCCCTACCTTAAAGCAGCTTGATTGACCATGTTCTCGATATCAGCCCCGGTAAAACCGGTCGTGCCCCTCGCCAGCTGATCAATGTTGATCTCCTTGCTCAGAATCTTACTCAGATAGTGGGTGAGGATCTCCTTTCGGCCAGTGAAATCCGGTGTCGGAACAACGACCTCAACGTCAAAACGACCCGGTCTCAGCAGTGCCTGATCCAAATCATCCCTCCTGTTAGTGGCTCCCAGGACAATGACTCCTTCGTTCTGCTGGAAACCATCCATCTCTGACAGTAGCTGATTGATCGTCTGATTTGCGTACGGATGCAAGACTGAGTTGGTTCGCTTGGCACCAACCGAGTCAATTTCATCGATGAAGATGACGCAAGGAGCCCGTTCCTTTGCTGCCTCTGTATGTTCGTAGGTAAAAAAAACTGTTAGAAAGCCAAACTTCACTCCGCCCAAATTGGAATACTCACTGAACAAATCCCTCACTCGGCGTGCACCCTGACCGACGAGCACTTCGTCGAACTCCGGACCGGCAGCGTGGAAAAACGGCACTCCAGCTTCACCGGCCACGGCACGTGCCAGCAGTGTCTTTCCAGTACCGGGTGGCCCTACCAACAGGACACCTTTCGGCAACTTTCCGCCCAGGTTGCTGAACTTGTCCGGATTTTTCAGAAACTCAACCACCTCCTTCAGCTCCTGCTTGGCCTCATCGCAGCCCTTAACGTCATCAAACGTTACCGAAATATCCTCGGGATCCACCTCCACCTGGTTGCCCATTTGTATTCTACTGAAAACATTGAATCATGATGGGCAATCAAAAGCGATAAAAAAGCAACAAAAAAGGAAACAAAGATCAGTTTAGAATGCTGTTCCGAATTTTTTCAAAAGAATGAAAGCTCATAAATATGTGTCGGTATGCGAAAGTAAAAAAGCAAACTTGATTGCAGACCTAAAAACGGACCCATTGGTCGACACAAACAGGCTGATGAAGATTCCGATAAACACGACAATAATCAGCAGCTGCTGTAGAACTTTGAGGTATCGCATCGCCTTGCCGGACCGATTGGCGTGGTCCGGATGGGTTGCGGTTAGATAACCTTCGGCGAAGGCGATCTTCAAACGTTGCTTCTGGTCGTCGGCTATCGTCGGATCATTGATGTCACTCAGCAGCTTGTTGAACGGTTCGCTGTACTGCTGGGGGCTGATTGTTTGCGCATTGAACGGAACCGGTTCGTACTTGTGGGAAATTTGCGGTGCCGGGGCAGCTGGAAGAGGAACATCGGGATCTGGATTAATGATACGCGTGTTGGCGCCAATGTCCGGGGAATTTGGTGAAACACGGTATGGGTTTGATAAAGGTTAGTACGTGAAAAGCTTGGATCGGAGACACTGATTATGTAATTTTCAAAACCGAATTTAATCTCAATGTTTTGAAAGCATAATCTTGTTTAAAATTCGGTTATTTACTGCGAGCCTAAAAAACCATAACCGCCGTGCCAAACACAAGCAAAACACCCGTCAATTCAATACTCACCCAACGTGTCCTTCACTCGGGTGAACAACCCGGGATTCCTCTTCTGTTCAGCACTGACGGAACGAACCGTTTTAAATCCCCGCTGCTGTACCCAAGCCAGGTTGTGGCTGCTGTGCTGAGTGAGCAAGCTCCGCACGATATCCTGCACCGTTTGCCCATTGAAGAAGACTGTCTCCTGCTGTCCCGGATCCCTACCCTTACGCGCCTTGGGCGTAAGACTTATGCTCCATGGAACATCCTCGCGACTACTGGTCTTCACCCGGATGTTGCTGAAGTGCTTCAGCAAGCTACGCTCAATCCTACGAGGTAGTTTCAGCTCGAACATTTCGGCGGCATCTGGTAGCGGTGCAGCACTACTGGTGGCATTATTTGATGTCATCGGTTGTTGTTCGATCGATTGCCGGAAACTATCGGTATAAAACTGCACCAACGATTGCTTGAGCCGTGGCAGGAAGGGATCCTGCTGAGCTAGATAGGAAGCTTCTTTTCCCTGCTGTTGTTGATTGGGAGCATGTTGTCTGTGTTGTTTCTTGAACGCAATATTACTATGGCGTGGAGTGATTTGCGAGAGATGAAAGAGCAGCTGCTGTGGAAAGAACAAAAACAACAAACGGATTTTTTTTCTTCAGCGAGTGATGTAAATAGCCACTACTGACGGATGATGTCCTTCCAATGACAATATGTGAAATTCACTGTCTGCCGTCGCCATTCTGCGCCGATGGTAGTGACGACTTTCACAATGTTGCTCTGATTGGTACTTACGTGCTGATGTGTGTTTACTGTGAACATTTTGGGTCCTCTCCGGTGGCGCTGAGTTCCGGGGATTTAAGTGCCTAAATTAAATAGCTAATATCGGAGGAATTCAGCCCAATTTACGGTATTTTTCCCTATTTTTCTTGAGCCTCTCGCGAAAACCACTATCACTTTTGTACCTTGCACGTCTTCTTCGTCTTATCGTGGTCACTTGCTCCCTCGTCAAGCTGTTGTATAATTTTGACGTTTTTCGTGACGTTTGATACGTACACGCTATTCGTCAGTTACTCACTTTTGAACCAAAAACCACTCAGTCCGGCCAAAAGTAACTTCGTAATTGGTTAACAGGCTTGTGCCAACAGAGTTAGTCTATGCTTGTACCCAATTTTGAGTAAACGTGCTTGTGGAGGAATCTGAGTATACCGATGAAGTAAACTCAGATGACATTTGTTAAATGGGCAAACTTTACACATTTTGAATGAAAGAAATACGGTAGTATGCGTGTAGGTTTTAAATATTTATACGTGTTATTGGGTCCCTTGGATGACTAAAGCACATCGGTCCCAAGCTCGGTCCCAAGATTAATAATACGCCCCTAATAATGAACTTACACGAACACACTCTCATATATTCTGTCAAAATAACACAGCAAATCAAAACAAAGGCGCAAATATGTATAGTTAGGTGCTGGCTTCAAGGTGTACTTCGGACCAAGGGGTTCTACAACAGTGAACCAATTTCAAATCGCTAGTTGCATATTGATTGTTGGCCCCACTAAGATCGAACTAATGCTATATCTTTTGTAATGCCATAAGACATTGCTAAAGTAGCATTATTGCATTGGTAATGCGCCACTACATTCTTAAGCTAAACTAACGCTTCATTACTTGACAACTGTTGAATTGATGCGATCCCGCATTACCGATGTTGATTTTGGGTTGAATAAGTGCAATAATATAATGCTTGTGGTTACTTGGGTAGTCACTCTGCCGCGTTGTGTTTGTGTTTCAGTGTGTCGGAAGGTGTTTCTGTGTTTCAACGTATCTGTCAATACATCAATCAAAACTTTATGCTTATTGGCAACCATGGTTCATTTTGAAGTATAATACACACATATTAAGCATCATCTAAATTACATCAGTGCAAGCGAGAAGGAAACAAAACAGTGAGAAAACAAACAATACATTCATGTAAGTGGTGCCAGAAATGAATTTATCTCTCATGTAGTGGGGAGTGAGTTTGAAGTGTGGTGGATTGTGTTTTTTGAGGGTGTTACCACATGGTGACCGAGTGACTTGCCCCCTGGCGGGCGCATATCTCGCAACGGCAGATTAAATCTTTCGCTGTATCTTAGATAGAGTTATGTTATTAGAAGTGATTCATTAAGCTTGGGCCCGATGTACTGATGTACTTGCGCCCACTGATATGGCGGAGGTGTGACATCTACTAGCATATCAAAACATCTTGTCGTCGTTTACTTCACGCTTCAAGATTTTGACTCGATGTTTTGACATGTTATGTGATGCCACACCTCTGCTAGCCGAGCTGCCAGCTACATCAATGATGGCCTGGCCTATAGACGAATCCAACTTGAAAAAAGAAGAAGACACCGAGTGGTGATAAATCTGACAGCTCCCATGTTAATGTATAGGATGAACATTTTAAAATGCTTCTAAAAAATTCAAATGAAATTTTAATTAAAAGCGGTTTGGTGTATAGGTCGGTATCGTGTTCGAAAGAAATTTCTTTTTCTATCCCAAACCCATGTTAAATTCCGTTTACTGAAACGGAAAAGTAAAGAATCGAAAAGAAATTTCTGCATCAGTACCAGCACCTGAAAAGAACGAAAAATAAAATTGGAATTTGTAAGGTTTCCTCGCCAACTAATGGGAGCTGTCACTTTTACTTTCGGAAAAATGTACCACTCAATTATTCCGTAAAGGCCAGTATCGACTTAAAAAGTAGAGAGGTTACGGAATTTTGTTCAATATTACCAAGCGAAACATTGACAACCGATCTGCATGGAACGAAATGTCATCTTCACTTACGGAATAATCGAGCGGAATATTTTTCCGAAAGTAAAAGTGACAGCTCCCATTAGTTTGCGTGGAAACCTTACAAATTCCAATTTTATTTTTCGTTCTTTTCAGGTGGATACTGCTGCAGAAATTTCTTTTCGATTCTTTACTTTTCCGTTTCAGTAAACGGAATTTAACATGGGTTTAAGATAGAAAAAGAAATTTCTTTTGAACACGATACCGACCTTAAGTGCAGGTGACATTTCATTCCATGCAGATCAATTGTCAAAATTCCGCTTGGTAATTTGAACAAAATTCCGTAACCTCTTTACTTTTTAAGTCGATACTGGCCTTATGATGTAAGAAAAATCCAAAACTGCCCAATAAGGTCATTATTTTTATTTTAGTTTTATTTTGCTGAAAATGTCTTTATTGAGTAGTTTTGTATTTTTCGTCCATCATACAACAAACCGATTTTAATTAGAATTTCGTTTGAATTTTCAAGAGGCATTTAAAAAAATTTCTTTTACTTTAACATGGGAGCTATCAGATTTATCACCACTCGGTGTCTTCTTCTTTTTTCAACCTGGATTCGTCCATAAAGTCACGTAAGGAGGAACATGCAACACTTATTTCGAATAGGGTATGTGTCCCTTGACTCAGCCTATTATGCAACGATCAATTACATTTTTTATTATAACTCATAAAGTTTTGAAGCTGTAAGCGAGATTCAACTAGTTATACACTTGCTAAGATAAGTTTGATAAGACATTTGGTAGTATGTAGGTCGGTATCGAGTTCGAAAGAAATTTCTTTTTCTATCTCAATCCCATGTTGAATTTCGTTTACTGAAACGGAAAAGTAAAGAATCGAAAAAAAAATTCTGCAGCAGTATCCACCTGAAAAGAATGAAGAATAAAATTGGAATTTGTAAGGTTTCCACGCAAACTAATGGGAGCTGTCACTTTTACTTTCGGAAAAATATTCCGCTCGATTATTCTGTAAGTAAAGGTGACATTTCGTTCCACGCAGATCAATTGTCCAAATTTCGCTTGGTAATATTGAACAAAATTCCGAAACCTCTTTACTTTTTAAGTCGATACTGGCCTTGTATCACGAAAAGTTACACAACTCTTTTTATGAACTCAGAAACTTACGAGGGATATGGATTTAAAAGCAGTCTTTGTACGGTTTTTTCTTCTAATTTTATGAATTAAGGCATTTTACTTTACTTAACACAATATTTCACAAAATAAACTAAAATAAAACTGCTTCGAAACACGTAAATGATGTTTATATATGATATATTAGCCATTCAATAATGAAAACATTATAATTCACTATTACAATTATTTTGATCCTTCGGTTTGTGTTAACATGAGCCACTTGAATATAAACAACCGCAAACTCATGCCTATTTTACCAATAACAACCTTTTTACTTCGTTCTTGGTATAACAGGCCATAGTTGGGAACATACAACAAAATGTGTCCCCAACATTGAGTCTACGATTTTTTTGTAAAGTCATTGCTATTTTAGCTATGTGAACAGTGAGTTTGTAACGTATAACTATTTTCTGTACATCCAGACTGCATTACTCACTTTGTCGATTTTTGTTTTCTTTATTTTGCGTCGGCCTATTTCCTCACATGGTGACAATCACCGCCGCCAGGAAGACGACTCCACCACCGGGACCCTACCTAACCACTCATGAATATGAGCCGGAACCAACTTCCCTTCCGAAGGAAGACGTGACCAGATTTTTTCGCCTCAGAAAAACCACCGACGTCGACTGGGATTGAACCCAGACCCACTGGGGTGTCAAGTAGCAGTCACGCTTACCACTACACCACCGACGCCGGCAAACTTTGTCGATTCAATTAAGCCAAATTTAGATCACTTGAAGATTGTGTAGATCATCTGTTCAGATTAACCAGTGAAATCATGATGCCCCAAAAGTTCAAGAAATCGAAAATTACACGAAAGTGAACAACTGTAAGTTGAATAATATTGTCTCAATTGTTTCGGATTACATCGATCATCCTAATAGCAACATGATTTTGTTGATTATCGCTAAATTAATGACATATTTGGTACATAGGCCGAATGAAGGTGATAGGCTAACATTACATCCCGTTACCCTAGTTCTCAATTTGCGTGTATGTAGGTGTACATTGTCGACCTCTACTGTTTGTGTGGATCATCATATATGTTGTGTTTGTTTATTTTGTTGAACAGACGAGACATCTAAACAAGTTTGGTTCATTTTAAAAGTAGGGCGGACTTAAATTTAAACAGTAACTTCCAAACAAACCAACCGAATGGCGTGTTGTATATTCAAGAACTGTTTCAATCGTCCGGTTCCTCACTCGAACATAACGTTTTTCAATGTTCCCAAGGACAGCAGGCGCCAACAGTGGTTGCTGCGATCCGGCAACGCAGAAGTTCAAAATCTACCGTTGACGGCGCGGAGACTGGTTTGCGAAGTACATTTTGAAGAAAGACATCTTCGGCGACAGTTTCATCGGACCACACTCAGTCGTGATGCGGTTCCGGTGAGCTATTGTACCATATTAAATTCACAACCAAAAAAAAAAGCGCAAGCAGTTCAGAACGACGTCGATGATGGCCTAAGGCTGGTGCAGGTCGAAACGAAACAAACAGATTTGAGTTTTCAAGAGGTTCCAACTGGAAGGTAAGTTGAAGGCTTTCTCCTAGTATTGATAGACAAGTTATTCCGACACTTTTTTCCAGCGAAAATGAGAACATCCAATATGAAGTGATCGAAACCGAAGATTACCTGGAAGAATTAGACTGGACGGAAGAATTGAAAATAGCGGAACACCAAAACACCAGTAAACGAAAGAGCTACGGAACTATCTCAACGCAGACCCAAGATCTGGATACGCACTGTCGAAGTCCACCTTCTAAAAAGAGCACATTAGAGCGAGCGATCGCGCTGAAGACCGATCAAGCTACCAATACCGAGCCTTTTATTGTAACCGCACCGGTTCCATCTCCCGAAAAATGCAGCACTTTGGAACAGTCAACCCAGACGGACGAGCAGGACAAACAGAAAACTGAAGATGAATATTTCTTGCTCTCACTGCTTGGACCTCTGCAAGGGTTACCAGCGGAGAAACGAGCCCTCGCGAAAGTTAGGATGCTGACCTATCTGGTCCAGTTGGGATGTGGCATGGCTGATACGAAGTTGTAGGTTGAAAAGCGGTAAAAAGCGAGAATTGACAGGAGAGATGTCGCGTTAGTTCTTTTTTCACTTATAAAATAGGTTTTACAAGATTCTTGACTATGAAATAGAAATACAGTAGCCATCCGTTTTTGGCAACACTGTACCATTGTCTTCAATTATTAGCGAGTTTTTTGCCCATTAGGGGACCTGGGGCATTATGAACACCCGGGGCAAATTGGACACCCTTTGTATCTGTTGAAATGTATAAAATATAATATTTTCAATGCCATTGGTATTTTATGTATCTTATTAGAATTTAGTTTATCCCATTTTGATATTAAAATATGTCACTAATCATTTAAATTTGTTGTAGAGATCCACCGGTTTGCTTTGTTGTTACAAAATTATAATTTTCATCACTCGCTAAATAAGATCTAGTAAATAAATGACGATGATGCAAATATCTAGCTTATCTGATAGTTGGAACAACAAAAAAAAAAAAACTTCTGTAATAGGGTACATATTTTTGAACTTTTTTGAAGGTGTCCATTCTGCCCCATTGGGGTGTTTATTTTACCCCGGTGACTTCACGACGTCATTGAAAACTGACAAATTTTCAGTTGACTTTTTTAAAGGAATTTTTTTTATATTTTCAACTAGTTTTCATATCTTTTTCTTCTTTAGCATTTCAAGCTTATTACTTTCACAATTAGTTTATTGCTTGCTCTCAACTCAGTGTTCTAAATGCACTTCCACAGTTATTTATGAGGAGCTTTCGTTGCCAAGTATCATTTTTGCATTAGTATGATTGTGTGGCAAGTACAATCATACGCTATGCCCAGGGAGTCGAGAACGGAAAATTCCTAGACCAGACCGGGAATCGAACCCAGCCACCTCCAGCATCTGGTGTGCCAAAAAACGAAAACTTACTGTACCATTTTTTTAAATAGATATTATCATTCTAGGTTTTTTTTAAAAATACTTTTACGCGCGTTTAAGTAGATCGATTGTAATTGGAAAACTAGGAAAATTTAAACCAACACCTCACTTGATCACTTTTAAAAAAATAAAAAAGTTGAATTAAAAAAAGTTGAAGTTTCTTTGAAAGACTTAAATAAACGGGAAGTTCTTCGTATGGTTTGCAATTTATCGCAAAAGAAATTCTGACCCTCACGTAAATCTTGAAAAAGGCCTATCCTTGTTGATCGATTCTCTTTCTGTAAATAACGCGGCAGCAGAAGCATTTTCAATTGAATTTGAGCATAAGCATAAGGACAGATTGGACCCCATGAATTTCTCTTCATCGATTTCTTCGACATGACGAAAGTCAAACCTGATTCTTGTCACGTTATTTTAAAAGAGGGTAAGTCGATGCAGTCTGAGTTTTTCAAGCGATCACAAGTGTGGTTAGGTTTGGGAGATTATTGATATTAATGTACATATAATTACAATCTAAGATCTTTGAAACTCTATGGAATTCATCAGTATCATAATTGTCGAGCATTTTCATCCCTTTTTACAAACAAACAACTCTACGCTGCGCTGTGCAATAAATCTGTGCTTTGTTTTCGGATACAGGAAGACGTATTTCCGAAAAGAAAATCCTGAATCCTGGAGAGTGTGAGCTTTTATGTGGAACACCTGTAACTAGAAAATGAGAAGAAAGATTAGTAATTTCCATTTAATTCTAACTACCTTTATTGCTTATTTTGACATGTTGATCATAAGTACACGACACTGAAGAAGTCTGCACATTGTAGACGAAACACGCGTATCTGTCAAAATAAGCAAATAAATAGAATAGTTAGATAGAAAATCCTGCCAAATAGGAATTATGCCAAACGACCGACTCCAAATTGATAAAGTGACATTTCACGATTTCACTCCCACACAGAAACAAAAGCGTTCACGAAAATGAAAACGGACCGTGAAATAGTTCACGTTTTCAGGATTTTTACCTAAAAACGTGATTTAGTTCATGATTACGTGATTCAGTTCACGGTGTATTTTTGTGTACATTTCATGATTTCACGGATCCGGGCACGGATTTTTTCCGTGTGCATATAAACCATTATCGAGAAGTGCACTGAACATGATTTTGACAAATGTAATCGCATTTATTAAAAATAGTTCCAGTGCACCAAAGTTGACAAAATTTGTGATTTCGAGTCTAACAGATTATGAATATACAATTACCAACAATCAATAGGACGCTAACGATTTATTATTGGTTCACTTAGAACCCCATTGATCCCAAGTACACCTTGCACCTTGCACATTATGCCTTGTTCAGACTACAGGCTTGTAACATAATACTAGAGTGTTTTGAAAAATATTTAAGTTCTAACTTTTTAAGTAAAAGTATTCAAGTTTTTAAGCTTAGGGGGGAGGGGTTTTAGCTTATCAAATCGTCCGGTCCGCCTCCTAAGCATATTGCTATGAGGTACCAGGTGGGTCTCCACCGTTTGCATGTCGATCTGCCAAATTTGGAAGACGTCTGCATTGAGTTATCTCAAATTATAATAATCCGTCCAGTACATCATAAAACATTGCGATTGGTTGAGCGGATTGGAGATAATGAAATCATTGGGTATAGGACCAAGTCTCCCCTGGGTGGTGCTAAATCGATGAGCTTGGATATCCGTGGAAGCAAAGTGTATTATTCTGTAAATTTTAAACTTCAATCTGAATTTCAGTGAGCGAGATAAGGCGCTATAACCTTGGCAAATTATTGCCAGACTTTTGATTCAAATGCCAAAAGGAGCAAGAAGTTTTGATGAGCTACCTCCCCCAACAGTATTTAGCAGATCCTTCATATTTCAAAATTTTCAATCTGCATGTCTTGTAGATGATAAATTTAAGTATTTCTCGAAATCTAGACACGAAACCAATCATCGTTTATGAGAGATTTATTCTTGGTTGAATTATAACTTATGTTCTTCCTAATTTTAAATCTCGTTATCTGCTTACAGTTGGAGTTTGAGGTTATTATTTTTGAATGTTTGAGACTTGAAGCAACTTCTATGGGAGAGTTTTTCCTTCTTTCAAGTTTTTTTTTATAATTTATACACTCACAACATGAGAATTTAACTTGAAATCTTTGGGGCATGAAACAAATTTCATAGGATAGGATTTTTTTTAGAATTTCAGAATTTTTAATTTGCTAACATGTCATTTTAAAGATTTTACTTAGCTTTTCGTATAATCTTCGTGATGAAAAAGTACTGAATTATCATGAGAGATTTTGCCCTCTTCCAATCTTAATTTCAAAACATTAAATCAGCAAGTTTGAAGTTTTTTTTTGCATGTTTGAAATTTGAAAAGAAAGCGATTCTAAACAAAGAGAAAATAATAATAATTGAATTATCAATCACTCAGTCAGCTTAGTAGTCCTATAACCCATCGACCTTATGGTGTTCTGTATAATGGCATTTGGTCCTCCCAACGAACAATTTGAGTTGAGTAAAAGCTGAAGAAGCTATTTTCCGCCTAAAAATAGCTAATTTCCGATTGAATAAGGTGTTAAAACTTGCAATGTTTGTTGAGATTACTCTACTATTAGTTGATTGGTATAGATTTCCTGTCTTGTCTTTTTAAATTATTATCTTAATAATTTGGGAAATCCGTTTGTGAATCCAAAGAATTCAACTTATTTAATGTTATAAATTTATTATCTATTAAACTCTTTTTTAAAAAAAAAAATTAATTTGAGAAATCCGTTTGTGAATCCAAAGAATTCAACTTATTTAATGTTATCAATTTATTTTTTAATCTAAACTCATTTTTCCAAGACAACCAAAATGCACGTATATTGAAAGTTGTTTTTATGATGTACAAACATATATGTAAGTAAATAAATCGTACAAAATGCAAAAATATGGCTTTTACGTGCAAAAGTGGAGGCCATATACGTGCAAATTCCATTGTTTTCTTAAACGAGTTGATTTGACATCGCATGCGATTTAATTTGTAATTACAAATTCGATTTAAAAAGTTTAGCGATGTAAATTCCATTTAGTTTGTGACGCAGTACGATGAATAAATGATAAATGATACATCGTATATAAGTCAAAAATTTGCACTCTTTACGATTTAACTTAAACATAATAACACAAATGACAAAATTCTATGTGATTTTGACTTAAAATATAGGAATATACGATACTATCTGAACACTGTTATACAACTTGTGGTTGTCTGGGCTGTTACTACTACCAAATATCGCTGTAGTGTTGATTTTATTAGAAATATTTTTTTCCAAACGTTTTCTTATGAAAAGGCATAAGTTATTGATTTGATTCTGTGAGAATTTCTTATATCCATACCCACCGACATGAATACTCGCTACCTTCGAGAATCACATCATTTAACAGTTCACTTGTGGAGCAGCGGTATGTGCGTGCGTAAGTTCAAACATTCATTCAAAAAATATCGGATCGAATTAGGCCTGAGAAAAATAAAAAAAAAGTTATATATGCAGACTCTGTGTAAAAACCCGAGGTTAAGCTGTGTAAAAACTATCCCAGGGATGATTCATTTTATTTTTTAATTATTCTACTTCATCGATCTTGTTTCAAAGCTTCAATAAAATTTCAATGAAATATTACACGTATGAAAAAAATTACCAATAGAAAAACTATAAATTTTACTGTTTTGCGGAAAAACTGCAAAAAGTAAGTTAAATTTTTGATTGTTAAGATATATAGCAACTGTTAATTTTCCCATTAACCATTTATTCTATGCTGTCAAGCATTAATGGAATTGTACTTTTATTGTAAATTTTTATCATTCATCCTACGATTCCTTGATTGTTTTTTTTTTATAGTATTGTAACATTAAGTTTTTCCAACAATGAATATGAAACTAGCAATATAAAATCGGCTCATTGATTAAGAACCCCATTGGTCCCAAGTACATCCTGCACCTTGTACCAACAATCAATGTGCAACTAGCGATTTGAAATTGGTTCACTGTTGTAGAGCCCCTAGTTCCGAAGTACACCTTGCAGTCTGCACCTAGCCATGCACTCTTGCGCTTTTCAGTACCTTTTGGTACTAGTATCTGTGTCTTTGTTTTGATTCGCTATGTTGTTGTGACAGAATATTTGAGAGTGTATTGGGGTGAGTTACGGTCTTAGGGGCGAATCATTAAGCTTGGGACCGAGCTTGGGACCGATGTGCTAGTACTTCCTGAGCCAAAAAATATATTCGTTTTCTTCCTGACTATCCACCCGCTGCTTGTACCTTGCAATACATTCTTGCGCTTTTTGGTACTAGAATCTTTGTTTTTGTTTTCATTCGCTGTGTAATGTTGACAGAATAATTGAGAGGTTGTTCGTTGTACGATATATTTTTAGGGGTGATTCATTAAGCTTGGGACCGATGTGATGGCATTCCCAGCGGCTGGATAGTCATGAAGAAAATGGATACAGTTTTTGGCTCAGGAAGTACCAGCACATCGGTCCCAAGCTCGGTCCTAAGCTTAATGATATGCCCCTAATAACACAACTCACACCAACACACCCTCAAATATTCCGTCAAATTAACACAAAGAAAATTTTGTACCGGAAAGCGCAAGAATGTATTACAGCAACCGTTCACTAACTGGGCTAAGTGCACAGCCCAGTTAGAGGATGCTGCTCGGTAACTGGGCTGACATTTCAAATGTAATTAATGTAAATCTAAATTTTGAGGGGGCTTTCGATCTGATTTCGGTTGGCATATTTCATTGCGCAATGTATAAATTTAATAGTGTTTTATGCTTTATATGTTATTGCGATGTAGCAATTGTGCAAAGTATTTGACTCAGTTTGTATGGGATTACGACTCAATTTCGTACAATGTAACAATTTTTCACTCCTCCACAAACCTTATATGCCTTTTACGTGGCCCTTGATAATTTTGACAACAAAATGTCAAATGCTGATTTTTGAAGTTTATTTGCTTTTTAACTGGGCTATAGCCGAGTTAGCGAGCGCCCAGTTAAAAAGTAACCCAGTTAAAAAGCCCCCAGTTAGCGAACAGTTGCTGTAATAGGTGTAGGCTGCAAGCTGTACTTCGGACCAAGGGGTTCTACAACAGTGAACCAGTTTCAAATCGATAGTTTCATATTGATTGTTGGTATTCCTGAGCGAAAAACTATATCAATTTTCTCCTGGACTATCTAGCCCCTGCTTATATCTTGAATCAGTACATTGGATTATCTACCTCGTCCAAAAAGGACTCATAAAGCTCATATCTGATTCCACGGTACTCAGCACAAGATCACTCAGCGAAATAAACTTTAGATATTCATAAGATTGCATTATTGATTATTTGTCACAATAAATCGTTATGAATTTCATTAATTCACCTTATGAAATATAATGATGTTGAAAAAATAAAAATATGGAGCAACCTGAATTTGAACCTTGAACGTTCACGCAAAGAAATCACTCTGTTTTGAGTCAACAAAATAATTTGTTGGCATTGAATACAAGGTTTCTTTTTGTTTCAATCAATACAAAAGTTCTAAATCAATTCAAAATTTCATTCAAATCACACCAATAAAATTATTTCAAGTAATCACCGGTATGTGATATTAATTTAAATAATGTTTGATTTATAATAATCACATTTATTTTTAAACTCAATCGATTAATTAATTGTTTAAACAAAATATTTTTTCATCCTAAGAAATCACTCTGTTTTGAATCAACAAAACGATTTGTTGCTTTTCAATACAAAGTTTCTATTTGTTTCAAATAATAAAAAAGTTCTAAATCAATTCAAAATTTCATTCAAATCAAACCAATCAAATTATTTAAAGTAATCACTGCTGTCTGATATTAATCTAAATAATATTTGATTTATAATAATCACATTTATCATTAAACTCAAATGATTAATTTATGGTTTTAACAAAATATTTTTTCACCCAAAGAAATCACTCTGTTTTGAATCAACAAAATATTTTGCTGCTATTCAATACAAGGTTTCTATTTGTTTAAATTCATAAAAAAGTCTCAAGTCAATTCAAAATTCAATTCAAATCAAACCAGTTAAATTATTTAAATGAATCACCGCTGTGTGATATTCGTTTAAATAATATTTGATTTATAATAATCACATATATTTTAAACTTCGTTTTAAACTAAAATAATTAAGTGTTTTAATAAAATATTTGTATGAGCGCACATTTCATAGTGTGTATGTAAAACACTGGCCAGACTGAGCACCCGCATAATCACAAACCATTCCTGGACCATTTTCCTTAATGTTGACGACCGTTACCATTATTGTTACGACATTTACCCTTATAGTTGACAACTATAAACTAACAATCTCCTATATAGTTTTATCAATATGTCAGATGGTAAAAGGCCAAATAACAATATGCTGAATAGGCGGTTAAGTTAGGTTACCATAAAAAAATTGCAATTTTCACGAACAAAATTTTTGCTGTACTCTATGTCAAAAAGTTGGTATATAATTCAGACCGAGTGCAGACAGTAAAAAACCTTTCAATGACAATATGGCATACATTAACAATATGTGTTAATGTAGAGGTTATATGGTGAAAATGAGATTAAACTATTCGATAACAATAACATAAAATGTGATAATATATCATACATTCGAAATATAGTTTTGACTATATAGCAAATTGTTTTTCGTTATGCGGGCAGGTATAACATGTTATAAGCCTATCCTGATGACGAATTACTTGTTGAAATAATTGGACAACCGTTATAACATGTTATAACTTAGTAGTCTGAACAAGGCATAAGTTTAAACATAATCAATTAGAATTTGTAAAACAGATTATCAACGAGTTATTCTCTTTGCAGATAACAAGAAAAACAACACAACTTCCGATGGAAGACGATTTTGCAAATAAGCTGCCATTATGACTGCCTCTCCCCAACATTTCTTCCCAGCAGTCCAGTCCAGCATCCAACCACATGCACGATGCCAACTCCTGCCAAATCCGATTCTTGCGTTCCGAAACGCCGTTCTGCTGGGGGAATATGGTGCGGTAATTGTTTAAAAACAATAAAACACGACTTTCAGTTCTATAAAGCATGAAGTTTTATTTCAATCAAATAGACAACCTAATGTACCGGTTCGAGATATTTTGGCTGTACGTGATCTGGAGTTTATGAAACTCATTTATGTGTTTTTGACTAACATTAGCCTTAGATTGTAGTTAGTTTAACCTGTATGTTTACTTTAAGTTTTTTATCTGTGTTTGTGTGTTTTTTTTTTCTTTCTCAAAAATGTTCAAGTCAAGTTTTTAGCCAAATCCGAATTTAAAATTAACGTGCTTTGTAAACCACACTTCAAATTCCCGCCTATCTTCCCATCCGTACAATTGTTATTCCTATTAACCTCGAGACGGCCGCGAGTAATCGGTTATATCTCCTTAACGATAGTTTTAAGATAATTAATGTATATAAATATGAAAACTTGGCTCTGTAAAGTTGATTCGATTGAGCCTGTACAAATATATGATAGAAAAAAAAACAATTTTCAAACGAACACCACCCCAACGCAGCGCAAGTGGGAAGCGGACCCTATTTTTGTGCAAGAAAATATTTCGCAACGGGTACTGCTGCAAGCGATCTGCCGCCGAGAGACAGACTCTTCGTCAGATGGAGGTGGAGGCCTCTCCGGACCCGAGAGAACAACCGAGCGTTCAGTTATCGTTCCGCTCGCGCACCGTGCTGATGTGTTCTCACGTTAGCTCCCGTGTCGTGGATAATCGTTGCCCTTTTTCCTTTCCTCGGTAGTATACCGTTGTGTGTGCCTCTGCTGGTGTGGACTCAGCTCAGTGTTGTTTCATTGAGGAAGAAAAGAAACGATTCATCGCACACCCACAAGCCCAAACAATCCCAGTGTTCTTCTGTGTACTGTTCCGTGTGTAAGCACACACACTAGCGTGAGTGTGTGCGTTGCCACTCTCGCGGGTTTGGGCGAGCGCCTCACGGGTTTTTAGTGTGTGTTTGTGTTGTTACTCGCCGTCCTCGTCCCAAGAGAAGAACATCATCATCGCACACGACGGACGGGGAGTAGTAGAGAGATATCAAAATGGCTACTAGTGATGATGAACATTACCATCTCTATGAAGTGTTTCAAAATTGCTTCAACAAAATCGCAAATAAGCAGCCTGGTAAGTGTTGGAGTAAATCCGGAAGTGTCTGGCGCTTCCGTGGGCGATGAAAGTGATGTTCCAAGTGCGGCGTGAAAGTGACGAATTGCGAGTGCGTGTTGTCCCTGTCGAGCTTAGGAGGCCTGGAAGTTGGAGATTTTTTGTCATCCATATTTTTTCAATGATTTCGGTGGGTTGCGTTGGTGTTGGTGCGCGCGCGATCAAGGCAGAGGAAGGTGGTGTTTTAAAACATCGTTGTGTCTTCTCGTTGCCTGCTCTACTACAAGTAGCGTTATTATTATTGTTCACGGCGGCGGGCAGCGCTCGGTTGCGGATGTATGGGTACATTCCGCGCGTTGACGATGGTCATTCTCTGGATTTTGCTCTGCTGCGGCCACCGTTGTGTGTACAAGTGTATGGTACCTTTGTGCGGTTGTGTCAGTGCATGGCAAGTAAAGGAAAAACGAAAAGAAGCTGAAGAAAAAGCCTTTATGTCAAAACCTTCTATAAATATTATGATGGGGCAAGTACTCCAGCGCCGAAACTGATCGTACTGATGGGACCGTTGTCGGACAAGCCCCTCCCCGCCCCCGTACCATCCCAAAGGATGATCTCGTTTATGGATTGAGTGAACAGGCACAATGATTTTGCAGTGATTGGATTGTGATTATGTGCAATGAATCGGAAGAACCAAGGTTGCCAGAGGCAAAAGTGTTTATCGTATGGATTATGGCGCGGCGTTTGTCATGGATCGACTGGTAATCGGTATCACAGCTAGGCTCCCCAACAGATAAGCAAAACCCAATTTTTATTATTTTATTGATAGTACGAACTGATGATGAATTGTCAAAAAAAAATGTGATTAACTGGGGAGTGATTAACGCATCAACTATCCATGCATATGTAACCATGTGGGATTATTCAACATTGAACAACTAGTTTTCCCTTGTTACATATTTCCGGCTACATTCTGTCTTTATTTTGTTGAAACTGGATCTTGCAACCGCTTTGATGAACTGGTTTCGTCGATTTTGGGATCTATTGCTTGAGAAAAAATTTCTGAGTGACGAAGTTAAGGTTGGTTTGGGCTGATTATTCAATGGTACCTACATAATATGACTTTTTTCAATGGTACATTAATGACTTCTGACATTGCGAGAAAAAATATTGCAGGATGTTAAGAAAAGCGGATGTTGTTTACATACAGATCAATGCAAAAAATGTAGCATGTTTTTTTTGCATAAAATTGCTGGTATAAGGATATCCCGAAATTCTCCGCAGAAAGTTCTATATCCTTGATATTGTGAGAGCTGTGCGCTTGTCTATGAGTTTATGTTTCAAAACTGGCTGTTATCTTCGAATTAATAACATTGATTGATTATTGTTCATCTGATCTCGGCGATAAAAGATTTGTGGGAAGGTCTGGATTATATATTTTTTAAATAATATCCGCAATTTGGTTGAATTACATTATTATCAATTATGAATATTCGACGATCCGTTTGTCACATATGTACATCGTTGATAGATCACAATCCTTACCGCACTTCTATTACAAAACTGGTGACTATCGTTTGCAGACAATTGATTTATTGCAGGGCACTCACTACTCCAATATCGTTTCCATAAGAGGAAATATAGGGCAAACCATTCAACATTTGGACAGAGACACTCCACTTTCATTTCCTCGGCACACCCAAAAATTGAAAATGTCCGTCTCCCCGCCAGGAAACCAAACGCCACACCAAACTTGAAGGTTGCAATTTTAATATCAGTCTCTAAATTTACGAATGACCCAAAAACCGAACCGTGACAAAAATACCCTGCTGCTCATTTCTGGTTTGGCCCTTTCGCTCTTTCTTGTCCCTCTCGCATGGCACCACACACAAAGTGTACGCAATAAGCGCGACTGGAGCTTAAAAATATAATAAAATTTTGAGCTGATATCCTCCGTCACCTCCCACTGCCTCCTTTCACTTGAGTTACTCTTATTGCAAATCTACCGACTCCGAAGTCGGTTGTCGGCGACGACTGCAAGGGCCATATAATTTTATATGTTTTTCTCCTTAAGAAACCGAAGGAGACAAGAAAAGAAAAAAAAACATAGTATCTGAAAGCCTCTTTCCACCACATTTCTCGTAATTTTTTTTTTACTGCGACGCTTATGCCATGGCCCTGGGTCCTGGTTGTGTTCTGCATGTACTCCACGTCGTACCTATTGGGGGTTAGGGTGACTATGGTAGATAGAGACAAGACATTGTACGGCGATTTGACGAAGACTTCAACAAAATTCTAATTGGACTGAATTCATAGGAAAGTTGAAAGATATTCACAATTGAAAAGTTCTGCCAAAATTTCCAGCAGAATAGGATTTTTAATATCAGGAAATTCAGCAATTGCGAGCTTTGTCTTTGAGGAAGACAATTTCCAAAACAAAGAAAAAAATATTTTGAATAAATTAAAAAATTACAAGTTATTTTTATCAGTAATGTAAATCTGGAATAATCGATAACAATTGTAATGGAACATTTTTGGAATAAACTTCTAAACTAAGGAAGAAATTCTTGAATAATTCTTGGACTTCAGAATAGCCTGTGCACTTAAAAAAAACTCCCTTAAAATTACGAAAAAGCTTTAAACCATAATCTCCATTGATTCAGTTCTGAAAAATCTAGTCCATGATTTGCTTGAAATTGGGCGAGTAATTGAGATTTTTTCTTAAGATTCTGAGCAAACATTACAGTGGAATATGAGGTTAGGGTTGTGTTGGGAATCTTAGTAAGGATTTTAAGCTTATTTTGGTCAGCTATTTGAGGGAGTCCTGCTAGGAACTGCATTTTAAGCTTATTTTGGTCAGATATTTGAGAGAGTGCTGCTAGGAATTCTATTTTTAGCGGATTTTATTCAGAATTCTGAGCAAATTCTGAGCTCTGTATTTCGAATGCGTCGCAAGTTCTTAGTAAAAGTTGTTAGACATCGATCTACATTTTGAACGGATCATAGTTGTGATTTCAACACAATTTATCTTCGGATGTTGAACACATCTTGTACGAGATTTCGATTGTACCATGCTAAGATTTTTTTGCGCATGATTTTCATGATTCTGAGCGTACATACAGTGGTGGCCTTCTATTTAGCACAACCGGGTGGTTGTAATAAGAAATGTATGAAACAGCTGTAGTTTTATTTCCATTTTATCTCAGTTTTACATAACGTAAAATTGACATCGTATTAATGAATTTTTGAAAAAAAAAAAATACAATCAGTTTTTGTAAGTTTGATTTTATTTCGCCAATATTTAAATAACATGTCGATTGCTACTTGTTACATATAATTAGCGCACGTATTTTTTTTTAACTAATTCATTTATTTGGGAGGCTCAATTGCGTTAGCTTTACGGAGCTGATAATTCTTTTTTTTTAAATAATTTAATGACTTAATACTCTGATTAGTAGAACTTGGGCCGTTTACTTACAGTTTACCCGAGGTTAAAATAGGTGACATTTTTTTGGGGATGAATTGGACAGAGGAAATGGAAATAGGATTTTGTGGTCTCATCAGATAGTTGTCGCCAGCACTGGAACTTTGTGCGATTATTAGCACATCGAACTTTTGATAAGAAACGAAAATGTAATCATCTTTTCCAGTTAATGATCTATACTTAGTGGGAAACATGTTCTGAGCAATAACTTCTACCAATCCCCACGGTAGACTTTCAACGAGTCGTTGACACCTTTGGATAGATATACTGCACCATCCGTCTTGAGCAGCCTCCCAAAGCTCGGTCGAATTCTTGCTTTTGTTTTACTTCTTACTTCTAAATGTTTTTTTTTTTTTGCGAAAAGAGGTCGAGCTGGCAAATTTTTTTTCGAAACCAAAGGTTTGAGTTGAGCCACACAACCTCGTAGATCGCCTTAATTCAGTTTTCTTCTGATCCTGTCACGAATTTCTGCGCAAGTAATAAACGGATTTTTCTTAGCTATTCGTGATATGCAGATATAATACGATCGTCTGCGATGGCTGACTTTGTCACATGAGCTTTTCGTTTGATTTTTGACACAGTTTGATGTTCTGAACATAGCTAATCGCGTTGTAAAGTTGTTTTCTGGAGCAACCAGTAAGGTTTGCTATTTCATTCGGGGATGTTCCTTCGTTTTCTGACCTCAGGGTGCAGGGGGTAATATGATATTCAATACTATTCCCAAAGTTGCGGAATGTATTTCAGTAAAAAAAAACTCTTCGTGTGCTAATTATGAAACCAGCACTGTGGTTCTAGAATGCGAAATAACTTCTTGCTTAAGTTTGTGAGTGATACACTTGATCGGAATCCTAAATCCCACTTGGGATCCTCATTTTATCATGCTTGAATTTTGTAGCTTATCATACATATGGAAGCTGAAAGATATGTTCGTGTTTTTGATAGAATTTTGTTTGAGACTACAAGCGAACAAAACCTCTCGGGGCTAGGAATGTACCATGCGAAAATTTCCACGCAAATTATTCTTAGCACTCTCGGTGAATCTTTCTAGAGAATCCTATTGCAGAATTCTCAGAGCATGCAGTAAATCGTACAGGATGCTGAGCGAATTTCGCTTCGAATTATGTACGTGACATCTATCTATTCATTCGGGTGGAAATTTTAATGGAATTCTGAGAAAATCGTGCTAGTATCCAGATGTTTTGGAACTCCTACCAAAGATTATGAGTCAGGATTACTGAACACATGATCTGGTGAGCGCGTCTCTCTCAGAATGCTGAGCAAATGCTGCTTCAGGTTTCAATTTGAAACGAATCAGATTTTTCTCACTGCTCTTAAGCAATTTTTCTAGGGATTCCATCTAATCAAGTTTGTTAACATAACTAAGCATTCTAAACGCATCACAGTGGTTTAAAAGTCGATTATCATGATCTTAATTAATACTAGTAGCACTTTTAATATCGAATTTAGAACGACCAAGTCTTCAACAAAGCTGATGGGTAGGACTTGCTTGATGTTTTAAAGATAGATGGCGAGGAACACTCGTAATCGTAATTTTACTCAACTTTCAGGTTTAAGGTTTTATTATAATGAGTGTTGCAAATAGTCATTTCGAATCAGGTGGAATAATTTCCCGATAACTTAGTTCAGAAGCTGAATTCCCGAAAATGGTTTACATTGAAATTGTTGCTCTTTGCATAATTTTAAAACCTTTTCTTTGAGGGCATTGCCTAACTGTAATACCAAAAGTGTTATATTCACTGTAATATTCAAATGATACTAAATGGTGAATATCATTTGCATATTCGGTTATTTCGCTCTCACGTCTTCGATGTCAAAGTTAGAGCAATACATTGTGAGACAAATTTATGGATTCGTTTTGACGACTCTTAAATTCAGAAACTTAAAACCCGTCAAAACTATACAATCTTGAAGAAACTGAAGACCCGTCAAAACACCCGGCAAGCGCTAACCAGAAGGTTAATACCTCCGATTGCATTATGCCGGGCAAACGCATCTAAGGAGCATTTTTCCAAAGTTTAAGGAGCATTTCCCCAAAAAGAAGGGTGCATTTACTTTTTGCCCACACCAATTCCATCAAAATATCAGAAAATCAGCTTCTGGAACGAGTTATCGGTAAACTAATCTCATTGAGTCGAAATGACTATTTACAGCACTGATCTTTTAAGAACCTACAATTTTTGGTGTTGTGTAACCCTTCCCCTTTTTTTTTTTTTTGTTTATCCCACTTGAATTACGCATATTTGTCCCACTAGAACAAATATTACTCCCAGTGGGACAATTATGCGATTATATTTCAAGTAGGAAAAAATCACTTATCGTTTCTACGATTTTTCTAGAACTAACAACACTTGTTTGAATAATATTCTAAAAGTGCATATCAAACTGCAGTACTAATCAAAATTGTCCAAATGTCACATGGGACAATCATACTTCCACCGGCAGTGTAGTAAGTTGGTTAATACAACTGTTTTACAACTTGATGCCTTCGTAAATAGGCTATTGCAGCTTATTTTGATTCGGGTGGAATATCGATTGAATATTTTACAAATTTTCGTTCAAAGGCGCAAAGTACAAAGTTAGCTACACGCTTAAATTTTTCTGTCAATCTCGGCTGTGCGAATTTCAGCAAATTTGATGTTTAATATCAGCGGTACTCTATGGTACTGCTGTAAAGAAACTATTTGTTTCGCTGATCTATCAGTTAAATTTCAATTGCCGTGCGCTCGGCTGTGTGAATCTCGGCAAAAGACGCGAATAAAACTGAACTAAGTATGTAAGAATTTGAGCATATTACCCTCTGTATCCTATCTTGCTCGAAATTCAAAACGAATTCTTCTGAGTATTTCGAATATTTTTCATGAATCGAACGAAGCTCAGAACTCCCAGCAAAGTCTTTTCAGGATTCTGAGCAGATCTCGAGAAGGGTCTTGATCTGAGACTTGAGAAAATTTCCCGTGGGCTGGGGATGAGTTTTTTTCATATGTTAATCTTGCCTTTGCTAGAGCAACACGTGTAAAATTTCCCCACGTTTAATTGCAAGCCAAAGCAAGCGTAAACAACGTAATTGTTGGCAATCTTTCATATAGCATACAACATAGTTTGAAATCTTCCATACAACAGACCAGATTCCAGCGATATCTGGCTTAAATGTACATGAATGATTCCACTAATCTATGCCAAATCTAGCATTTCCTTTATGTGCATTAGATAACACAGAAAATTAAATATTTCTTTCAAACTGTGAAGCTGAGGATTATCAGCAAATCCTATACAGGTTGTAGAGGGTCATATTTGGCATTTTGACGGAATACGCTCAGAATTTTGAGCAAATTTTAGGAGAAATTCAACACTGTTCAGACTTTTTTTTCTTCAAATTACACGCGATTTCACCACGAAATGTGTTGAAAAAATTTAGATAAACAACAAGCTTGAAATAAGAAGAATTTCACGCTAGAATCTTGCTCAGGGCTCTGAAAAAATTATCCTCAGCATTAAAAGCAAATCTGAGTCAAGAATTTTGTTAACTGAGGATGGTACGATGTAGACTGATTATTAGCTATCAACAGGTGCTAAGAACAAACCTGTGTAATATTATTTTGCCACCACCACTGATCTCATGAGTAAATGAATTTGAAAGCCATCTGTAGCAAAACTGTATCATTTTATGTGAAAACCCCTTTCTGGAACGAGGGCATGAGTTGTCCTTGATAAACCCAAAACCAAATTCACAGCCCAATGCAAAATAAGCAGTAGGCTCTGTGGCGTCTTGTGAATTGAAAAGTGATTGTACACTGTTGTTTGGCTCATACGCTGCGTTGCCACACCCAACAAACATCAATGCTGAATAACTGTTTGTTAAAACAAATTTGGAGAAGTTGTTCAGCTTTTTCCTCTCGAAAGCTGAATAACTTCTCCAAATTTGTATGAACAAGCGGTTATTCGACACTGATGTTTGCTGGGCATGGCTCTTATTGGCAAAACGCCTGTTCAAGTCGTTATGGTAAGCAAAGGGCATTGAATCGACGCGAACTGATTTTCAATTTGATTATAAGCAGCTCTGCCCAGCAGGCCCCAGTAAATCATATTCCAAAATAAAACGGATACATACATACATTTAAGTGAATCTCGAAGTGAATCAGTATCTAGTGTCCACTAACACTGACTAAGATGTAAACGGTTCTGAGGTTGAATTCTATCCGATCATGAAAATTCATAAAATTTTTAGAAGAAGAAGCGATGATTTTATTTTTGCCAACGAATCGTTCGTCCCAAGTGACACCTCCTAGTGACTAATGGTTTCACGTCGATCTACTCCTATCTGGCTATTATTTGGTGGATGATGAATATTCCATCTATGCTCATACCTTCCTAGTATGTCTCGCAACAACAATGAGTTGTTGTTGCAAAACATACATTAACAACATTAACCACAAATCGGGGGAAAAAATGGTAACAATACCATATACATTCAAATTGATGTTTGATGTTAGTTTTTGAAAAATAAAAGGAACAACAACAAAAGCTTGTTCAGCAAGTAGAAGGTGCTCCGATAAATGCGTTATGACTTTTATAGTTGTGCAACCTGTTTTTGAATCTAAATGGCTTTACTGTTATGGTAATAGTGTTTGCGGTAAAACTACGGCGCCAGTATCACACCCAACGTCAGTGCCTTTCTATAAATGTACTACGACATGGCTGTGAAAGAAAGGTGAGCTGGATATTTAGTTCCTCACATGCAATGGTTTATCAGAGAGGGAAGCTCACTTAATATCCATCGCCTCTACATGCTGCACATTGCGAAGACAAATTTTCGAAATTTACTTCACTCTGGTGGTGGAATTTAAAAGAATTTTTCATTTTCATTGATCGATGTTGATCAAATTAAGTTAATGTGATATGACCAATGGTGTACCGCACGATCTTTTATATCTGAGTTATTTAAACAAGAATTAGTTTTTCTCAGCTGTCCAACATATAACTGTTACTTTTTGCACGAACAGAATCTCCAAATAATTGCACTGGATAAGTTTACAAAATTTTTCAGACAGAGTTTCAAATGTATTTATAAGCGAATATAGCAGATTGTGTATGTGTATGTATATTCAATATAACACTCATTGGCTGGCAATGGTATTGTGGAAGAAATCTGTTTGCAACAATCCTTCAAGTGACCATTTAAGGCAGCTTAAATCTGGGAGCTAGAAAGTGATAGGTCTATTGCTGCTCCAGCAAACCTTTTCAGAATGTCTAGAGAGTCACGCCCATTCCTAGGATATTTTTACATAGGGGCTATTCATAAACCACGTAGACTTTTCTAGGGGGAGGGGGGGTCTGACCAAAGTCTACGCTCCATACAACATTTCAAAAAAATGTATGGAGAAAAGTCAACGAGGGGGGAGGGGGGGTGGATCTGAGATTTTCAAAAATGAGTACGTGGTTTATGAACAGGCCCATACAATAGGCCCCACATGTGAAACATTACCGATATCATTTGGATAAGGGTACAGCAGCACACTTCCAGATCGGGAAATTGAAATTTTTCAAATCCGGCACGTAGTTGGTATTATTTGAAAAATGTATTTTATAATATATTGATGACCAGATAGATCTCACCAAAAGCCGCGTTCTAAATAACACAAGCTAGTTCAGTCGTTCACGGTGCAGGGTCCTCCCTTAGCTCAGTCGGTAAAGGCGCAGCTACAAAGCAATACCATGCTGGAGGGGACTGGGTTCGATTCCCGGTCTGGTCTAGGCATTTTTCGTAAAGGAAAATTTATCGACTCCCTGGGTATAGTGTATGATTGCACTTGCCACACAATCATACTAATGCAAAAATGGTACCTGGCATCGAAAGCTCTCAATTAATAACTGTGGAAGTGCATTTAGAACACTAAGATGAGAGCAAGCAATAAGCTTGAAATGCTAAAAGAAGAAGACGAAGTTCAGCCGTAAAAATGAAAATTTTTTGATGCACTCGCGATGAAAAACATGCAATCTTTACATTAAACTTACGTTGCTAAACCGCCTTTTAGATATGCAACCAGCAATACGGAAGTGCCCTTGAAATTATGTGCAAGCCTGTGTTTGCGCGTTTCTTTCGTTCGTTGCTTCTGACCAGCAAATGGCTGTTTTCTTCATTGCTCAGGTCTATTGTTTATTATAAACATTTTTTTCCCTCCACACTCTGCCAAAAATCTTAATCCCCAATTGTTAATCGAAATTCGATTTTTTTTTCGGCAATAACAAGTATCAATTCACTCGCGCCAACGTGGAAAATCATTCGCCCTCTATTTTCCGATACGGAAGTTCCTCCGAACTTCACCGGGAATGCACAGATTTTGTCACACCATTGAGCAAATCCGTTCAGAGGCCATTTCATTTCTCAATTTTACAAAACAGTTAACTATGATGCAGAAAGAAAGCGTCTTCGCTCAATAGCATAGCCTACTCTTTGCGTAATCGAGTATACCAGATTCGTACGAAAAAGAGTCAGCATGTGGCAACGTTGCATGTGTGCTGTATCGCTCTCTAGTTATTTACTATCACGTCTTTGAGGATGAAATATAGATCAAATATATTTTCAAACAAAAGGTCATAAAAGCAAATGAGCAGAACAGAGACCCACATGACTTAAGTTTCGAAGAATTTATATTTTGTATGATATAACCTTTTACCAAATAAATGACCTTCGCCATAACGGATGCGCACCCGGTAATAAATAACTGTCAAACAAAACGAAAAAAAAAATGTTGCCCTTAATTCTTTGTGTGAATATATTTCAATTACAGAAAAAAAGTTAAATTTAATAACGCTTTCAATCATATATAAGTAAGAGAACTTAAGAGAATCCACTGGAAATTTCAAACTACCATTTCACTTGTTTCTCTTTTTAAAAAACAAATACTAAAAAACAAGCACTTTTTCAGTGCCACTTTTTTGAGCAAGTCGAGCACTAGACACTGTCTGAAGTCGGTGTCTCGCAGACGACACCGGTCCATCTGTCAAAAGATAAGCTTTTCCTAGTGGAATTTTCTCGCGTTTTCTGGTGAAAGTTTTTATTTTTTTTTTTAATTTTTATTATTTAAAAAGTGATTGTGTTGGTTCAAATTTTCTTATTTTTCAATAACAACGGTTCTGCCAATACGATCTTAAAAGGGTGTTTTAAAACAATAAGGTACGACACATTGATTGGTACCTTATTTCGTATGTTATATTTCTAGGGTTTTTTTTTTCATTAGGGCGAATCTACAATTGAGAGATTCTCTCCGAGCTCGCTCTCTTTCATTCATTACAGCGCCATTATAAAACCTTCGAGGGATTCTTTAGTACAGATCGAAACACAACAGTGCTGGCTAGCATACTCTACAAATAGTAGAATGAAAAACGTAAAGGTGATTGGTTTATGAATGAAAGAGAGCGAGCCCAGAGAGAGTCTCTCAATTGTAGATTCGCCCTAATGAAAAAAAAACCCTAGATTTAGTCTTATAAAAGAGTAAACATTAGTAGTTAGTAAATATTTTTTTTTAATGTTTCATTTCAATGTTTTACGGAAACCTCGCCCGATCCAATGTTTTTCGGAAAACCTGTTAGATCCACGCAAACGCAACTGTAGTCCATTGTTTGTGTGGCTCTTCATCTCTTCACTGGAAGTTAGGGCTGAACCGAGTCAATCATGTTTTAGATAAGCTAAATTGTTATTAAGATTTCCTTTTGACAAAAATCCACGAAACCTTCTGTGTGACTGAATCCGTAACTGAAGATGCGTTTCACACAACAATTGAGCTATCTCTGTTTATACACGAAAACAAAAGACCCGACGACTGCGAGTATGAAGAGGTTCTCAAATACCACTCAGCAAATGATCAGGACATAAAGCATAAGCTGAGCAGAATAGACTGGCAAACGTTTTTTTTTAGGAATGAGGAAAATGTCGAGACGTCTTTTGTAACCTGTTATTTGAAATTATACTTCATCATTTACCATTAAAAAAAAAATCAGATGAAAAAGCGATTCAAAGTTTCCAGTTTGGTAAAACCAACAGATAAATAATATTGAAAAATCGGTTGATAAAATTATTAAAAAGATTAGTAGTAACGATAACATGGCTAACTATTTGGAAATTTGGGACTAATGGAATGAAGCTATAACTATTGCTTTTGAGGATTATAATTCAAAAACTGAACATGAAATAAAATGCTCGAAGAAACCTTTTCAGTTACGGAAAATTTTCCATCAAAAATGCATCTTAACAAAAATTGGTACCTTTTTTTTCATGAAATCTATACCACCTCTTTTCCGAAGAATATCGCGATCGAGAATATTTTGATTTCATTGCAGTGTTTTCAAGAGAAATTAGTGTCTACTGTGTTAATGCAAAGGACCTAAGAGAACTATTCCACAAATTAGATGTCTCGAAAGGTTGTGGGCCTGACGGGATTCCACCCATATATTTGACGAACTTAACTTTGGAATTTACAACTCGATTGTCTTGACTATTTAATATGTTGCTTGATTCCGACACTTTCCCTAAATCAAGGATGAATTCTTATCTAACACCAATATTTAAACAATCGAATACACGCAATTATCGTGGAATTGCCATAATGCCATCAAAGGGCGTTCAAGCAATGCAAATTTACTTGAATTCGTTAATTTTTCGTTGATTGCAATGAATAACGGAACCCATGTGGAAATTCTCTATACAGATTTAAGCAAGGCATCGAAAAGAGATACCCATGCTACTATATAAATTACAAACACTGATATTTCAGCCAGGTCTTCTCAAGTGGTCCCCAAAGGATCCCATCTTGGCCCATTTATTCTATTCGCAAATTACAATAAAACATCCAAACATGTAATGCGATAAAATTTAGCAAAAAAAACAAAGAAAGCACACCAGTTATTACAATCACGTTAGGAAATCAGACTGCGAAAAGATGTGAAAAAAATGGGATTTCGAAGTTATCTTGGATTCAACACTTACATTTTTGGAACATTATAATACAAAAATCAGTAGAGCAAATAACATGCTTGGATTTATAATACGATTCAGTCATTGTTTTAAGAACCCTTACACAATTAAAACATTATACATTGGTCAATATTGGAACAGTGTAGTGTAGGCTAATCAAACTTTTTCAGTCACGCATGAGGAGCGGATAGTCTTTTCAGAATTTATTCATATTGTTTGCTCTTCGTAAATTAGACTGGGCAAGATTTCTTTCCCATCTTATGACGCCCGTTCCATACTTATCAGAATCCTAGAATCGCATTCATTCTGTTAGAAACTATGTTTTTACATACCCTCCCGGCAACGACGAAACAGATCGAATATTTATTACAAACCTTCATCGCACAAACTACGTCAAATAGGAACTTTTGAACCAGATTATGGCAACCTATATTTTCTTTGCGAATCAATCGATTTTACAATTACCAAATCCAAATTGGAACAATATTTTCATTCTATTAGCCACTATTCTAACACGCCAAAGTTATATGTACAATGTAAGCCTGACAGTACCTGATGAATTTTAACTTCAGTCCAGTCCAGTCCCTTATGAACTTCAGTCCAGTCCCTTATGAATTTTAACTTCAATTATAACTTGGAATAAGAGCATACTAGCGCTCTACTTATGATTGACTCCAATAAATAGTAACTATAATTTCCTCATATTATAATCTAACGGACTTCCAGCAGCTACTGACTGAAAATTCTCCAATCTGCTCCGTAAAAAACATGACTCTTGGTCGTCGTTTATCATCGACTATGAATTTGGCACCCGAACCTGTCAACTCTGTTCTACCAACGTTTAACGCACCACGCGAGTAAAATGAACCCACCATTAGAGATGCGTCTGTGTTTGTAGAATGCAGGGTTTTTTTCCTTTCTTTTTTTTTTGTTTCTATCTCCCAAGCAAACAACAACCATTCTTTCGCGACCGACTTTACTTCTCGGCTTCTACTGTGAACTGTGTGTCACATTGACTTTTGTGATTGTCGCTTTGCCTGTGGTCGGGTGTGTGTTTGTGTCAATCCACACAATCATTGTTGTTGTTCAGTTTTTCCCCCTTCATTCACCCGCGACGACGACGACGACGACGACGTTTCGTTCTTTTAGCGGAACCCGCTTCGGATACCAAAGCAACAGAAAGCAGCATTAGGCCGATGGTATAGTAAACGCGTTTGGAAGCGTTCACGCGTGCGAACGCGTTCGCGTCAAAAAACTTTTGAGAAAAAAACACACGAAACGCGAAAACCCGAAATAGCCACCGCGAAGCGAAAAAGGGCGAACCGACAACCAAAAGGGGGGAAAACGCGCGGAGGGGTGTTGGGGCGTAAACGCTATATGCTATTATGATTTAACTTAGTGACTGAATAGATTGCTCATATTTTTGCAAGCAGTACGGAGTTGTCGAAAACTGAATAAATTGGTTTGACTTCGATGAGTGGAAACTACCTAAATTTTTGGTAAATGATTAAAACAACAATATTTCGTCAGTTCAAAATGGTGAGCAATGGAAATGAACTTTTGATTTTCAGCGCAGTGACACAAAAAATATGTTTTCAAAGTAAATCAATTATAATTGTCTTTTCGTAATCACTTTTATTTCAATAGAAGAATTAAAGATCGATGCAATGCATGAAGAAATTTCAACCCAATAGAATTATTATGGAAGGTAATAATTAATATGCGTAATATAAAAATGCATTCTTAAATCACAATTGGTTTTACCTACTGATAAAGAAAAACAACAATTTCGGATTGTTATTAGATTTTTGCAATGTGGTCAACAAATGACAATTATGTGTAATTGCCAATTACACATTTTTTACCAATATATACATGTGGATAATTTTTCATGTATTTAGCTCATGTTTAACGAGCTGCGGTGCTTCATACAAATAATCCATAATAAAAATAAAAAATAATTCAGCAGACCCGAGCTGTTCAATGGGGGAACGCACTTTTCCTTCAATAAATAATAGTTTTGCGCTTGATAGGTCATGATTATTAAGTTTCAGCTTCAACCACAGGCGCGTGTGCTTAAATTTGAGTAACTCGGCCAAACGCGTGATAAAGCGCTCACTATGCCATACTTCGCGTTGCGTTGCGCTTTTGCTCATTTCGCTTTTCCGCAACGCTTCGCTACGCGTTTACTATACCATCGGCCTTAGACAGAGAGCGAGTTTGTGCTGTAGCCATGCATTGATACTCACACAACGATGTTGATTTGCGTTTTGTTCGTGTGTCGTACCCGTACTAGTCTATATTCTATCATCATCATCATCATCATCGTCATCATCAGCAGCAGCACCCTCACACAATGAATGAGCAAGCAAAGGGAGCAGAGGGAAAACCTTCGGAACTCTCCCGTCCGTCATCGCAGGGCAAGCAAAGCACGAGATTGAAAACTTTGTCCAACTCCCCCTTTGGAACGGGCTTGACTGTGTTTCAGAGTCATGCACCACCGAAAGGGAATGGCAGAACTGTGGCACGCCAAGATAGAGCGGAGGAAAGTTATGCTTCCTTCAAAACTAAATTGTAACTTGTTCGCTTCAGAGACTCACTTTTTGATTTCCCAATCATACAGAAACACACACGCACACAAACACACAGACGCACGGACAGAGCGATACAACCATGCAAATCCCATACACTTCGCAGTTGGTGCTTATGCGATTTTGATCTTGGCTTCTTTGCGGGCTGCAGCGATGCAGTTTTTCCCTTTGGACTAGCTATCTACTGTTTCGATTTTCTAGAAGATACCTAGCAGGGACATGAGCTAGGTTTTTTTTATTATTTTATTTTGCAGATCCTGATCTGAATCTGAATGTTGATTTCTCCGGCAAATTGTACACAGTAGATGAACGAATCGGCGAGAGCCGAGAGCGGACTACTAGCATGGAGCCATATTCCTAGTAGACGTTTTTTTTTTTTGGTGTTTGCAGAGAGTAGCAACGGGGGTGGTGGGCTTGCTCGGTTCGGCCTTCTCTTGGTGGTGGCTCGCTGTCGTCGGCTGCCGTTGGGAGGTACACACTGGAGCACTGGAGGTAGATTAGGTCTTGTGGGCTTGTTTGGAATTATGTCATAAACATTAGTCTAACATCAGGATTATGTTTCAATTTAATGGACTCGTTGCACTGATACTATCAGAGGTTAGAGAGCAATGTGTACACTGGCGTACATGCGAATGAAGTTATTCGAATAGGAATTCGATTTTGCATATTGTTGTTTTTTGTATATTCAATACGTTTTCTTTTGTTCATTTATGTGAGGTATTTGATCAGTTGTTAGTTTTCAATTAACGATTGGTTGAGGTATAATGAAGGATAGTGATTTGTTGTGGTTGTGATTAGGATTTAGAGACCCTACAGAAGCAATATGATGCTACCCGGCGTTTCCACTAACGTTATTTGTGTCGTCGACAGATCTGTCTTAACATAGGACAAACAACGTGATGTTTTTCCGATGCTGGGTTTTGCTCAAACAAATTTGTTAGGAAGTTTTCATTAAATTGAAACAATTGCAGTACACGATCCTGAAACTAACACCGTGTAGAGCAACAGTGGAGTCTCTGAAAACAAGTTTAATGAATTAACAATTTTTGCAGCATTATTCTGGATTTCGTCATGTTTAAAAAAAAACTGTCTGCTTAAAAGTCTATCATTTCTGTTAAAAAAATGTGTTTGAACGGATCCGTCCTAATAGTTAACAAATGTGTCTCCACTTGCCATTTTCTTAGACAGTGGCAGAAATGTCAAGGTAGAACATTTTAGTGGAGACTCCGGGTTATGAAAGCTTATTTCCAAACTTCTGACCAGCTTTAAAAACGATACTGATTATTCCTTTAGTTTGACTTTTTGCCCTTCTCGATTGTGAATTTTTGCTTCACAACTGGTGTATTTATTGTGCTGGTAAGAACAGTATCGATCGAACCAAAATTAATTTGTCAATCTAAGGTGGTTCACAACACCTCCAGGATGGCGCAAAAGTTAATTTTGAACACCCGAGTCAAACGGCGCTTCCTATACAGTTTTTCACAATTATGTCAAAGACATAAGATTATGTCAAAGACATTGAGGAGAGTAATTCCTCCCAGAATTAGTCAAATTTCCAATATAATCTTAGATGATCATCTTAGATTTAGACGAAACTTTGCTCACGTTTGCATAAGAGACTTTCTTAGGCCGAAATACAAATTTTGACTGAAGAGTAAAATTTTGAAATTGGCGTATGCGCTGTAATCTGTAATCTAAAAATTGTACACACTTAAAAAATTTTACTATTACATGAAACAAAATTTGCCGTTGACAGAAATCGAGGAACGTAAAAAAAGATTTCATGTGAAATTGTGCCTTCCGAACCCGAAACATACGCAACTTGAAGTTGAATCGAATTGATTTTCTCGTCTCTTCGCACTTCTTCTTACGTCGTCGGGGACGCTTGCTGTCTCAGGGCACCTATAATTACACGTTTTTTTTTTGGTAGTGTGTAGTTAGAAAGCCTTTTCTAAAAGAAAACTTTGGAGATATCAAAATGCTTTAAAATAATGTAAAATTAAGATGTATTTTTTATGGAATGAATAAGAGATCGCAATTTTAACTTCTATGTAATTTTTCGTAAAATGTTTTTTCTTTTGTAAAAAAATATTACTATTGCGAATATTATTGCAAAAAACTCAAGGATACGAAGTAAATATAATGCCATTGAAATAATAAAATCTTAAATTTCAACTTTTGGGGCGTTTACCAGAACTACTTGTATTGTATAAATGTATTATGATAATGTATTCTGTTTTAGTGGTTATTTTAAATAATAACGCTCTCGTTGAAAGAGAATCCACCAGGTTAACAAAATATTTCAAATTTAGCTCTATGAAATTTAATACATTTAAGAAGCAATGCTCTTTTTAGTAAAGTATTCATGTTTTGGTCTGGTATCGATTCCAGTCACGTTGATCACGTTGGATAGGGTCCAGGTCGTTTCCCTGGAGTGACGAACCAGCCTCAAGCTGAAATCCGAAAAAAAAACTATTCATCTTGAAGAAATGATCATTCTTGAGCCAGTCACGGTCGATTGAAACTTTTGGAGGTCCACACACGTTTCATTAACAAGGTTTCCCCTCAATATTGCATGATTGGAAAGCTAAGAAAATTTAAACTAATACTTCAATTGTTCACTTCTTAAAAATAAAAACTGACAAAATTTAGTGATATGCTCGTGGTATGAACACAAATGATTCATAATTTCAAAGCTTCCAGAAATATCACTATCCTTGTTAATTGTTTATGGCTTTTTAAATTGACGACCAATACGGGCTACGATAAAGGGAAAAGTCTTAGGATCGCTCGACACTGTAAAAGTCTGTAAGTCGCAGACGAAATAGGCCTATCTGTCATAGGATAAGCTTTTTCTTGTGGAATTTAAAAGAATTTGATCGCGTTTACTAGTGATAGTATGCAAAAGTGTTTCAGTTTTTTTTGAAGCGATTTAAAAATTTCCTAGTTTTCCATTTACAATCGTTCTACTAATACGCTCGTAAAACTGTTTTTTTTTTTTTAAGTGAAAGGTCAATAGTATCGTTAAAGAGTGTTAAGCATTCTCGATACTTGCATCGGATATGATGTTGGTGTTTCTATAAGAGAAACCTCTTTATGTTAAAGATTCACACGTAAATCGGCATCTCAATCGATTTTTCAGAGTAGAATTTGTAGCACTCGTTCAAAATAACAAAAAAAAAAAAAACAATTTCTCCAAATGTTCAATTTTTGGGAAATTCTGAAAAATAGTTAGTAGAAATTTTATAAATTTGTCAGAAAACGATGGTTTACCTTGAAAAAAATAAAAATAAAAAGACAGTAGTATTTAACACTTAAGGTCTGTATCCGCAATAATCCGGACACCTCAAAACATGAATAAAACATAAATTTCGCATTATATCTCCGTCGTAGTTGTTTATTTCAGATTCATGGGATGTATTTCAACAATTCGTGAAGACAAAACATAGTTATTCGGTGTTTGCATAAAATTTTCGAACTTTGCGCTTAACTCCGTCCATTAGGGTTTGTACAGACTCTTCAGAAATCATAGAAGCCGTCTTTGTCCAAATATGCTGGAAGTGTTTGATGTCTTTGATTCCTTGCTTCTTTCCAGAAAGCTTCCGCTTCATCAGAGCCCAATATCTCTCGATTGGTCGTAGCTCTGGGCAATTTGGCGGGTTTGAGGTTTTTGGTACAATGTTCACTTGATTTGCTTGGTACCACTCCATCACAGTTTTAGCATAGTGGCATGATGCCAAATCGGGCCAGAACAAAGGTTTTTCTTTGTGACTGTTGATGAAGGGTAGCAATCGCTTCTGCAGACACTCTTTCTGATAGATTTCCTTGTTGATTGTGCCTGTAGTGACGATAGATTTACTCTTTTTGCCACACGTGCAAATTGCTTGCCAAACAAGGTATTTTTTGGGAAATGTCGATGCCTTCTTCGTTCTGAAATTCTCAGCTGTAGCATTTCTGGCCATAGCAGAATAAAAAGCCAGCCCTGGAAGCTGCTTGAAATCCTCCAGGACATAGGTTTCATCGTCCATAACAACGCATGATAACTTCGTCAAACATTCGCAGAACAAACGTTGAGCCCGTGATTTTGCTGCCAAGTTCTGTTTGTCGTTGCGATTTGGAACTGTTTTTACGATATACGACTTAAGTCCCAAACGTTGTTTTGATTTTTGGACAAAACCAGGCGACATCCCTATTTTACGAGCCACCGTTCTAGATTAATGATATATGTATGTCAGTAGCGACTCTTGGATTTCAAAATCGACAGTACATTTGAAGAACTACTTAAATCAGTCGTCCGTGAGAAGGAAATAATCTTACCCACATTGCTGTTTGTTAGAGGATTACTATTAGAAGTTCGAATTTACTCTGGAGCAGTGATGGAAACAAAACGATTCTTGGATTTCAGAACGCTGTCAAACATCAATTCTAGAATATAATTAAACAAATTCATTAACAGTATTTTGATCTCAAAAGGGCTAACTGCTTTTGAATTTTTAGAAAACAATGACAGCTCTTCGCACCTGGCGGGAATTTAAGAAGTTCATTGAAACAATTGACTAACTTCAATGAACAGGTTGAACAGGCGGATGATTTCTAATTATCTGGTAGCTCTGTTCAGAGGTCAACAGTCCTATTTAAACCACCAAATTCATCAACTGCACTTTGTCCTTTGTTTTCAAGCTGTTCAGGATGCCCTCTGTACTACAGAAGAAGTATTTCTACTTGTTTCCAGACTAAGTAGGACATAATCTTCTCGACTTTCGGTGTACATGTTGAATGCCCGGTTTCACTGAGCCCGGTTTCTCCCAGATGCGTCACTTCCAAAACTAACGTTGGAACATGACATTTGACACCTTTAGTAAAAATCACTCACAGTGCTTACAGTGAGGATGTGGGACAAAAATCAGAACTGGACAATCTGGTCATTTCATCACATTGTTGTAATGGGATAAGTTTTTCCTGATTATGTCTGCTGTAATTTGCATAAATGTCATAACATGTTCGGATAATCGCAAAACTGTCTCATATGCCAATTATTCAATTTAATAATAAAACGTTTGCATGTAATTAGTAAACAAAACGTTGTAAGCTTTTTCCTCCCAATTTGTTGGCTCGGCCACTCAAAACATTGGCGGCAATTGGAAGGGAAGGTTTCCCCTACTCGATATTGCCGTTGGTTTACGTGGGTGGGTGACCCAACGCTTTGCGAGACACTAATTGAAAAGACTTTGTTTACAAATGCTGTTAGGCCATATTCTATTGGTGCCCCAGAAATGGGTTTATGCATAAGTGTTTTCGCCCTTTGCCACAATCCGTCAGATATCGATTCTATAAACTAATAATAATGGCTTCTTTTTTTTTGTTTACTATGGGTAAGTTTGAATAATGAATTTGGGAAGCGGAACCTATGTTCACCATAGTACATATATTCATCACATTCTGCAGTCATCCAACTTCAAACGTAAAAAGATGTTTAATTTCTCCAATAAACGGACGCAGTACCCAAAAATATATAATCCTGGCAAATAAAATTAGGTCTTGAATATAATTAAAAGCTACAAAAACGTTTCGGAGACTTAAATTTCGTAAAAATAATGAGCAGTCAGATTTTCAACACAATTTCTTACCTTTGCACTACAAATTCGTCGTATTGATCTAACCGTACTAGGGAATATACCCGAGCCAGACTCCAAGTTTTCTCTTTAATTGCACTATATTCTCACACATTTTCGTTGCGTAATTGCACAAACCATAAAAATCACACTTCACTTATTACACTTGCCACACGAGAATCTACGAATACGTGATAAAATACGAGAAAACTATGGGATTAGTTTTCACAATAATTTAAATACGCTTGCACCTATTCTGAACCGTGTTTACAATCGACGTAATCGCTTGATGTTGCCAAACTATTTTATTATGACTCTTATTCGAATGAAATGGGTTTGGCAGAACACCAATATCACCTGTTTTGTGGGAGTGCTACAAATCGCCCAAAGTTAAACTATTTTATTTTTCCATAGATTAAATAAATAAAAACATGCTTCTAATTGTAGATTTTTTTCAATATTTACCTAGAAATAAAATCCCACATTTAATAATATTTTTCCATCTCTGTTGAATTTGGCGGCACTGCTCACATACTGTATAGCATACACATCAACACGCACACTAGTTCAATTCATAGAGCATTCTATGCCCAACGTTATGGTGAGTCTTGTTGTCAATATTCTCAGGGAAGAATAACAAACAAACCCGTTCATTTTGTCTTGGTTATATGCAGGCTATCCAACACAATTAAAGTGCTGTCAAATGATCTACTTCATGCGAGAAATTCAATTTTGGGTGTAGTAGTAGAGAGCGTTAACTTGTTTAGATTTTTTCATGATCAAAATCAGTACGATTAACATATGTACACAGATGGGATTAAGGTTTTTCGTGATATTATTAAAATAGGTACATAGCAGTGGCAACTTTTCCGTATTAAATTGGAAGAAAATTATCAGAATCGAATGTTTTGTGCGTTGCTAAACGATTAACGGTAAGTGGACGAATAAATTGTGAATAACTTGTGTAATTAGTGTTCGGTATTCAGTGCATATTCACCGATTTCCACTGGAGGTCTGCTTATTGAGCTCAAGATAGGTACCGCTTCCCTATTCCAAAAAAAAAAACACCCAATGTGCGTCAATCGGGTGCTCTGATGGTCCGTCTTCTTCTTCTTTTTAGCATATCTAAATGCACTTCCACAGTTATTAATTGAGAGCTTTCGATGCCAGGTACCGTTTTTGCATAAGATTGCATAAGTATGATTGTGTGGCAAGTACAATCATCCCCTATATGCCCAGGGAATCGAGAAATTTTCCTTAATGGAACATTCCTAGACCACACCGTGAATCGAACCCTGCCACCTCCAACCTAGTGTTGCTTTGTAGTTGCGCCTTTACCGACTGAGCTAAGGGTGGACCTGATGGTCCGCCACCTATCTTGATTATATGAATTTATATTTAAGAGAATATAATATATGTATGTGCAAAATATATCTGACATCCGCTGGTTTTTTACTGAAATAAAATGAGATATGTGTTAATTTCTTAATCAGGGCTGGTAAATGTCGTTTTTAATTAAAAATCTCAGATCACCTTTACCAAAATAAACCTGATAATCTCACCAGGTGAGGAAACGATGATTTCATCGATTTTTTCGTCAATAGAACGCGACGTTTGCTCATCGCAAGCTCGTTTATTGATTTTATTGTTGCTTTCGGCGCACACATTGCAACTCATTTTCACTCTATTGATTACATAGGATTGCTTGGCTAATTTCAAATAAACCAATCTAACCAATTCAAATCTAATTGTTAATAGCTTATGAGAAAAAAATCTTATGACTGCATGATGGTTGAGGAATGACAAGAAAGCTCATGATCGTTCGCTTCTTTTCGTGATAGTGAGATGGCCTTTTTTAATTGTCGTATGACGGCCATGAAATTTACCAGCACTGATCTTAACAGGCATGGAAAAGCTGAAAAACAGCGTAGATCATTCCAATTATCATAGATAACATTTCAATAAAAAGATATGAACAACATGATTTTCTTCTGTTTTCAAAAGTTTTCTTATACCAAAATTATTGAAATATGAGCCTATACTGCTTATAAGTGTATACCAGTATTCTATGGAAATAGTATTTGAAGTTCAGAAGTGCAATTTTACAGTACATGTTAAGCCGGAATGCTGTAAATTAAGCCTTTATTGTTTGTCATGCTGCATTATGTCCTTAAGGTAAATGGTTGTGGAATGCCAAGATGATTCCAAAGTGTTCTAAAAATATTAATTAAATGAGAATAGAAAATATACAATGTGATTTCCAGGTCGCACCTTCACTCCCCTTCACTTCGCTATTGTCAAATTCACAACATTGTCCAGGCTACGCCAACAAGCGTCACCATGTTTCAGCTGGCAGTGTTTTGTGATCATATGACTCGTAGAGGTGTGAGATAGAAACTTGTGAGGACCACCAGACATAAATTCTATTGAAAATATGGACCCCGTCATATAAAAGGACCGATCGGGAAAATCATGAGTTGGGCCTTTTGTAATCTTGTTAACAAAAAAAAATTTTAAAATTTTTTTTTTTTTTTTTTTTTTTTTTTTTTAGGTTTTTTTTTGTATTTTTAGTTCTGATTACTCGAGCTTAAAACCAAACGAAAATGAACAAAATGCCTTATTCATAAAAATGAATAAAGCTTCTCTAACACGGTCATCTGAAGCATGGTACCTAAATTCAAATGCGTTAAAAGCACTATTCACGAAATAAACTCAATTTCCTCACGTTTGTCGTATTTGGAATCAAATTTTTATTGAATTATCTCCGTTTTACAATGCTGAACTCTCCGAGTTGTCCGGCCTTTAAAGCAATATCAGATGCCTGCTTGAATGGCGTGACACAAAGGTGGAAAGCCCCAACCAATAACGTTAGCACATACACATACGACTTTTTACTTCTTTCCAAAAACAATCATCTTTAGATATTTGGATTTTATATTTTTCCAAGGGGACATTCTACTGCGACATGTGGACGAAGCCGAACATTTTACAACCAACCGCCCTAGAATCGAGCAGCAGCAGTGGCACTAGCGCAACGACAACGATACGCGTTACTCACTGGAGCAAATCAAATCAACATAATGTGTGTTTTATAATCTCGTTGTCCGGAATCGATAGGTTTGCAAGTCCCATCTACTACCAACAACAACCGCCTTACACTTTCGATACGCGTGAAAGGTACACACTCCACACTCGCAAAGTTTTCTCCCATAAACGTGGTTCGCGCGTTTCGACGACGACAAAACATTCCCATTTTGCCGCTGTGGTAAGAGACTTGGATGACATGCACATACTCCAGTGCGCGTACCAGTACCTACTCGGGCTGCTAAACGAAAGGGAAACCGTGCGGTGCTTTGGTGAGCTCCCTTAACCGGCCAACACCCCCTCCCACTCCGTTTCCATCGATGTGGAGGAATTGAAATTGAACTAACTTCGAGAAAGAATCTCCTCGTCGCTCGTTCGCACTTTTCCGGACATTTTCGTCGCCAGAGCCGAAGATGTATTACGATGATGGTAGGGACGAGAAGGAGGTTCATATTTGCATAATTAATTTTATGTTTCAGTCAGAACCGACTGTAGATTATTAGTTGCTGTTTGATGTTGTCGTATTTGTGCGCTTACCAACTTGATGACGACCATGAGCAGGGGGACCTAATCGGTTTGAATAATCAGCGAGATATGAATTGCTAAGTCAAACAGAGTGCCTCCAAGTGTCGATTTTGGCGGATTAGATGGTGACATTTGCGACGACCGGTGGGAATTATAAGGAAAGTTTAAAATTCATAAAAATTATGCAGATATTATGTGTTATCATCTTGAAATGGCATTTTTTGGAAAATAACTTTTGTTTTTCATATCGACCACCCAGATCGTTAAACTATACCGTGAGAAGCAAGGATTGTTGCATCCGAAAACCGCATCGTCATAGTTGTTTAATTATTAACACAACCAACTTTCCATAATCTCATTTATCAATCTAACTTCTCGCTTCCCTAATTTGTCGCTTCACCCATACTAACTGCCTGAGTACCCAAAATTGAAAACAAAAAATCTCCTACCTCTCATATAGGATCAAATCACGCAATGATTCTCGAAAAAAAAAGAAGTACTCAATCCCCCCTCTCAATCCACTCCGGTCAACATTCATCATCCGTCGTTACCCCTAAGAGGAAAAAATAATAATAATAAAAATTCCGGGTGGAACGAACCGAACGAACCGAATGGAAACAAGTCAAAATTAGAGAAGAAAAAGCAATTAGAAGGAAAGATGATTTTTACCCATTTTATTTATGATTTTATCGCTTTATGGTGGCCTCTCCGCGCTGCCGTTCGCTTCAATGTTGTAATGGATCTTTCGTTCGTTTCGTTCGTCGGAAAACCGCCGGCGCTCAGTACGATCTTAGATCACTCCTTCGCTATATAAATCCACAGGGTACGCCGCTGCCGCCGCCATAGTCGGTCGCCCCCTTTCCATGCCCAGAAATAATAATCTCTTCCCTGTTTTCCTCTCTCTTGCTCTCACTCGTCCATCATCACGGGATCGGGTCGAATCCCATAACGGCATGGGAATTACGTACCTACCTACTGTGCGTTTTGCCTAATCCGAGTGTGGCGAGCCCCTTCCTCGGAGTTTAGGGCCTTATAATCATCCTAATTTTTTTTCGGTTTTGAATCGTCTGAAATTTTTCAAAATCATTAACTCGGAGTCAGGTGATTCGTCTGGGGTGGAAATGTCGGTTTCGATCAATGTCAGTGGATAGGTGATTTGGCGGTTGAAATTTCAATCAATTATTTGGTTCTAGTGAGTTGATCCAAACAATTGATTGAAATTTACTTCAGGTACTTCGGGCATAAGAAAACTGCCATTCATTCACGTTCAATGACTTGCTTGACAGTGATTTTCTGTACCAAGTTTGACAAGTTCCAGGGGTTCCATAGAAATGGGATAGAATTGTGTTTGATTATGTTTCAAAAATATGAACCTACTCACTTGTTGCTTTCTTGGCATTTTAATTTGAGTTTTCTTAGCAAATTTGTATCAACTTCCGTCTGAAAATTTCTCCAGGTTAGCTTGGAAGATCATTTGGTATTTGAAAACTTTCCCTTTAAGGTACCCAAAGACTGTAAGAAAAAAATCTCTAGCTCTCACGACGTTTCCTAGTTTGTTTGCAAAGCTAACGGCAATGGAAGATAAACTTTATATATTTAATGAGTTGTCATAAATTTCCTTTATTTCTTTAAGCATTTTTCGACTTTCTCAATATCAAAATTATGGTCCTACAGAAAACCGAAATTTTGCCAACTCTCTGTTTTATTCCAATAATAGTATCTACAAAACTCTCTGAACAGCATGGAATTATAAAATAAAATTTTCTGAGAACATCAAAAGTCAATTTTAAAGCACCCACAATTGTCAGAAGCTTATTATCGCAGCAAACCGCGCTTTGAAACTGACGGATTTTGCTTTTGATGCATCGTTTTCGCGAAAAACAAAGGAACAAAATTTCGTTATTCAACCTAAAGAAATTACAAATTCTTCGTGTATTTTGCATAATACGTAGTGAATGTAATAGATTCCTTCTCAAAATGTGTTATGCTCGCGTTTGTTCAGATGGATTGTGCGTCGGTAGTTTTTTTTTCCCCCGTTTATTGTTTTTAGTGCGCTGCCCCCGCATCTGGAGATTTTCTGTATCAGCCAAGGAACTTGGTAGGGGCGTTTTATATTATCGAAAATATACCTTAACAATACACACGCCAGTATCAAGGTTGCCCTTTTTTGATTCTGGAAGCGTGAAAATTCTTCATATATCCATTTGTTATGTGAAGATTTTCATGCGGGGCTTATTGTATATGAAGGTGACCTCAGAATATACGTGTATCAAAAAGCATTCTTGAAACGGATCGTTGAATTTTCAATAGAGCTGTCACCTTCCATCTCCAGGGCAAACAATGATTGCTTATAGTGAAATTCAGACAAGTTTCTTCCATAAAAGCATTGCCGGACAGTGGGAAATTGATTGTATACACACACATCCACAATAACACAGAAAAAAAATGGAATGTCAACAGACGCGTAAAATTTTAATTTCAAGCCAAAGTAAGTGTGAACAACGTAATTTTTTGCAATCTTTTATACATCATACAACATTTTTTGCAATTTTCTATTCAACAGACCTGATTCCAGCGATATCTGGCTTAAATTTACATGAAAGATCCCATTAATTTATGCCAAATTTAGCATTCTCTTGATGTGCATTAGTTAACGCGGAAAATTAAATGTTTCTTTCAGTCTGTCTATCAGAAGCTTCCGTCACTAAGCGTTGTCCCGGAGATTATTTTAGATGCTTTTATCAGACGTTGTTATGTTGTACAATGTTATCAGAATGCGAACCCTGCTCTTCAAACTGTTAAGTTTTGTTTCGGTTGATTAACAGCCGTGTTCAGAAGCTGGCGAATAGCTTTTGTCATTATTAGAAAGCCTGATTTTCGAAAATAACTAGGTTGAACATCGTCTGTAGAAACTTCATATCAGCAAAATTATACAAATTGTCAACAAATATTTCCTACATCTACACAGCTCGAAAAAGTCGTGTAAATTTCAGTTCAACATTTCATCTGGCATGCACATAAATGGTATAAATGGAGCGTTACAAACAATACTAGTTTACATTCTGAAACATGTTGAGATTTGAGTTATTTCATACGTTTTAAATATTGTATGCAATAGCCGGTCTTTCCTAGCAATATTTCTTGAGAGTTGCTAATTCGTGTGAAATGAAATACAGTTTTACAGGCATCAATATTCACATCACAATGAAAATTCATATTTTTTTTCTGTGCATAATTATACTGATTTAAGCTATGTCAATCACTTTTTAGAACACAAAGTTTCCAAAAGTTTTAATTAGTTCCTAAATCCAACTCTGATGTTTTCAAAAGAGCACTGAACGTTCTTATAACATTCGAATCTTTCACTATCTTTTTAAATTTCAAGCTATCTGGGTAAAATTTTAATAGAATGTCAATGACAAATGTGGCAACCTAAAAAAAAGGGATTGATTCCGAGAACTTTTTGATCAAGATAGTATATCGCCTCCGCTTTGTACTCATATGCCCTGCGATGTGTTCTTGGGTTAGCTGAATCCTTTTTTTCTGGACGGCACCAGGAGTGTAGTGGTAAGCTTGGTGGTAAGCGTGTATGCTCCTAACCCCAGTGAGTCTGGTATCAAAACCAGTCGACGATGTTGGGATTTTTGGAGACGAAAAATCTCTGATCACGTCTTTCTTCGGAAAAAAAAGTAGAGCCGTTGGCCCATGTGTTGTTGGATTCGATATGTAGGTCCTCAGGCTAACTGATGTTTGATGAACTTGTAGCGCTTAGTTATTTTTTGAAATTTTCTGCGTCTAAATATAAGGAGGGTATAAACTACCAATTTATATTAGGAAAAGTCTGAAGAACCGAAAGTTGCTGTTTCCGTTTAAGGATAATAACGCAGTGACCCGTTTTGCCCCTTGTTCTCCCAATTTCACATTGAAATTTCGAAATTTTGTACAAAAATACTCAATCCCATTTGACAAACTGACTCGGCTTGGGCAGTCCTGTTTGTCTCATTTCGTTCAGGAAATTGATCATTTGCTTACTTTATTCTTAATAAGATTCTTGATTACATCTAGCATTTATCTGTACATGTCAAAACTCCCGACTCATATCAGAGTAAACATTTTGTGTTTAAAGAAATTATTGCGATATTTCTTAGTCAATAACAATACTCCTATGGTTGAGGTGTTCAAGTGATTATGTTGATTTTATGAGGGCTACACCATGAACTGTACTGGAAAACTAGGAAAAATATAACTAACACCGCACTTGTTCATTTAAAAACAATAAAAAAACTAAAGCACTTTTTAAAACCATTACTCGCAGACGATCTGCGTTTGGTCTGCGCCGTAATCAGCCTATCTGTCAAAATTTAAGCTTTTTCTAGTGAAATTTAAAGGAACTCGCTCGCGTTTACTAGTGCTAGTTTGAAAAAAAGTTTAAATTTTTTCTATTTTTTTATTTTAAAAAGTGATCAAGTAAAGTGTTGGTTTAAATTTTCACAATTCTCCATTAACAATCGTTCTACTAATGATCTCATGAAAGTATCTAAAAACAAAAAAAAGTAGACTTGTATACCCATGCAATCAATAAGCATTAGCATATGCAGTAAATCAACCCTAAATCTGCATTTCAGGTGCTACAAGCATTATATTAGCATTATATCAGCATCTTGACTGCTATTTGTTGTAAAGTTGCATTTCAAATGCTATTTAAATGCTTGTAGCCTGTAATAAGCATTTCGAATGCAAAATAGCATTAATGAAGCATTATCATAGCATTGCAGTAAAACAGCCGTATATTGGGCCAAAAGTGGCATTTATGTTGCATTTAAGGCGTCGGAATTGCTTGATAGGCTGCCGTAAAGACGCTTTGGAACTGCTTTGTGGTTACCTGGATAATGATATACACATTAATTTTTTTTTTTTTTTGTTCTTTATATTACGTCGGCCTATTTCCTCACATGGTGACAATCACCGGCGTCAGGAAGACGACTCCACCACCTGGACCCTACCTAACGATTCATGAATATGAGCCGGGACCAACGGCTGTACTTCCCTTCCGAAGGAAGACGTAACCAGATTTTTTCGCCTCAGAAAAACCACCGACGTCGACTGGGATTGAACCCAGACCCACTGGGGTGCTAAGTAGCAGTCACGCTTACCACTGCACCACCGACGCCGGCTAATATATACATTTATACCTTGCAATTATTAAATACTATTTGGCAAGACATCGCACTTGGGCACTCATCGCGACTTATGGACAAATACGAAGTCTTCTGCTGTAGTATTTCAATGTCGAAGTATAGGAAGCCTTTTTATGGCTTCGCTACTTCCTTTCCATCACTGCCTCGTCGCCACCATTTGCAAACGAACCATTGTGTTCCTAGAGAAGAAAGTTGGTTCTGACAGAGGAGTGATGCTCCCTGAAGATACCAACTCATCTCTAGACTTGTCAACCAGGGCTCCTTCTGGCCAGGGTCCACTGGTCTGGAGCCAGGAGTTGGAACCGATCAAATGTTCGATTCGACCATATGCTCTAAATGCGGGCTCTAATCCTATTTATCTTACACCCATTGGCCATAGCATTGTCGGTTTACCGATATCATTTGGATAAGGGTACTGCAACACACTTCCAGATTTGGAAATCTGAAAAAAGGTGTTTGTTGTATAATTATAATCAAATAGATCTCACCAGAAGCCACCTCTAATACAACACTAGCTTGTTGAACCCCTAAAATGAAAATATTCGATGTTGATTCAAATCCAATTAACTTTCAACACAGCTTCTTAGAGGGTTTTAATGGGGGTATGATGGTACCGGGTAGGGCAGTGCCACAGACGCAAAACAAACGTTTTCAAATGCAACACGATACACCGCACTGACTCAGCACAACGCAGTTTCATTCAAGATACAGTTCTTCAGAAAGCAGGGCCACTTCCGATTCTCTTCCAACGAATTTTTTGACTATGAACAAAAGATTTCTTCTCTTCTAACTGTCTTTGACGCTCTTTTCAACGAGGTTTTACCTGCTCTTGACTGCTCAACTTAGCGAAATTCACCTGGGTTCTAATCATATTGCTGTCTCCAAATTATTCAAAGAACACACTTAGATATTGGGTGCCTGGGTTAGATTCCCGGTCTGGTCTATTAACTTTTTGTTAAGGAACGACTGCCTGGGCTTAGGGTATGATTGTACTTGCCACACGGTCATACTAATGCAAAAATGGAACCTTTGTATCGAAAGCTCCCAATTAATAACTGTGGAAATGCACTTAGAATACTAATTTGAGAGCAAGCAATAAGCGAATTGTGAAAGCAATAATCTTGACATGCTAAAAGAAAAGAAAAACTCAGACATTGCATCCGTTATTGTTATGGCTCAGTCGGTCAACTCTGCCACTATTACCGCAACACTTCACAGTGCTCTATATTCATTGCCTGCTCTTAGCCTTCGAACCAACACCTGGTAATCTTCACTGATTTTGCCAGTGTTTCTGACTTCTCTCAGATCAGAAACTCTATCTCATCCATGGATCCAGGCCACTCTTAGATTCGCCCCTCCCGGAACGATCTTCGCATGGAAGCCCGGCCACGATTGTTATTCCCTTTTTTTGGTCTGAAACGCGCTTTTGGAACGATTTCTCGGCCCTTGTATTCATTTTATTTAGAGAGCTGATCCAACCGATGTTGAAAAGCTCAATAATAAAGATCTATCAGTCCAGCTTATTGCCTACTGAGTGTTCTAAATGCACGTCCACGGTTGTTAATCGACAGTTTTCGATGCCAGCTACCATTTAGTATGATTGTGTGACAAGTTCAATTATATCCTCCCAAGATTCGAGGAATGTTCCTTTCCGGAAAATATCTAGACCAGACCGGGAATCCAACCCAGCCAGCATAGGGCTGTATTGTAGCTGCTCCTTTGTCGACTGAGCTAAAGAAGGATCCTAAAGGTCATCGTCACAGATCTCGAAAATAGATCTCTTTCTTCAACGTTGAACTGATATCAGATTTCAGGGTTACAGAATTTCACTTCAGAAGTTCAGTTGTTCACTGTTCACCAGTCGAAGCTTCTGCCCTCTATTGAGGGTCGTGTTCTAAACTGTCTGACAAAATTTGCCGTTAAGACTTCATTATCCATTTCCGATATGCTTCGACATGAAACCTCAACTTTTTTTTAAATCGTTCATAAATTACTAAAATAAACCATCCGAGCTGATTAAGAGCTTGTTAAAATTAAGAGCTGTTTTAATATGGATAAGCTTCTATTCAGCTTTCAATGTTTGCAAAAGATGTGATACAAGGCAGGTAAAATGATGGTCTTTCGTAATACCAATTATCTCTGCTAATAACAACTCATGTCCGATCTAACACCCAATAGTATTATGGAAGAAATCTGTTTACAACAATCCTACAAGTGACCATTGGAAGCAGCTTTAATCCGGGAGCTAGAAAGTGATAGCTCTACTGCAGATCCAGCAACCCATTTCAAAATGTCTGGAGAGTCACGCCCATTCCGAGGTTACTTTCACATACAATAAGCCCCACATGTAAACATTGCCGATATCATTTGGATAAGGACACTGCAACACACTTCCAGATTTGGAAATGTAAAATTTCCAAACCAGGCACGTATTTACTATTATTCGAAAATAGTTGTATAGTTATAGATCAGATAGATCTCACCCATGGCCGCCTCCTTTATGACACTAGCTTGTTCATTCGTAAAAATAACAATTTACGCATAACAAAACTCTGTACACCACGTACTCACAAGGCTGTACAGGTTGTTGATATTAAACTGCTTTGAAAAGTGGTTCATCTCGACTCACACTTGCTCACTTGCTCACGATGACTCTACCGTATTTACCGTATGAACATAACGGTTTAATTGGAAATCCTTTTTAAAAATATGAACCATGCTGCATGTAATGTTGATTTTTAGCATTAGTTCACGTGGCAGTTCTCCGCATCTCTCTTAAGGAAGTGCCGGACTAACATTTCTTCCTTATCCCCACCAGTTGCAAGGACGTGGTCAGGATAGCTTTGATCTGTTGGGAGGTGAAGCACTCTTTATCTAAGCGGTAGGGATTGCTCACAAATCACTATCTAAAAGCAACCGATGAAGGGGCGTCTTCCTCTTCACAACAGTTCAGAGCTTGTACCACCTACGATATTGTGCAAGCTGGTTTATTATTATAGATTTTTAACATAAGCAATATTGCTGGAAACCATCGTAGCATTTAGGAAATAAAGCCGATTAAAGGCTTTATTCAAATACTTTTAGTAACTTAGGTATGTAAACGTGACTTTGTGCATCGCAATCACAAAAGATTCGCTATGTTCAAGAAAATCAAGACAACTATCCAAGCTTGTCTGAGATTGCCTCTTGTTGAACTCCGATAGACTTAGAAAATATGTTCTTGTGGGATCTAAACTGTCTTGTGTGATAAACAGAGATATATGTGACCTGTCGAAACTCAAAATTTGCGATTTAGCAGCGACGAATAAATCATATTTCATAATCTTCGCAAAATGATTCATCGACATAGACCCAGCTCGTAGCTTATCCAAGCCTTTCAAGAACATTCACAGCAGTTCTAGTTCACGATTAGCTATCTATTAACCATACCTTGCTCGGAACGTTCTGAATTACATATTTTCCGTCACGACGAGCTCTATTCAACGGCGGAGGCAACGCGAAGGTCAGATTTGCATCAACCTGTTGTGGTGAGTGGTTTTTTTTTTCTATACGTCTCGCTCAAATCGACGGACGACGACTGCAGGAAGTTCCTGTGTGTGCACGCGCAAAGCGCGAAGCTGCTCGCTAATGTTGAACACGAAAACCGAGGTACATAATTAGCCTTCTCGGCACCGCACATAAATCGAGAAGCGTAATCGATCTTTGCACTTTTTTTCCCGGAAAATTTCGGAAGCAAATGTATTGCTAAAGTTCTAATGCTTTCACGGTAATTGGTAATGAAGCTCATCATCATCATCATCATCATCATCATCATCATCAGTATCAAGCCATCTGAGTGAGTTCAACCTTCTTACGAGTAGTGTCGAGAGCTGTGAAAATGGATCGACTTGGTCGATCGAAGGTGATTATTGGCTTCCGAATTTCTTTCTCCCCCGATTCTGCTTTGCGATCGATTCGCGGCCGTTGGCACTTTGGGGCATTGCGTGCGTCTGTTTCTGCAAGCAGGGAAATTAGAAGGAAACGAAGAATGTGTGTATTTGTACAGTATTCTAAAGAGGTTGATGCACCAAGGTTCAGGTCATTGCCAAAATAATTGCTGCTAAGCTCGTGTGGTGGTTACTCTTTCCGGGGAAATTGTTCTGCTTGGATCAATGTTCCGAACGGAATCGTTCGTTTATTTATTTAGAGGCTTCCGTCGTTCTGAGGTTAATGGTATCTCGACCGGAGCCAATTGCAAGCACAAGCACCACGAACAGCAATGTTATTTTGAAATGAACAGAGCAATTAACAGCTTTGGTATATCCCTGCATTTGCCTTTTCCTACTTGTTGGCTGCCTTTGAATTCAAACCAAAACGTTCCAGGCAACGTCATTATTTTTTTTTCGGATGAACTACGATACCCAGAAACAAGCTAATATATGAACCCTCACCCCTCAGTACCCGATTAGATAACGAAAATTGGATCATACTCCAGCTTAGATCATATGCCCATCGAGGCAGAAAAAAAATCCCAAGCCCACGACCCATCCGGTCGTGCTCCGCAGGCATCGCATGAGCCCAACAATTCAATTCCACACAAAAGCGTTATCAAATCATTTTGTCGCTGATTGGCTTTACTTCTCATTCACTGCATCAGCCTTTCACTACACACAACACCAACAACACACCTCATATTCCCGGAGCTCGGCTAATCGTATCGATTTTTTGCTTCCTTCGCAACCCCCTCCCCACCCCCGTTCGTGCCAGCGCAGAACAGTTAGTATCGGAGTGTGTTATTGTTCCAACCAAATGACCCGGCCTCCTACGCTTTCCTCCCTTCGCCCTAGCTCCAACCGTGTCAAGATTGACTCCCACACGCGTCAACATCATTTGCACACACCAGCTCCTTAGCATTCACATAGGTAACCTGCCTGCAAGTTCTGCCCCGTGGATGATCATCGTAAGAGCTGGCCGTATTATCGGTGAACGTGTTTTCACACACTAAAATTTTAATGTGCCGCTCATATTTGTGGGTGTCAGAGTTCCTTGTTTTTGATGAGGTTTTCAAAATTTAAACTCTCCGCTTGAGGTGTGCGGCGGAACGTGTGTCAGCGAATTGATGGCCCCCCAAAAGGCACGAACGATAGTTTGGGCAGCTAAGTTTATGAAGAAATTCATAATCCAATTAGTCACCCACTGACTGACTGACTGACTGACTGACTGGTTGGCTGGTTGGTATATGCAGAAGCTTGAGTCAGTAATAAATCCATCAAATAATAATCTAAGAAATTGGCGATAAGAAAAGCACGGTTGCAATATCGAGGGGCAAGCAGAAGAGATGAGGAGGGGACTTGGGTGTCGTTCGTTGGGTTTCGTGTCTGTGTTGTGTCACACAGGGAATGTATTAGGAGAATTTAGGTTAACAGGCCTGACATGGTCGTTTGCATAGCTCTGGAGCTGCGGAGATTGTGATTGATCATTGGTGATTTATGCAATTAATTTTGGGCTTGTCATAGATTTTTAATTTAATTGGAATACATGCAGGGTTGAAAGTTTCCCTATCTCAGAAAAATATCTTACGATTTTTATTTAATTATGAAATTATGCAATGTCAGTCAACTAAATATAGATTGAATGATATATGTATGTCAGTAGCGACTCTTGGATTTCAAAATCGACAGTACATTTGAAGAACTACATAAATCAGTCGTCCGTGAGAAGGAAATAATGTTACCAACATTGCTGTTTGTTAGAGGATTACTATTAGAAGTTCGAATTTACTCTGGAGCATTGATGGAAACAAAACGATTCTTGGATTTCAGAACGCTGTCAAACATCAATTCTAGAATATAATTAAACAAATTCATTAACAGTATTTTGATCTCAAAAGGGCAAACTGCTTTTGAATTTTTAGAAAACAATGACAGCTCTTCGCACCTGACGGGAATTTAAGAAGTTCAGTGAAACAATTGACTACCTTCAATGAACATGTTGAACAGGCGGATGATTTCTAATTATCTGGTAGCTCTGTTCAGATGTCAACAGTCCTATTTAAACCACCAAATTCATCAACTGCACTCTTTCCATTGTTTGCAAAATACCCTCTGCACTACATAAGAAGTATTTCTACTTGTTTCCAGACTAAATAGGACATAATCTTCTCGACATTCGGTGTACATGTTGAAAGTCCGGTTTCACTGGAAATTTCTCTCAGATGCGCACTTCCCACACTAATGTTGAAACATGACATTTGACACCTTTCGTAAACATCACTCACAATGCATTGAATGTATGAGGATGCGGGACGAAAATCAGAACTGGACAATCTGGTTATTTTATCACATTGTTGTAATGGGATAAGTTGTTCCTGATTATGTCAGCTGTAATATGCATAAATGTCATAACATGTTCGGATAATCGCAAAACTGTCTCATATGCCAATTGTTCAATTTAATAATAAAACGTTTGCATGTTTTCCGATAAACTGCTCATAATGATATAAACTGTCGTTTACATATATGACGCATGTTACTTAATGTCAGAAGGTACTTATCTACCACTAAGCTAAAAAATCATGTTTTAATTTTCTCTTCCATTACTAAATTAAAATTAAATATCAACCATCGTATCTAAAATTCCTTTATTCATACATAAACAGAATAAAAATCTTATGTGTAGAAACTTGGAACAAAAATTATCGCTTTTCAAAAATCTGCAGATATAGAAGCATTTGATGTTGACCTATAAATAATCAAACATCTGGTAGAGTTGCCAAAAGTAGTAGCTATATCCTGTTTTTTAGAGCACATACCTAGGAATATCTCTGTACCTGATTACCGGTTGCACTTATTTTGAATCGATGATCGAAGTTCAGTTTTTGTTTTTCTGAAGATTTATTTGTTTCCTAACTCACTATGGTCCAGACAGCATGTCCGCGACGTTCGGTCTCTTGAAGCAAAGCCGTTTTTACTATTGAGGACAGCTCAAGCTACAAAGTTTATTCATCAATATAAACACTATTTAAGATATAGGCCTTACTTACAATTTAGTGTCCGAACGATTCGTTCAACGAACAAATAATAAATTTGGAATTTTAATTAGTAATAAGCTATAAATAGAATAAGTTTAGGAATATAAATTTTTATATAATTTCAACAAAATACTTTTCTGGCCAATGATATTTCAATCCGACTGGCACAAAATCTAACTCACTTCTACTTGTATTCTACACTCCGTGTCATAACTATAGAACCAGTCATTTTATTGAGGTTTTTGAGTAATAAAAGAGAATAGATATTGGAAATGAAGTGCAAAGGATTGGATATGGTCTTTATCTATTTTTATAAGAGTTGTCTTACATCTTGGATTGTTCTGGTAAGTTACTCAATAATGTAAACAAAAAGGTAATGTTTGCTAACTATAGAACCAGACGTTAAATTAATTTTCTCCAAAAAATTTACATTGATTTAACATTGATTGCAGCATGTTAGTAATGTGTAGGACCTCCTTTGCTCTCAATCAGTTCAAACAACCTAGCATACTTTCAACCAGGTGGCGACATGTATATACTTGTATCTCGTTCCACGCTGATGAGATTGCTCCTTTGAGCACAGTCCCCACAAGTTTTCGATCGGATTATGGATTGGATCTGGAGAACAAGCTGGCCACTCCAAAACTTGGATTTGTTCAGATAACCACGCCATGGTCGCTCGGTTTTTATGAACTGATGCGTTATCTTGTTGAAATACCCAATCGTGGTGATGGTTTTGCTGCAAGAATGGTAGCAAATGGTTTTGAAGCATCTCGACGTACTCCTGGCTGTTCATTCTTGTTGACGGAAAAGCAATCTGCACCACTCCGTTTTGAAAAAATGCCACCAAACTATCAAACGGCCCCCCTCAAAAGTTGCGAGATGAAAAGTAACGTGGCTTTTGCCGTAAATCTCTCCAGTACGAAAAGATTCCATCTGGCCATCGAGATTAAATTTCTTCTGATCAGAAAAGATAACCTGAAACATTAAACTACTTTCAAAAAATGTCAATCATGAAAAAACATGATTACACACTTTTCTCCAATCTCTACGCATGTTGGCATGGGCGAATTCAAGTCGGTTTGCTCTATGACGGGGAAAAAGTCGTGGTGATTGCTTTAGTTTTTGTCGCCGAATGTTTGGAGAATCTTCAAAAGTTCGGTAGACTGTTGAACGCGAAACGTCAAGCATAATGTCAGCCTTTATCTGGTTTAGACTTTTCAGTGAGTTGCTTGCAGCGTTGATTATTCTGCGTTGACATCTTTTTGACAACTTTTAATTGGGACCACCTTTCTTATTTTTTCCATATCCATCAGGATTTTTCAAAAAAAAATCAAGACAACGTGATGAGATCTGTTCAAACGACGAGCGATTTCGCGAATACTGATATTACAATCACGATTATTGTTAAGTGGTAAAGACAACGCCCCAACGTTTCACTGCGCTGCGCCCAATTTTTACCAAGTAGGGTCCGAAGTAATTACGAGTATCTATATCATAAGCAATTAAAGATAGTCGAAGGAAATTACTCAACTGGATCAAAGTCCCAAATTTGATCAAGTTGAGATATTCCGTATGGCTATCGTTATAATTACTTATTATTTGACAGATACCTGTAGTACAGGGTGCGGCAGAAAATAATGCTAATTTTTTTTCTATTTCTTTCAAATCCCATTTTCAACTAATTCAAGCAATACTATCAACATTTTCGAGTGCAGTTATCTTTATAAAGTCCTTTTAAACAAATTTATTCAATGTGTCCTCCATTTTTATTAATAACATTCTCGAGCCGACGCCGGAAGCCAGAGCATGCCTTTCGGACGTCGTCCGACAATGACTGCCATGTGCGTGTTATGGTTGACTTCAGGGTTTTCACACTAGGGTGTGATGTTTTGCAGGCTCGTGCTTCAACATATGCCGAAATCGAATAATCCAACGGATTAAGATCTGGACTGCTAGGGGGCCACAAATCATTCGGCCAAAACTTCATGTTAACGTTCAACCATTGTTGGGTTCGATTGGACATGAGACACGGCGCTCCATCCTGCGGTAGGACAACGTTTTGGTCCTCGGAGAAGTTGGCCTTCACCCAGGGAAGCACTTGGTCCTTTAAAATACCGATATACACTTCGGTATTGATTTTAACTCCAGCATCAATGAAAACAGGCGGCATTTTCAAACCGTTGGACGCCACCAAGCCAAACATCATGACACCAGCCGGATGTTTGGTTTGAAATTCGAATTTAACTTTTTCCGGAACGTTCTCCATTTTCTGCGGTGAAATGAACCGGTCCGTGCGGCTGTTGGCCACAGCATCGATGCTGAAAAGCTTTTCGTCGGAGAACAGGATTATCATGTTTTCCTTCTTCAACAAGGAAAGCAATCTCTTGGAACGAGTCACTCGTAGTTCCTTGACCCGGTCCGTAATCAAGTGGTGTTTCACTTTGGCTCTGGAAGATGCATGCAGGTCTTCTTTGATGATTCTCCGCATGGATTTCTCCGAAACATTGGCTTCCTTTGCAAGTTTTCTTATGGAACGCACCGGGTTGCGAGCAACTTTTGCACGGAACGATTTGATCACGTTCGGCGTGCGTGCAAAGCGCGGACGTCCGCTTCCCGGCTTCCGATGCTTAGGACCATCCTGCAGGGACTTTTTTATGCGGTAAACTGTTGCCAAATGGCACCCTACCACCTTGGCAATCTCTTTCGGCTTCTTCTGGGCGAGCAACAAACTGGTGATCACTTATTTCGTGAACATTTTGACGAATTTGCAATAAAACAAATAGAATGTTTGGATGCAGCACTTGAAAGTAAACCTAAACAAATACACTTTCGACAGAAATTAGTCACTAGCTACACGAACTAACCCAATACTCAAGTTTGAGCATTTTCGCATTATTTTCTGCCGCACCCTGTACCGTATAAAGAATAATTCCATTTTTCGTGGTAGGGTAAGATTTCAGCATGCTACTTTACCGGGGTCACGCTGCCTAAACCTAATGTATAGTTGACGCGATACAGCGTTTCTTACTCAACCGCTGGATGCCAGGACAGACGCTGTTTGAGCCGCACCTCCTTGGTGGACAGACGCTCGGCACGCACCTCCTCAATCTACCTGAAGTGCCCAGGCTGCACTACCAGCTAAGTACGCAATCCTTAGCTGGCGGTCTTTGTCATCTCTTGACCCTTGGAAGCATTAGGTAGGAACTTGTGAGGACCATTGCTATGTTGCGGGGACGCACGCTCCATCCCAGGTGTTTACTCACCATTTTGCACCCCGCTAGAGCTGGTTTTTGTTTAAGAGATAAATTAAAGCTCTACAATGGTTGATGTTTTACAATGGTTATACCAATTGTTAAATAACGTAGATGTGTAATAAATACAAATGAGAATTGTTGAATTAAAATTTGTATTCAAAAGTTGTTGAACAGATTCTCCAATTTTGAGTAAACAAAGGTTGAGAAGCAGTTTCGATTCAAAATAAAATGACAGTTGATAAGCATTAAGCTCAACAGTTAATTCCCAAGTAGCGCTCTACGATCATAATTAGTTGTAGTAACTTGATAATGACTTAGCAAGTTATATTTATGTTATCTCAACTGAATAGCAACAAGTGTGCTAGTAGGGTTTGAAGAGACGCTTTTACAAATTAAAATTGTTACTTGGGTAGTACTGTGTAGTACTGCGTTCAGGCTTTCAAAGATATAGTGGCTAGCTGTTAAAGAGGGAATTGTATAAATACATAATACTGTGAACCCTTTTTATATGCGAAAACAAATGCGGATTTGGCATGTTTTGATTGGTTTCATCAATTTGATGTCCCTGTTAGGGAAGTGCGAATATACTGCACCTTTAAATGCTATAAATTTATTCAAAATTTGACAAGGGAAGTTTGTCTATTCACGGAAAGCTAAGCAGAGTCCACCCTTTCATGAGTATTATCTCAGTGTCTTGCAGACATCTAACCGTTTTGTTTGTTTACATTTAGTTGCTCCTTTTCCTCTGTCCATCATACTAGACAGAACTATCCGAGACTGCTTGAACGTGTTTTATGAAACGACAATCTTCTCATTTGAGTGTTACTCTTGTCGACAGCCCCTGTTTTTTAGACTATCGTTGCATTTAAACTGCGTGTACAAAAAATGTTCTATTGTAGTCAATACAAAAAGAGCAGAATTTTCAAGTGCATGTGGTTATCTGAAGAAAAATATGGCATAAGGGAACAGCTCACTATTTGGTAATCAAATTAAAGCTAAATATCTATGATATCGTATAAATATTTTCAGTGACGTATTTTGATGCCTGAATATACTGAATTAGCGATTTAAAAATTGATTGCCTAGATTTGTCAACATTGCTGAAGCAAACGTTTCGCTGGATTCAAAAATAAAAGGTTTTCTCTTGTATACTGAACAATTGTTACTGCAAAGTTTAATCAACTGTTATGCTCATAATAAAAAAAAACTTCAGCATCTACAATTTAAAATTTTTCGTTTATAAACGGACCAGCCTAAAGCTGAAAGTCTCTATAGTAAAGAGAGAAAAAAACATTTCCTTCAATTCTCGTATAGTGATGGACAATACAATAAGAACAAAGCCAATTTTCATATAAAATTGTCATGTTTGGAGGCTTGTCGTTCATTTTCACGTGAAGTAATTTTGGCTGTAGTCTAAAAGTAACCTGAATTTTCATCTGTATTAAATCCATAATTCTTCATTCTCAACATGAAAAGTTTCAGACATCGCTTACGACAAAACAATAAAACCACCTTTTGATGTCCTGTATATAGGCCTGTATGTCCTGTTTAGGCACTAATTGTAAATTTGAAACGCACAAATCGCCTTAGCTGCATTTCAAATTATTAATATCCTGGTTCGTTATTCATCTCACAATCCCCCAAGCAACGTCCATCACTATCCGTAAAATGCTCGATGCATTTATTTACAAAAAAGCAATTTATTCCCACAATAAGAACGCACACCTCAGTGCAGTCCAACTGGAAATTGCACCTCGGTTGCAACAACACGCATTCTGCATAACAAAAAGCAAAAAAAAAAAATCCCCACAGTAATTCGGTATCGCTCTGGAATTATGTACTTTGCTTTTCCGGTTCGGAATTGGGCAACCAGCAACCACCCTCGCAAGCTACCTGTTATTTTTTTTGTTTCCTTTCGTCCGTCCGTATGTCTCGAACTCGATCCAGTTTTTACTGCTGTGCTGAAGTTTTGCCCTCATATTCACATACTTACACTTTGTTGATGTGCTCCTTGATTTCCCCGCCAGTGGTCTGGTGCTGCTAGCTGGGCTCTGGTTGTAATTGACTCACTGCTGCCGCATGGTTGAACTGATTATAACTGAAATAACCGAACGAGCTAGAGAGTAAAATGAACGAAACAAAAAAGAAATCTGTTGAAATTGGTACTGGTTATTGAATGTAGGCGGCAGTGTGGGAGGAACAAGGATAGCCAACCCACCGACTGACCTGATCCTCGGAGTGGATGCCGACGGAACGGGGCAGTAAAGCTTATCCTTTGTTCTATATTTTTCATTTCATTAATTTTTCAACTTTTGTTATTGCCGGTTCCACATCGCTGGCGGCGGAGGTGGTGATGGTGGTGGTGGAGAAAGAGGGAAGGATGTTCGAATTTTTATGTACACTTCATTGCATGTATGATGTGTGTGTGTGGGGGGTGAGGTCGTTTTGGGGCCTCATCATCATCCTCTGCACAAGGGGGAGGTTTTCCCCAGGTTGTTCCACTACTCGTTCCGGTTGACTTTCCACCCTCTCGGTTTTCGTTAAAAATTCCATTATAATCGGTACCTGACTGGGTTTCCGTTTGATTCTCTCCGTTTTTTTTTAACAATTCTGCATGGCGCTTGAGGCTTTTTTTATTATTTCCTTTTTGGGGCTTTTATCATATTTCCTCCACTGTTAAGTTATTTATTGGTTCGACTATTTTTACCGAAATCAACCCTTTTGTTCGGTTCCGTATTTATGTTCATTTTTAAAATGAGATGAAATTGGAATTCAACGGCAGGACAATGGAGAACGGGATTGGTATCGAAGAGAAATTACCAGGAATAAAAACCATTTTATGATGCCGATTTAAAAATCAGCTCACGCTTCGTTAGCTGTTTGTCTGCGGATGATAACTACTGTTCCGAAGGGAGGGATGTTTTGTGCACACTCCATTGATTTTTTTTTTGCTGTTGAATGACTAAAGGGGTTCGAAATTTCCGGATTTATTTATAACTTACTAACAATCTGATAGATGGTCGAGTAGACACTAAACCTAGTCTTTGAACCTCGTATGTTAATCCAGAATTTGCATAAAATACAAACAAAACCGATTATAACCGATGCTCTGTGCGTAGGAGCAGCAGTCGAACTCCGCGAACCATTATAAATTAGCATCATTTCCAGAATCTCCGGACCACGATGCATAATATCGGTAGTAAATGGTGTCGGTTTCCGAGCCATGCCATTCTTAATACTAGAACGAGCACGACGACGACGAACGTGACGGAACGACGCAGAGACTCGCAGAGTTGTTCTTTTTCCAAAAATATAATCCATGAAAAGGCAATAACTTCATTATTTATGAATCTTTTTCGCTGCTCGGCTCCCTGCTCCTTGCCCACTGATACCGGATAGATCTCATCATCGTTCCCCACCCAAATCGCACATAGGGTTACTGTTTCGAATCGAGTTTCTATTTCTATTCGATCGGAGCTTCTAAGTAACCCTACAATTCAGTTCTCAACTGAAGCAAATTAGATCTTCAACGTTGCTGCTGCAACTGTGACGATGGACAGGGAACTGGGGGGAGGGGTTTTAACGAAAACAACAACAAACATTGGCGAAAATAAAAAATATCCTACCCGATTCTTCCTGGTCTTCATATTCTGCGTGAAGTAGTAGGGGAAATGAAAGATTTGTAGCCGAAGAGTGTGGAGTTGGTGCGTCGAGAAAAATCTCTAAGATAATAATAATAATATATATGCCCCCACCCCCCTCGTTTTGAACACTGCCCGGTCGAGCGACTAATGAAATGGGCAAGTCTTATTCTTTAGGAGAACAGCTCGAACTCGGATAGCTGCGCGAAACTCCCTAGTGAATATGATCTGAGTCATCCAGTCATATTTCATCAGATCGCTGGTAGCGTGGTAGCTGACGGCACGGGCCACTAGAGTCGATGGCGAAAATATAGTCGCACTGCGAGATTTCTCGGTTTGTAAACTATTTGTTCAAACCAGGACTGCATACACAACCACACGGATTACACTATATGGTTTTATGTTTTTTTTTGGCGTAAGGAGTGTATCGAAAATAAGCTATCCACAAACTTTCTTTCAAATTATGTTGAAAACCGATATTTTATTCATACAAAAAATTGATCCTTTATTGTACGAGGTTAAACTTGAACATAATGAAGACCGGATGAAATTTAAGTTATTCCTTCGCGAATTTTCGAACTTTGGATCGAATGCTCTTCATCAAGTTCCGGACAAGTGTTGCATCGCATTTTTTGGACGCTTGAGCCCAAATTTTTTGAACTCCTGCATGTTCCCAGCTGCCTTACCAGCTGCCACTCTTCTTGAAGACCCTCTTCACGATTGCCCAGTAACGTTCGATGGGTCGAAGCTGAGGGCAATTTGGTGGATTGATATTTTTCTCAACGAAATCTATACCCTTTTCCGCAAGCCAATTGAGAGTGGTTTTGGCATAGTGAGCCGACGCTAAATCCGGCCAAAACAGTGGAGGTGTACTATGCTTCTTATATAAAGGCAACAATCTCTTCTGGAGACACTCAGATCGATAGATTTCCGCATTTATAGTTCCGGTAGTGTAAAAAATGGTTGACTTCAAACCACAGGAACATATTGCTTGCCATACCAGTACCTTTCGACCGAATTTCTCCACTTGAATCGACCTGTCCGCATCGCTCACATCCTCCCCAACGACGGCAGTAAAGTATTGTGAACCTGGAAGGGTTTTTGAGTCCTCCTTTAGATAGGTCTCATCGTCCATCAATGCATCCGGACCCTGCAAAAGACGCGAATACAATTTCCGGGCCCTTGTTGCTGCTCGCTTCTTCTGTTCTGCACTTTGTTTCGAGATTTTCTGCTTCTTGTAGGTCTTTAGGTAGTTTCGCCTCTTGATACGCTGGATCATTCCGACACTCGTTCCTGCTTTTTTGGCCAAATCACGTATTGACATTGATTAGTTCTTCATGATTAGAGATACCACTTTCTGCTCCAGTTTCGGGTTGGAAGAACCGGGTTTTCTGCCTCTTCCTGGCAGTTCATCCAAAGAACAGTGTTCCCCAAACTTGGTTATAACGGCTTTTACACTCGCGTGATGAATTCCAAAGCGCTTCGCTAATTGTCTCATAGTTACACCCTTTTCGTTAGCCATGTGTCCAAAACCTTCATTTTCACGTCTTTTTCAATACGGAATTTTCAAAACGGAGAATTTAAACCGTGCACACAAGTAAACAAACGAAATATGCCAGTCAAACGCACAGCATTCTATGATGAAAACATTAAAACCAACGCAAATGTGCGTTGAGAGCTTTTTTTCGATACATTCCTTAGTTTCCCAATTACAAATTTGTTCTGACGAAAGGCCCGTCTAACTCTTTCCACCAAATTCTGTACAGCCACCAAGTCCACTTTGTTTGCCGCAGAACGCCAGTTTGTCTTAAACTCTTTCTCGCTTACAACAGTTTTTGAGTTTTCTTCGGATTCCGATTGACTATAGCCCAATATTTCTCGGTTGGGTGGAGCAACTTGCATGTTTCTTCCGCAAATGCTGCAGGCGTCTTTACAGACACTCGATCACTTAAATTTCCTGGTTGACGGTCGCGGTTGCAATGAATATGTCACTTTTCAAGTCATAGGAACAGATAGCCTGCCAAATCAGATATTTCTTTAAAAAAAGGCTTCGACAATTCATAAGCTTGAAAATGTCTACCCCGCTTCCTGTTATCGAAAGAGACCCCTGGCCAGGAATCGGTTTGATCCAACTTTGTCAGCATCGTTTCCGGGATTGTTTTTTTCTTCTTTTTTATTATCGAGATTTTTAACTTCTGGTTGGTTCATCTCCTATCTAAGTCAATTAAACACCTTTTGGGTATTTTTTGTGACTTGTACAGGGGATTTTAACTCGTGAATTTGGCGTGAGAGATATGGTATGAACCACTACGCTGGAGTCACTCCTTTTCGGAATTGTGTTGTGGTCGCCCTATTGGGTTTATCATCGCGCCTTGAAGTCGCATAAATCGATAGTCTGGCACGATGTTTAGCTCAATGCACGGTTGCCGAATTTGTGGTTCCGACTGAAACAGCTGGCCACTCTTTTTGTCGTCGCTGCGATTTCTCCCTGATCCTTCCTTAATGTCAAAGACCGTTCTCCAAACACTTTTACTATGGTAACCAACGATGATATGGCCACTTTAAAAAGTTTCGCTAGCTCGGCGTATGAGTAGTTCGGAACCTTTTGATACATTGATGCATCGCTCTACAAGCACACAGCTACAAAATGAGGGTTGTTGAGGGTTTTTTCAATGTAAGAATTGAGGAAAAACGTAAGGTTTAAGTCGACCAAATGTTGATCGTAACACCCTTTAAAGGATGATCTCCATTCATTGTTTTGATTCAACATACTTTTGTTTTAACTTTTCTACTAAACAATAATGGGCTTCAACCAGAAAAAAATGTTTCGAAGCATAAACTGAGCTTAAGACCATCAAAATAGTTTACATACGAATTATTTTAAGTTTTGTCTCATGAAACTGGCCTGATTTAATTTTAAAGTTTTGCCTAATTTTCTCTAAATTCGTTGACATATTTTACAAAAATCAAAATTCTACTCAAAACGGCATAACTATGAAATATTGTTGCTATTGTTTGCTCCGACTTTTTAAATTTCTCCAGTATTTTTTTCTGAAAATTCCTTTGGTAGATAGTTAGAAGTTTCTTCTTAGAACAGTGATTTCTACATTTGCGCCAAGTGTGCTATCATCATTTTTAGTTCCCAATACACGTTTTCGTGAGAAAATCGCTCTTTTTGGCATTTTTGTAACTTGTCCGGGGGTGAGATTCGAACTCGTGACTTAGGCGTGAGAGGTATGGATGTTAACCACTACGCCGGGGTACCCCCATTTACCACCTCTGGTTCTGAGGGAGAACATTCCAAAATGATACATGCATTATTTGCGTATCCCGCTTAGAACTATGAGTGTGTCTTGTTCAGACATGTGAACATTTTGCTTGAGATTTTGGGAGTATCTTGTTAAAGATATTGAACAAATCCTATAAGGGATGTGATATAATTCTGCTAGGATTTTGCTGCTCATTGCGCGTATCTTATTTAGATTTAGATAGAACGTTGTTTGAGATTTTACTACTATTACTACTATTTTGTATCATGTGATTTTTTAGGCGATCCTAATTGAATGATTCTCAGAGTGTTGACCAAATCTTACTCAGGATCATGCTTGGGATTCTGTACGTGTCTTTTTAACCGTTCTGGACGTTTCAGTCTTTCTATCTCCGAATTCAGTCCAACTTTGTGTACTTAGCACATATTGTTAATTATTCTATATTAAAATGCTCAAATATTATTAAATGCTGTAGATTCTGAGTAATATTTCTTGATTTGGTGAGCAAATGTTTCTCAGTGTGTTTAGTGTGGTTCCCTAAATTACGCTTTTGTCAGTGTTCCCAACAAACCCTACTTAGGATTTCAAATGAATCATGCAGACATGTTCGTGAATCTTACCTACCATTCTGAGCGTATCTTCTACGGGATTGTCTTATTTTTTTTTTCAGTTTGTGAGTGAATTATATCTAGATCTAATCTTTCTTATAATTCAGAGATAATTCTCGTCGAGTTATTTATAGTATTATTTTGTGTGAATCATGCCTAGAGTTCTAGAATGGTATTCAATGGAATAATTTTACGATTTTCTAAGAGGCTATTCATAAAGCATGTAGAATTTTTATTTACCACCTCTGGTTTTTCTGGGCGGGGTTTTTTCTGACCAAAGTTGACGCTCCATACCAAATTTTAAAAAAAATGTTTGGAGAAAAGCCTACGAGGAGGGAGGCGGGTCTGAGATTTTCTACTCTACTCATTACATTGAGCGATCCTTGCGCAATATATTGTCTCAAAAACTCTGAATACTACTAGAACAAATCTTTCCTGGAACTTAAAAGAATTCTAATTATAATACAACGCACAGGATGAAAACTACCTAGAAAATGTGGAAATCCTGGAATCATAAGGGCATTTAAATTAACCTAGGAAAACCTGAAATTGTCAAGAAATGTTAAAATAAATAAAATAAATTCATTTGCGCATTCAGCACACGTTATAGATGTTAATTATCACTAACAGAAGTGTCTCGTGATCAAATGTGTAACGAGTTTCAAAAACAGTGCCCTTAGTTAAATAAAAATAGTGAATTTATTTTAGGGCATATTCAAAAAAGCAGAACCATTTATACTATATCAAAAATATTTTCTCATCTCGGTTTTCTGGGCGTTTAATAGCGTTAGCAACATAAATTGTTGGCTCATGTTTTTATTGGTGAAATTTGTGAGATCATTTCAATTATGGAAAAAGTGTTCAAACTCATTTCGATCCAAACAATTCACTTGTTCTATTTTTAAAAATTAAAAAATTCCAAACTGAAACACTTTTCATAACTTTCACTAGTAAACGGGAGCAAAGTCCATTAAATTCCACTAGAAAAAAGCTTATTTTTCGACTGATAGGCCTAGTTCGTTTTCTACTTATAGACTTTTCCAGTAAAAAACTGGAAAACTTCCATCACTACTTTGGGTACGGGTAAAAATGAGAGAATCGTGAAAGTTAGAGAAATTTTTTTTTAGAGAATTTTCCTATTCCAAAATTGATTAAAATCCGCTTTGATGTTGGTCTCATCATCAATGACGCAGCAACGGTATTTCTTCAGCAGCTTCGTGTAGAGTTTCCGGACACGCATTTTGCCAACACTATGCTGGCGTTCGTCCCGATTTAAGAAATTCTACACCTTGTACGTTTTCAAACCGAATCGTTTCTTGGCCGTTTCTTGGGATGAAACTTTGCGAAACATCAAGATTTTTGGCCTAGTCCCGCGACGAAAAGCTTGAATTCCGCGTGAAATGAGCAATCAGCGCCCTCTCGGTTTTTTTTCTTCTGCGCTTTCTCGGTTTTCGTCCAGCTCCAGGCTTATGCTCCACTGCCATCCGTTCCTGGCACGTTTGGAGGACCCTTGAGACCCTTGAGGTCGAAAGGTGTTAATTCATCAGTTATCTCAAGCAGCAATGCGACAACCCAGGATTTTACAAGTGGGTGAACAAAGGCCTTCCGCGAACGGTTTGCCGATTTTCTTCCATTTAGAATGAAATCTCACTGACAACAGCACAAATGAGTGGATGTAAACAATCACTCTGAAGAGTCACTGGGCAATATTTGGTTAATTCCGATCGTCTGTAAAAAGTTACGCAAGTTTGAAGTGTTGTAATAATTATCGACTCACTCTTTAGTTCTAACCGGCAGTAGTGAGCTTTAACGGTTATTTTAGGGAAGACAGATATACATGATGATAACTTGTACCGAATACTAATTTCGGTCTTCTTAAAAGAATTAAAAGCGGACGTGAAAGAATACTGACCTCTATTGACGCATTTTAATCGCATGATTCAGATCGTATCCTGTTTGTGCTCCTGCTAAAATATAAGCTAGCTAACAAGCCGGCGAATATAAGTATAAGTAACTTAGATTGTGTAAGTCTCTTGTTGGGAATTCATAACAAAATTTGCTCCGAAATTCAAGAAAATGTCTCGCAATATTTGAATTCTTTAGAATTTTCCTTACAAATTTGAATCAAGTTTAGTTTTCATAATAATTTAGTAGACTCAAATTATAAGTGCTCGGAGCCAATGCAGCTTCCGTTTAGCTGAAGGAGCTATTAAACGGGAAGGATTTATTAAATGTTCATACCATACCCCTGGAAAAACATACAGGTCCATAGAATGTTAAATTTGCGTGATTAATGACCATCAGTTATCAAACCAATATGAAATATGGAATGATCTCACCGCTATCATCATCGCACTAAGCGATACTACCATACAACAGATTTTTGTTACACCCTAGGATACCCCTAGGCTGTCATTTGGGACGTTCGAATTTTTTTTTTTTAGAGAAAAAAAGTTCGGCAAAAAATTACCGAATACTGTAAAATTTTCTAAGTGTGTATGAAAGAAAAATAGCTGTCGCATCTACACAAATGTTTACCACTGTAGTCTGTACGTTACTACGCATTGGTAGACAAGGTTGTTGCTTCCGGGTGGATTGGCGCGGGGAAGTATTGAAAAGTTAGTTGCTCTCTTTTCGCGCTGCGGGTGGCATTTGCCATTACGCTAGAACTTAATAATCAGTTCTGCTGTAGTAGAATTTTACGATTCTTTATTGCGAAGAAAAAAGTATTAGAATATGTTAGTTGGATGATTGAATTTCTTTTCATCTCTGCACGACCAACGTAGACGTGAGCAGCGAAAAATGATTTTCTAATTTCGATTGAACTTCGATTATTTTAATGAGGTCCATTGGCTTGATTTTAAATTTCTTCGTGAGCATCCACCGACCCACATCCACGAAGCTGAAAACCCAATCCGAATCCCATTTAAACACCGCGCAATGTGCATAGTTAGTCTCGAAATAAGACCTGTCAAAACTTGAATTATTATAATGGGATAACGGATCGACCAACAGGTTAACCCCTTTTCCCAACCGCCAGCAATTTCCAAGACCACTTGCTGGTTATTTTGGCTGCGACCTGTGAGTGACGTCACAAAATACGTTGCCACCGGCTTTTTCAGCCTGCCTACCCGTGTCCTCCGCTCGGTTGTGGTTGTTACCCTGCGAATATTGATGAAAATAAAAACTGTATCCCCTCTGCATGTCCCGGCGGTCCCGGATGTGAGTGTGAATGAAATCGCGTCCAATGTTTCCACCGCCGGCACCCGGCGCGCAGAGAACGGAACGGAACCAAACACACATCGTAAGGCAACACCGTACCGAATGAAGGAAATAAGCAACATTTACCGAGCGAAGAGAGACACAACAAGTGATGTGCGATGTGCGGCGTCTTCGTCGTCGTCGTCGTCGTTGTTGTCGTCGTCGGAGCAGGGTGGAATGAGTCGGAAATCGGTTATTTTTCTGTTGGTGTTACTCGAACGAAATTAACGGGGGACCAACGATTCGGTGTATGATGATGGTTGATGAGGGGCTACGGGGCAGGGAAATGAATTATTTACAACGACGATCCACACGGGTAGGATAACGACCATGTTTCCCTATAAATGCGTTTATACTTTATAAACATACTAATCGAAAAGCTGTGGGACAATTTATCAAACGCGCGAGAGACGTTCGGCGAGGATCCTCGTCCGTCGCGCGCTGTTCAAGTGTTACGTCAGTGCGGGGTCGTGCGCCGGCACTTGAGATTTGTGATGATTCCTTTTTTCGGGCCTTTCTCTGTCGAGGGGGGTTGGTTTAGGTAAGCATCTGAAAGAGTGGCCGATTGTGTTTGAGTTTTTGAGAAATATGTTCACCCAATCAGAGTTAAAGTTCGGAATCTGACGGCGTTATGGTTGTTTTATCGGCGCCTAATAGCAGCAGTAGTAACTAAAACAGAAAAGTGGGTACAGAGAGCTAACACGTGAATCGGAATCTGGAAGACGGAAGCCGTATGTACACATCTGTGTTATTCGACTCAACCGAGAACACGTTCAACAGCCGCATGGGGCCACAAGTGGTTTGTCGTAGGTCAATGATACAGTTGTTCGCTTTTGAGCGAGAGAATGGCAAATATTTTAGGAAAATGTCCAGATTTGGGAAAGTTTGTTGGGGCAAACAAGTTTAGATTGTTACTCGATTTTCTTGAATCTTCGGGTGTTCTCATGTTCAGATGCGTATTATGTATCTTTAATGTGTTGATAAGTGGCAGCCTGTTAGAATATGTTTTATTTGAATAGCTTCCAGGTGAAGAGATTTTTTTAATTCAGATTAGAGATGTTTGGTGTTTAAAATACAAATTGTAACTTCTATGCACAGGGTGGCCATTCAAGCGGAAATTTCGATTGAAACTTCGATATATTTCGGTACGGATTCTGCCCGAATATTGAGAAAGTTAACGAGTGAAAATAATTTCAAAGGATTCGGAAATTTTAACACTTTGATGTTATACTTATACATCTTTTTAATTATGGGGTTATCTTTACTGTTGGCAAATAATCAATTAGCAATAATGATCAAATCCAGTCTTATCTTAACAAATCTTAAAGAAATCCACTTATCCTCATCATTTTGGACCTTGGACCAATGCTTTTGGTTAGAATACAGAAATACATGATCAGCAATGATGCTTACAAGCGTTGTAACAAAATTAGGAGAATATTTTGCTGGCATTTTTATTACAATCAATTGATGTTCGATGTACAGAACGAATCTCAAATTAGGATTGCATGGAATTTAACAAACGGAATATATCCTTCCAAGGATTCTCAGCTCAACCTGCACGGTGTGTTGAGCGGATCACAGTTTCGATCCGATCTTTTTCAGTATTTCGACTTAATCTCTATCCAGATTATGTGCAAACCTTACGTATGATTTTGATTAAAGGGTGTTCCGATCAAAATTTGGTCAAACAGTAATGTGTGTGAGTCGATCAAAGTTTTTATTAATAAGTCAAATTCTTTTTCTTTTTCGAGTTCAGTTAGTACAGAATACAGGATAAATATTCAGCTAAACTTCCTTTTTACCGAATGCGAATTCCATACTTTAATTGTTATGTTTGTATTCTCCGAGCGTGGAGTAACGATTATGATGTAGAAGGAGATGTTTCGCTCATCACCATGAGGCACCAAGAGTAGACAGTCATGTTTGCTAGAGTGAAATTGCCGGGTCTTTCGTTTAACACCTGCCATAAGATTTTGTACAGTCTCCTTGTACACTTTATTCGCCGCAGAACGCCAGTATGCCTTGAACTGTTTCTCGCTCACAACAGCTTTTTGAGGCTTCTTAAGGTTCCGCTTGACGATGGCCCAATATTGTTCGATTGGGCGGAGCTCTGGCGTGTTGGGAGGGTTCTTGTCCTTGGGCACCACTTGAACGTTGTTGGCAGCATACCACTCCATAGCCTTTTTTCCGTAATGGCAAGATGCCAAATCCGGCCAAAATAGAACGGAACAATTGTGTCGCTTCAGGAAAGGCAGTAGACGTTTTTGTAGGCACTCGCTCAGATAAATTTCCTGGTTGACGGTTTCGGTCGCAATGTAAACGTTGCTCTTCAAGCCACAGGTACAGATGGCCTGCCACACCACATATTTCTTCGCGAACTTTGACAGTTTAATGTGCTTGAAAATATCTGCCACCCCTCCCCGTCCGGTTGCCGTATACAATTCCTGTCCAGGAAGCTGTTTAAAGTTTGCCTTGACGTAAGATTCATCGTCCTGTACCATGCAATTAAATTTCGTCAGCATCGTTGTGTACAACTTTCGCGATCGTGCTTTGGCCGACGTATTTTGTATATCGTCGCGATTTGGAGTCATCACTTTCTTGTAAGTCGACAGTCCAGCTCGTTTTTTAGCTCTATCCACGGTTGACGGCGCCACTCCCAGCTTCTTTGCGACATCTCGGACGGAGAGGTTGGGGTGGCGTCGCTGTGGCCTCCGGCTATTGATTTCCCCCCGATCCAGCTTTCCTGGCTGTCGACAAACGTTCACCGAACACTTTTAATACGTTGGTAACAGTTGATTTAGATACATTCAACAATTTCGCCAGCTTGGCGTGAGATGTGTTTGGATTTTCGCCATGCACGTGCAAAATTTTGATGCGTTGCTTCCTTCAACGACATTTTGATAACTGAAGTGCTAATCTTAAAATCAAAATAGAAATCGGGAGGCAGTAAAGCCAGGATTCAGATTGCATCCTGTTTAAAATTCTGAAAAATAATTAGCAAACTACCAAGCTGAGGTGTTTAGGCAATTCTAACTCAGGTTGTGAAAGTGTTTTGTGTCTAGAAAGCAAGAGGAAATTTGTATCAAGCTTAGTTTTCGAAGCAATGTTTGCTCATGATTATTAGTGTCCAGAACCAAAACAACGTCCCTGAAGAAGGTGCCAATTAGTGGCAATTTATTAAATGTACACAAACATATTCAAATCAATAGAATGTTCAATTTGCGTGATAAAACTCTTCCAATTATCAAATAAAAACAAATGGAATGATCAGTCCAATCTACCAGTAATTGCTTTGTTCTAATTGTTGTCTTTAACGCAAGATGCACATGTGGTCGTCATCGCCCTCAGTACTACCATGCAAAAGTGAGCTAGGCTGTTATTTGAAGGGGGCTCAAGTTTCCTAGACAAATTCCTAGACCATACCGGGAATCGAACCCAGCCACCTCTAGCATGGTGTTGCTTTGTAGCTGCGCCTTTACCGTTCGGGCTAAAGGAGGACCCAGTTACAAGTGTGTCATTACAAGTTTTAAAACCTCCCCTCTCCTTAAGAGCGTGACTTACACGGTGTTCAATAAGTTCGGATACACTTTCAAAATTTGTTAAAAAAATGAAAACATGTTTTTTTATTTTTTGGATTTATGTTATTGAAAGCTATGTTTACAAGGAACGTTTACAACATTTCTCTTGGAATGACCCCCCTTTGTACTCCTTAACGAGCTTCAAACGTTTCTCGAACGCGTCGCAGGCGGCACGCACGGACTGCATGGGCATTTCGTCCCAGATTTTGAGAATTACCGTCTTGAAATGATCCAAAGTGCTGACCTTGTATTCGTTCAGCTTCGCCATCATATAGGACCAAACAAAAAAGTCGAGAGGATTCAAGTCCGGGGAGCTGGGAGGCCACAAAGTTTTGTCCAGAAAGTCGGTTAAATTGTCCCGACACCAGGCTTGAACCACATTTGCCGTATGGGCTGGTGCACCGTCCTGCTGGAACACGTAGTGCTCATCGCCGTAGAGGCTTCGGAGACTGGGGGCAACAACCTTTTCCAAAACCTCAGTTTTGTAGTACGCCGCGTTGATTTTGACGTTTTTTTCAATAAACACCAAGGGTAGCTTACCACGTTTGCATACTGCCCCCCAAACCATCACCGACGCGGCACTTTGGAACCGAGGGATGTTTATATTGGATTCAGGAATGCTGTCCCTCGATGGCGCCCACACCCGGTCATTTTGCACATTGTGCGGCTGCTGCAGCACGAACAGTTTCTCGTCCGAAAAAACAAACTCCTGACCAGCGTGCCGAGAGAGGATCCTCTTAGCTCGATCCAACCGCTTTTTGCTGGTAGCCTCCGAAACGCCATGGACCTTACGTTTTTTGTAAGGCCTGAAACCAAGGTCCTTGGCGTCCTCGCTGAACGCGGCCGACCGGATCTCGCACGGTCATTGGTCGAGGACGTCTCCCGGTATCGCCTGATGGTCGTGTAGACAAAGTTCCGCTTGACCCCATGCGATTTCAGCAGCCGGAATATATCGCCGGGTCGCTCACCGTTCAAAAAACGGTTAATTACGAAGTCCCGATACTCTTTCATCGCGCGTAACAAACAAACAACAACTAACAGAATGTCAACACCGCGCACATTCGGTAGCGTATGAATGAAGCTAAAGCTGACACCAATACCAATGCAGAATATGTACATGGCGCATACCTACGCAATGATGAAAACTTGTATTCGAACTTATTGAACACCGTGTATTAAACATTCCAATAGGTAAAAAGATCAGTTCGTTAGAACCCATATAATTGCTAAGTCCTGCTTAAATTACTCTAACAATTTGGTTAACGGTATTTTCCACATGTAATTTCACTTTTTTTTATCCGCATTCTTCGATCAGAAGAAGCGCATATTTTTTCACTGCTCTAAACACGTATGACAACTCCCTATGAAAGACTTTAAATTCGAACCTACCCAATCCGGACTCAATGAGAAAACTAGAAACTCATTATGCTAACATCATTCCACGTTGGTTAGTTAAGGGGGCATAGGAATTTTTGATACCACTTTTTTTGACTCATTTTCATGATTTTTTTTCTCGAGAACGGGAACGCAGAATGGGTTCGGTTTTTTTTTTGCATGCTGTCAATCACACTCTGGACTTTCATTTATAACTTTATTGCAATATGAGAATCCCCTTTAATCCTTCTTCCCAGCTCCTTGAAGTTGATCGTGCAGGAGTTGGGTCTATTGCGATACCAGAGATTGGCGTTCGAACGTTCATCCAACATTTAAAAAAAATCAAAAGCACTGATTCGTTTTGAAAAATTTAATTCCTTGAAAAATATGGCAAACATTCAAAGTCAAAAGTGAGTCTTTAACTTAAAAAATAACCCTTGATCTCCTAAAAATATAATGAATTTTTGAGATATATAGAACCGTCAATAACTAGATAATATTATAGTTTAATAAGTTAAAAGTTAGATTATTGGTTGAGCAGTTTAGATATCTGTGGTAACAACATTAAAAACCCGGTTACGAGTGAAATGCGATCAAATTTATCATTTAAATGTACACCGCAATTAACTTACTTTATAAAAATAGCTGGAATTTTGACAATTTTTAGAATTGGAAATTTATATTAGTTGAGTTTGAAATTAATATTTTTGATGTTTCAATAATTGGATTTATTAATAAAATATATGTATTTTATTTTTTTAAATAATGAGAGAGAAAGAGAGAGAAATAACAAAAATGACATCGAAAACAAAGAACATGTTGATCGAAATGAGCTTGGACATATTTTTCATGAGTGGAATGCACTCACCATGTTCAACTATTCGATGAAATTTTACTTTTTTCGCTTTCCCTTTGACTATCATGAGCCAAAAATTTGTTGAATTCCTTTGAGATGCGTCAATTGCAATATTTCTTTAAATTTTGAAAAAAAAAAAAAAACTGCAAGAATAAATGATTGAAGCCAAACGGTGAGTAGTATAAACATTTAATGTACTCGGAATGGTAGACGAATGATAGATTCTTGAGGATTAACCGATCTACTAGGGCTAACTGTTCTGTTAGATTAGGTTGTACAATGCACCACATACACAATTAGACTAGATCCTTCTAGAGTTTGTAGCAACTTCCAGATATCTATTTCTTCTAGTTGACTTTGAAGAGCTTTCAACGAGCTTTCGCCTGCTTCCAACATACTATTCTTGAATCACTATCACAGATATTAATTTAGAACTTTTCTATGCCACACACCAATGCATGCATGTGTATGTTGGCATGCACAATGTTACTCCTATGCCTAGAAAGTCGAGAAAATTTCCAGCCCGAAAGATTCCCTCGATTCCTTCTGCTCTTACCGACTCAGCTTCTGAGGCCCCAAGTTCTAGATATAGGCTCAGTGTATTCTATCGGGAAAATCGGAGAATACATTTATAAAGGGCGAACACGAAATTATTGCGACACATTCAACAGGGCATAACTTTTTTTACCATTGGGTAAAAATTAACCAAATTTTGCACACTTTCTCATTGATGGGTATTGTTTACATGCTGTCAAACTCGAAGTCGTGTTTTTCGATTCAACGAAAATGGAGGTGAACCAACGCAAGTCGAGAGAACAAATTCTTTCCAAACACCTGGAATTTCCTTACCTGTCGCACCGGCAGTTGGGAAAAATGTTGGACATTCACCATTCAACCGTCTCCAGAGTGTTGAAGCGATTCCTGGAGCGGTTGACGTTGGACCACGGCAAAGGAGCTGGAAGAAAACCGGGACCGGAGAACAAAAAGACGGAGGGAAAGGTGAAGCGGATGATTAAAGCAAATCCCAACGTCTCAAGCCGTGATTTGGCTAAAAAGATCGGCATGTCGTAGAGCTACGTCCAGAATGCAAAGAAGAGAGCTGGACTACATACATACAAGGTACAGAACTTCCCAAACCGCGATGAGCGGCAACAATCGACGGCTAAAACTCGGGCACGGAAGCTCTACGAGAAGATGCTGACAAAATATGGCTGCTGTGTGATGGACGACGAAACGTATATAAAAGTCGATTTTGAGCAAATTCCGGGGTTGGAGTTTTTCACCGGCAAGAGCAAGTTCTATGTGGACGACAAATTTAAGAAGAAGAAAATGTCGAAGTTCGCCTCCAAATATCTCATTTGGCAGGCCATCTGCTCTTGCGGACTGATGAGCGAGCCTTTCGTGACAAAGGGCACAGTAAATGGCGAGATCTACAAATCTGAGTGCCTCGAGAAGCGCCTTTTGCCGTTCTTGCAGCAGCACGACGAAGCTCCGCTATTTTGGCCAGATTTGGCATCATGCCACTATTCTAAAAGTGTCCTGGAGTGGTATGAGGCCAATTCTGTCCATTTTGTTCCAAAGGACATGAATCCGCCAAACTGTCCGGAGCTGCGCCCGGTGGAGCAGTACTGGGCAATGATGAAGCGGGAACTTCGGAAGAGCAAGAAGACAGTCAAAGACGAGAAGGACATGTTAAGAAAATGGAAAAAAAAAACTGAGAAACTGGTACCGGATGACACTGTAAAGACTTTGATGGAGGGTATCAAGCGAAAATGCGTTCAATTTTACACTCAGCTCCATCGATTAACTTTTCTTTTGATTTTTGAAGAAATATATGTATAAATCCCTAAAATTTTGTTTGATCTAATATTTATAAATTGCTGACATTTCTCGCATATCGTTCGCCTTTATATCATGTTAAGACTGAAATGGTCAAAGTATTTCTGAAAAAACATAAAACTCTGAGTGAATTTGAATCAACTTATAAAAGTTGATATTTCGATTTTCTTTGCTAATTTGCAATTTTGTTCTCATAAATTTGGTTTGCAGTTTACTTCACCAGCGTTTTTTTTTTGGTTTTTCCAGTTTCCTTTTTTTATTTTGCTTCTGTTGTTACAATTTGAATAACATACGGTTATTTTTTCATTGCCCCTTAAATCATGTTTTCACCAACAGTTTACTTTTATCTGATGACTTATTAAAAAAAGGTTTTGCTTATCAATCCAGCCTATCAATACCGTTAAATCCATGCCACGTACATACGATGAACCTTAAACCTATGACAACCAATTTAACCGATTCATTTTCTCATCCTTTCAGTTAGCCTGATCACGACGAATTTGCCAGTTGGCGTGCTACACACCTTTCCAGCATAGCCTTGCATTGGCATCTACAACGACAACAACGAAAACAACAACAACTTGTCGTAAAGGAATGATACAGAAGTCCACTTCGAAGGATGCGTGCGTAAAGAGAACCATCAAAATGCACCCGTTCGTTCCAGTTATTGCTTTTCCGCTTATGGTTATGCTGTCTTCAGGAGATTTCGGATATTTTTAGTGGTTTTTCGGAAACGTCGAATACGTCGAAAGAAGAACACACAAGGGCAAAGCAGTTTGATGAATCTGTGTGTGTGTGTGTGAATGTTCGTTTCACCGAGGGCATCGTCATTGGAAAGAACTGCACCAAGATGAAGTGGTGCAGCAGAGAATTGAGATTTGAACATGTGTGTTCGGAGATTTCTCCGGTGGACTGAAGTGTCTTCATCTTTTTGTGTTCCGTTGGTCCCGGGGATTTCTTCGGCTTCTACGAGCTTTTGATGCTGTTGCAAAACGAGAGAACAGTGATCCTGTTTTTTTTTCTCTGGTAGCTATCGGATGTTTGTTTTGATGAAGACTTGTTTCCGCTTTCGGAATTTGTAACATGAATGACTGAAAACCATCGTTGAATTTGCTTGATTGCATCGATTTATTAAAGTTAGCAGGGCAAACTATTTTCACCATACATAATCACTTTTGTTTGCAGATAACCAGACTCTACAAAAAATGTGGCGATAATAATTAAAATTATCAGCATGGATCAACTGCCATTAATTCGAGTGTTACAGTGTACACACTACTACCGACTGACCTTCCCGCACCCAAGCGAATGACCGACCATCCTTGTTGATAATCCTTGCTCACACACCACCACCGGTGTCAGGCTGAGTGACGAGCATGTTTTTGGTTCTGTTCTGCGTGTTTAGAATTTACCAAAAAGGATAGAGGTGCTGATCAGCGTGGGTGTGGGTGTGTGCGTCGATGTGGATGTGAATGTATATTGCAACAGCTCGACGTACATAATAATAACCCGGACAACAATAACACGCTACATTATCTGTTCCGTGCATTCCGGGTGTTGAGCGGTGGCATGTGGTTTGGTGGCGTTGAATCCTCCGGGTGTTGATGAGCGCTGGATCATCCAATGGGGGTGGAGGCGGTGGAAACAAAAAATCAGCTTATAATCGTTATAGTAGTAGCGATGAATAGACTGTTGCACTTTGATGTATGTACCGTCGAATGGGGATGATTTTTCCCTGAATGTTACGTTCACTTCATAAATTGAAACATTTCGGTTTCCATGTTATCGAAAGTTTCGTCTCGTGTTGAAACCCCTTTTTGAAAAGTCTGAGTGGTTTGAGTTATTTAATTTTAATTCCGTTGTCTTCTTGCATACTTTCGGAGTCCATAGCCCAAGCCAAGGCTCATCTAACTAAGGAAAGTTAATTTAAATTTATAATTCGATTTCAAGAATTTACCTTCAATTGAGATTTTTAAAAATGTTGAGTACAAAGGAAAATAGTGCGTCAATTAAATGGAAAAAGATCCGATTTCCAAGTAATTCTTTGAAAGGAATAAATTTTACCAACAGTTCTAAACGAATGGTTTGAGGAACTGCACCTCAGAATGCCCCGTAAAGAGTTTCATAGAAATTATGAAAAGGAAATCGATTTTCACAGTTTTGGATTCTGCAATCAACATTCAGAAAACGATGAAAGATAATTCCATGGAGGTTCTGAGTTAAATAGCAATTTAAATATATTTTTCTTGCTAAAATGGACATATGTATTAAAAAGAATCCAGAAATCTAGCACGATGATAGATTTGAAGTATCATTACGTCTAATGTAAACAAACCTTTGTGATGCCAGATATTAACTGCTTGCACTACTTTAATGCTTATTAAATTAGTAAGGAGTCAAGTACAGTTCCAGTTATCAGGGGAAAATTTATATTGTAATTCATATAACTCTGAGAAACAACTTAAATTATTTTAAAAAGCAGTTAAAGAAGATTCTAAGAAGCATTGAATACAATTCCTGATGATAATTCATTCGAATTACATTTTTAGAACACTGAATTGGGTGCTGATAATAAAAAGATTTTCGTCTAATCCGTTCCCTGACCGCTTTAACAACTCGTGCAGTCCGCACCGTACGATTACGACCGGATCTCTTCTGGTCATCCAACGAGCAAGTGTCACGGTACCTTCGGATGGTTCGCTACACAAAATCCCGCTTTACTGCGAGGTTTTTCAAATTTCTGAAAATAGCGCCCGGGCGCTCACCTTTCAAAAACTTTTTTATCATTACAGCACGAAACTCCTCCATCGCTGGTAAAAGATAAACACCGAATGAAAACAATCGGACATAACCTAAACGCGTTTTTATAAAAATAGTGCAAAACTACACCAACACATACGTGAAGCATGTTGAGTAGTTGCACGACACCAATGCAAGGAAAAAGTGTATGAGAATATATTGGACACGGTGTAGTATAAAGGCACGGTATTACCAAGCCGGGTGCGGAGGGAATCTGTCGGGTTGGAAATTATCTCGACTTTCCTGGGCACTGAGTTTAAATTGTGCTTGCCCCATAATATACAATTCTATGCATTGGTGCTGGCATCGAACGATCTCAATAACTATGGAAGTTAAATTAGTTGAGAGCAAGCAATAACCTCATTGTGGAAGCTTTAAATGCTTAAAATAATAATAAGATGCTCGTAAGATTCAGATTGGCTCCGTCAGTTCATAGGAGCTGCTTCTTCAATTAGAAAAATGCTAAAAATTTGGAAATTGGAGCAACAGTTTCATAACTAGACGACAATATCGGTTCATTACTCCAAATTGTGTATGTGTTGAATCTAACACCTGTTGGCATTCAATGATATTATAAAAGGAATCTGTTTGCAACAATCCTTTAAGTGACCATTGAAAGAAGCTCCAGCTGCTGCAGATCCAGCAGTACCCATTTCAGAATGTCTTGAGAATCACGCCCATTCCGAGGTTACTTTCACATACAATAAGCCCCGCATGTAAACATTACAGCTATCATTTCAATAAGGGACACGGATGTGTTAAATTTCTTATCCAGGCACATATTTAGTATTATTTGAAAATAGCTTTTTGTATTATATTTATAATCAGATAGATCTCACCAGAGGCCGCCTCCAAAATGGCACTAGCTTATTCATTCGTAAATAGGAAATTTTCGACGTTGATTTCCCCGCTACGAGGCAACGCTGTATAGAACTTCAAAACTGCTAATAATCATTAATTTACTCGCTACAAGATGGAAAAATACTTCCTTTCATTTATGATACGGAAGTTCATTAGAAAAACGTCTGAGAATGCACAGATTTCGACACACCAGCGAGCAAAACTCATTCAGAATCACTGTGGTCAAAAACAAAATAATTACTAAATTTTCAAAAAAAAAAAAAAAAATTGAAAACATCGTCTTCGCATCGTGGAATTATTTGTTTCTATTGCGGCTAACTTTAGTTTTGTTCTACAGAAAGGGTGCGAAAAAACTTGTTTCAGCAAAAACGTCCTTAACAAGAAAGCAATGTCCGATAGTAGTGAGTGTTCTCTTCTAATGTTAATATTCTTCTAAACAAAATGGCACAAGCTCACCAAGAAGTCAACTGCAGGCTGGAACATCAGATCAGGAAATTTTTCAAGCTAATTAATTCTGGGCCTCCTTCTCGGTGCAGAATTCGCACATTTTCGTTGTCTAAAAATCGCACAACCACTCTCAGTTCTGAACTGGTTATGCTTCCGTTGCCGGCTCCACATTGCATCCCGTGGAACCATATTCAGTTATTTCGAGGACCTTTTAGTCGACAAAACCGATACACATGTTAATCTTTGGATAGTTTAAATTGGGACGGTCCATCGCACTTAGTTCACTTACAAATTAAATCATACTAATTTATGAAAATATTGACAATTGAAACAAAAACACGTCCACTCACGATCAAAGCATACTTCGATCCAGCCGTTCATTATTCCCAAAACTCAAAATGCAGAATAATTGATCCTACCAAATCATTCGATCACCTGAAGTTAGTCGGAAAAGTTCCGAATAGTTAAATTGTGGCATGCGAAACCACATCCCAAAAATGTTTTTGGAACTTCCTGATTCCATTTAGTTGCATCGCCATCTTTTGGCAGGAAATCCAAAAAATCTCCATAAATTTCCATTTTATCTGCGAACTCTTAGAATATGCTGCTTCTTTGAAAGAGTCGGATCCCTCGTGATCTACCGAAATTTTGCAATTTTTGTCAGTAGACGAGACAGGGTGTTCCCCGAAGCTGACTAGACTGATCAGGGCTGATAAGAAGGTGTTGTTACAAGCGGTGCAGTCGTTTTTTTCTGATTTGGATGAATTAACTGATAACTTGTTTCAGAAGCTGAGTTTATCAATGTATGGTGTATGATTAAATTGTAGCTTTTGACTAATTCTACAACTTTGTCCAACAGTGCGTTGCCTCGTCTGGTGTATAGAAAGTGTTATATTCACTGCCATATAAAAATGATGTACAATTATGAAAATCATTTGAATATTCCGATATTGCGCTCTCAAGTCATAGATTTTAAAGTTAGAGCAAATTTACGAAGATAATCAGGCACAACCATTTCATCATACGTGATATTTTGAAAATCAGCTTCTGGAACGAGTGATCGGCAAATGAATCGCATTGGGTCAAAATGACTGTTTACAGCACTGATTACAAGTATTGGAAGCATGGTGGAGCTCGATAAAGCAGGTGTCTTATAGCCCACGGAGATAAGTGGATAAGGTGCCTCTAAGAAGAAATATAGGAAAGCTTCAATACAGAAGGAAGACGAGCTCAATATGGGGAATCTTTAATGCTTGTAAAATTCATCCCGTACTTAGTGTGCTATGAACCAGACGCTGAGTTAACCAATATTCTATATCAAACTGTGAACAATATAAGTAGATTTGCAAGTACTGAGATTCTGCTCAGGATGAATTATGCGAAATCGGTATATCAAAAAGAAGTATAAACCACGGGCTACTGCATCTCCAAACTGAACTCAGTATCTAAACAGTTGCTAAAGCTAGAAGGGTATAATATGAATGACATATTGTAACAACTCCGGACATCAATTCTTCAAGAATGGTGTTAGCAAAATCCGGTCCGTACGACAAGAAGAAAAGCACAGTGATTAGACCAAGTGCTGCAACAACTAAGATGTGTGGAAACCGTTGACTAACAGACATTGTCATTGTTTCGTATTTTCTGGACATTCAGCCTGAGACTGGTGCGTCACGTCAGGAACCTGGAGCTGGACCCTACATATAGAACCCATCAACAGATGGGCCGGAACCAATGGCTTTACTTCCCTTCCGAAGGAAGACGTGATCAGATAAACTTCGTCTTAGAAAATTTCAACGGCGCCGACTGGAATTGAAACCCGACCGAATGGAGTGAGAGGTTACGACGCTTACCATTACACCATCGGTGCCGTCGCCTAACATACATGATCCGAATTCGTCTGTTCAGATTATATTGTAGATGAAGTCTTAAAGGACGTTGGACAAGCAAAAGCTAAGTAGGCAGACGGCCCGAAGCCTCTGTCATTCTATAGACATTCATGGCAACTTCAGTATTGTTGACGTAGAAGATTCAGGATTCAGGCTGTCCCTCATAAATCAATCATCTTTGGATTCGTATGGAACAACTTATTCGCACAAATGCGCACCAAAGTCCCTCCATTTGACGGTACGCATTTACGTGCGAGGGTGTTGCACTGTTTCTCGCTATTGGAAAGCAACAGGAACCCACCGACCCAAACACCGACTACAGACTAAGAGCAACAGCTTTGCCCTATTGTACCTTCCGAACCACCATCAATTCCACTTCCGTTCGTCCGCTTCCCTCCGCGCCCTCCGAGCCAGTAGTAGAGAGGCACAGCAACAATGTGTGTTGTTGTTAGAGGATATCAATATTTATTTTTCGACAGTGTTTAATTTCGATTCTCGCTCTCGGTTCACAAGAGCGTCATAGTGCTTGGGAATTGACGGACACAGGAAAGAGGGCGGAAGAGTGATGACGATTGTGAAAAAGGTACCTCTACCGGTATGGCACCCCCTCACGCTGGCGAAATGTAGTAGATTCAACCGGTGGCAGATCAATTTTCTATACACACATTTTGCAATCCCGGATTCGACGGAAAATTTCGTTGCAAGTTTCATACTTCTTCAGACTGTTTTATCATTATTATATTTGCCGTTTTTCGGGTCGGTTACTGATCATTTTTCTCCGGTTGACCGTCCCATGAGCAGCAGCAGCGATTCCAGTTGTACAGGTGGTACTATGCAATTATTAACATATTTATGGTTTCACATTGGCGACGGACGACGACGACGACGATGATGATGATGCGGTGATGTTGTTATTGTTGATTGGGACCGGTCCTTCAGCCAATGTGCTCCGAAAAATCACTCCTCCACTCCACTTTGTCCGTCCACCTTGTACGTGTTCGAAGCTCGGTGAGTGAGCTGCTGCTGCTGCTGCTGCAACCTTTTGGGTCGGTACCCTTCGAAAAGGATGGCTGTATTTGGGTTCGTTTCTGGTCTTCGACCTATGCTGGCAGTGCGTATCGACGACGAGTGAGCAGATGGCTTTTTTGGAGGCTTTCCACCAATCGTTGAGACAGAGAATTGATTTTTTTTAAATCGCCTTGATGATCAGGATGAATATGCGTGAGTGTGTGCGCGCACGTGTGTGTGTATGTTTATTTGTGTCGGGATATGCAAAAGGTGTTTCTTGTGATATTTTCGAAATGATTTTAATTTCTTTCTCCTTGTCCTTTTTCTCTCTCTACATCCATTTCCAGAAAAAGCAGGCTATCAGTCTCCATATGGCGGCATGGACAATGGCGTGGTAAGTTTTGTTTTTACTCTTTTTTCCAGCTTTTCGTCGTCGTTCCCCGTTTATTAGTGGAGCCCTTTTTGGAGTTGGGCTCCTGAAACTTTGCAACTGCTGCTCGGTCGTGTTGTGCAGGGCGTGCAATCAACTTTGTAGGTTAAGTATAGGTTCGCGCGATAAAGAAGGCAGGGAAGCTGGAAATGATGATTTTCTTGAGAGAATGGACTTTCAAGGAAGGGTTAGACAGAGAGGGTAGCGAAGTGGGATAGTTGTTATCCCCTTTTTTACGTACAGAATGAGGGAACTCAATTGTAGTTTCAAGTTTTCTGCTGGGAATTCAGGAAGAATGCAGCGCCGGGTGCAATGAACCGTTGTATGCCTGGCGTTAATGTGGGAGATTTTGGGTTTATTTCTTTTTAATTCCGTTTTTTTACGTGTTCTGTTGGAGTTTTCACATTGTTCCAGCCCTTTTCATCAAATAAATCGAAGGTTGTTGCCGTTGGCAAAGTATTACTGGTGAATAAATATATTAGTTGACAGTTCGATTAGAATTCTTCAAGTGTCGCTAATGCAATGGCTGATTTGCCATAATATCTATTTCGTTCACGCTTCTTGAATTTATGTTTTGCCGACTATCAACCTATATGTACTTTCGCAGTTATTATTTGAGATGTACTGTGATTTCGGGTGATATTGATCAGTGGTGCGAAATTGATCAAAATACCACACAATTACAGTTGATTAAAATAAGCTTTCGAAATATGGGACGGCTGTAAATGATGTACATTCAGCTTGAAATAGTATAAATAAAGATTTATGCAGTTAAAAGTATATATTTCTTTATGAAATCGTCAATTTGCTTACGGTAAAAACAAAGTGCCCACTTATTATCATTTCAACAAACACTTTGTCAAAATCACAACACTGCAGATGTAATACTTGATATATTTTTTACATGACGATTCAGAAATACTGTGTTAAATTGACGTGAAAGTAATTTTTTACTAACGTTACTCGATTTTATAAAAAAAAAAACTGCATTGCGTTGTTAATTAGGTACGACATAAAAAGTACAGAGATAGAAAATCGATCTAAATCCTACGAGTTCTCATCCGATTGATTATATTTTGACTTTTGAAATAAAATGGTTGATTTGATGTATTTCTGTCATACGTTCGCAATTGTTTTTCAATGGTTTTGGTGGAAATAATGGAAAACACAGTGTTGACACATTATTTTCCTTTGTGTATCCGATAAACGGGTAGTTCGAGATGTGGAAAATGACAGCGGATTATTGCCGCCGTTGGAGAAATTTGCTTGAAATACAGATCGTTTGGATCCTCCGTCTTTAGCCCCGGCAGAGGCAGGAAACGCAAAATGGATGCAAGAATGGACACCAGAATCATACATCAAGTTTACAAAAACACCAAGGTCGTCGCCATCAGGGAATTACAAGAGACCGTTCCGCTGCAAATTTCCGATCGAACTATTCGTCGGAGGATCGCAGAACATTGATTAAAGTCCAAGTTTGCCTGGAAATTGCCATTCATCAGCAAAGAAAAGAAAGACAAAAGGCTGAAATTTGATCAGAAGCATACAGACAAATAGATAGAATATTGGGGGCCACGCACAAAATACGTGGTAGAACTTTGGGCAGTTTTTAACCCCCCTTATGTGACTTATCGTGATTTTTCTTACAACCTCCCTTCTCGCCAATGACCAGGAAAAAAATCCCTCAAATGTAAACTCACATTTATTTATTTTGGTTTTTTTTTTCTTTTGTTGTCTTTTTTTTTTAAAACAATTATTCCATGTTGTTTTGTCCAGACCTCGCTTCCAGTCACTACGGGAAAATAACTTTAGAATGGTCTACCATCATCATCAACAACGAGCAAGTCGTGCCCAAGGCCGGCGTCGGTGGTGTAGTGGTAAGCGTGACTGCTACTTGGCACCTCAGTGGGTCTGGGTTCAATCTCAGTCGACGGCGGGGGTTTTTCTGAGGCGAAAAAATCTGGTCACGTCTTCCTTCGGAAAGGAAGTAAAGCCGTTGGTCCCGGCTCATATTCATGAGTCGTTAGGTAGGGTCCAGGTGGTGGAGTCGTCTTCCTGGCGTCGGTGATTGTCACCATGTGAAAAAAAAATCGTGCCCAAGGATAAATATCCTTCAAACTTGCCGAAGCAGCACCCAATTGGAAAATATTGAGCAATTGTTAAGCGGAACCCCAAGAAAACACATAATGAGTTTAAAATGACAAATAGTTTAAAGCAAATTAGCATTTAGTATCAAATAAGATGCTTATAACAGTAACATGTAGGTACAAGGCCACGCGGGGACGTGTTTTTGTTACTTTTTTTCGCTTTCCTAAAATTTTCTCAAATAAGCCTAGTCGGATCAGCCTGAGTTTGAATAGACGTTTTCATTGAAATCCGTATTGTGAAAGGTCATGGAGACCCTTCGGTGCAAATAACGTGCCTAGCGAGCGCTAGTTCGCCAATTGCGTCTTTTTTCGACGGCACTGGCCATTTTGGAAATCCCATGAACGCTGGAGTTCATTGTGTCGATTACGAGTGATGCCGTGGCCAGTTCGAAAGCTCAGATGAATCGATATCTGATTGTGATATGGATTCAAACGTGGGGTAAACGCGTAAAAAGTTCTGGGGGAAAATTGCCATTTCAAACTGAAACATCGAATTACTCATTAGTTGATTCGATTCAAACGTGTTACTTGACTGCTCCGTTTTTAGGCGCGTCAACTAGCATACGATAGCGCACATAAATCAACTAAAGCAATACTTTTTGTACGATTGGTTTGCTTAAATTAAATATAATATTTTTCAGATTAGAGATAAGACATTCAACTAAGACTAAACTTACTAGAGATGAGACATAAAATAGTTAGATAAAGCCCTAAACGAACGATGGATTTACTCGTTGCGATAACTGGTCGAGCTACTAACAATTCGACGTGGAGCTGTCTCCGTAACTTAAACCTCCAAATGGTCGCTGCATAGCACCGCTTCGTCCAAAATCGTTGCTACGTTCTCCCTTGAATGTACCATACCGGTATCCACCAACACCGGTTTTGTGACGACTGAAGCCATCGCCGCCAATATGACGCCACTTGAGCAACTCTCGTGGAACTTCATAATTAGCTTCTTCCAGGATGGTGACCATTTTCTTTGCTATTTTCCGCTCGTTCGATGTGAAGTTGCGCTTCTTCAGTGCAGTTTGAACGACGTATATGGCCGATACGATGAAGCTTCGGTTGGCTATGGATTGTCGTAATTGGTCATCACTTTGATACCGGCAACGTCTAGACCGCGGGCAGCGACTTCGGTGGCAACTCTTGCGTTCCTGTTCGCTTTTGTCTACATGCATGTCGACTGCATCTTGGCCATAACGACGTAGATAGCTGGTAATCTGATCGCATTTACTAAGCTTGGTTGTGCGAAAAATAATCTTACCAGAAGACCCTTTGGAACGTAGATTGTCTAGGATTGTCACGTTAACACTTATCCAAAATACGATCAACTTCGTCCAACACCAAATAGGTGACACGTTGCAGCATGGTTGTACCAGTTTCTAAGAAATCGATCAAACGACCAGGAGTTGCAATGACAATCTCAACTCCTCGACACACTTCACTTGCCTGCGGTCCCTAGAAGATATTATCCGTGGTACAATCCAAAGTCAGCCGCAACCTGTTGGATCTGCTGAACCAACTCACGAGTAGGCCCAAGAACAAGCACCATTGGACCGCTAATGCTCGGGTCAGGTTTTTGATGATTGATATGAACAATTGAAGGTAGCATATATCCAAATGTTTTACCGGAACTGGTCTTAGCATCGCCGAACATATTCCAATCGCTGAGGGCGATTGGCCACCCCTGGGCATGACTCGGCGTAGGCTATTTCAATCATGATATAGTCTGGGATGTCAATTTCATCAAACTCAGTAATTGGTTTGGGGCACTGTCAAACCAATGTAATGTCATGCTTTACCAAAGAACGATCAACGTCTCCTTGAGAGCGACTTTTGATTGCCGGGTGTTCCCGATAAAAGTCCTTTTAACAGGAAGCCAAATGCATTTTACTCCAGTTGATCTTTTGAAGTTGCATAGACTCCATGGTGCACTTACTCATGGCGACCCCCACCTCCTCCTGAGCCTCCGAAATGACTATCACCGACGGCACCTCCACGAAACCCACCATCTCGATTATCTGGGAGCTTGGATTCTGTTCCCGTACGCTTCACGACACGGTGCTCCTTGTAGTCGTCATGTTCGAATCTCGGAGCCATTTTACTGAAATCTTCTCCTTGTCGATTGTAAATGCGGTCGAATTGTACTGATGTTGGAGAACAGTGAAATTCTTCCTTTCTGCTACCTTTATGCATGGCTCCTTGGATGGATGTTCTGTGGACTTATGTGTCAAGTTTGAGCTCTTCAACAACAACAAACAAATTGCAATGGAGGGTGTGATTCGAAGAGTGGGGATAGATACGACCTTTACCAGGAACCACGATCTTCGTAAAACCCGTCCAACTTTTTGACTCCGCCGACTATCGTAGCACGCAACTTTGAGACGCTAGCGGTAACGTACACTGATAGGCAAAATAAAGTGCCCACCTCATCGTTTTTTCAATTTCTCTCATTTACTTGGTTCAAATTAAAGTAAACACACTGTATTTTTTTTATTATCTTATTTTTTATATTCTTTTTAAGTTTCACTTATGGAAGGAGTTTTACTTAAAGAAAAAACAATCAATTTGTGTTGAAAAAAAAAACAGTGACAAAATAAAGTGCTCACTTCATTTAGGCTACAGAAAACATAAATTAAAGTAAAATAAAAGCATTTCAATAATTGATGTGTCCTCCTTTGGCCTTCAGGACCTCCTGCAGGCGCTTCGACATGCTCTCGACCAGGTTCTTTAGGTGCTGTGGATCTACCTCTTCCCAGGCGCGCTCCAGGGCTTCAAAATAGTTATTTTTATTGGTAACACCAGTTTTGTCAACCCTGGCATCGAGAATCGCCCACAAATTCTCGGTGGGATTGAGGTCCGGGCTTTGTGGAGGCCATTCCAGCGGTTTGATCCGACAAGACCGGAAGAAAGACTTGGTCTTCTTGGCAGTATGCTTTGGGTCGTTGTCCTGCTGGAATGCGAACTTCTCTTCAAGGCCCGTCTGGATCAGCGAAACCTCCAGATTTTCTCGCAGGATGTTGATGTAAGAATCTGCCGTCATTATCCCGTCGATTTTCACAATGCTTCCCACTCCACCCCACGAAAAACACCCCAGACCATCACATTTCCTCCTCCATGCTTCATCGTGCCTTGGATGTGGCGCTCCTGAAGCTCCTCTCCCGATCTGCACCAAACACGAACCCGCCGCTTTCGGTTAAACAGCTCGAATTTTGATTCGTCCGTCCAGAGAACCGTTTTCCAGAACTCTAGGGGCTTATCAGCATGCTCCTTAGCAAACTTAAGCCGTTTGGCTTTGTTTGCCTTGCTGATAAATGGGCGCTTCCGGGCAAGTTTGCTATTCAACCCCTGTGCTACGAGACGGCGACGAACAGTTCGACCGGAAACTGATAACTGAAGGGTTTCCTGGATCTCGCGGACAGTTACCTTCAGGTTCTTCTTGACTTCGCGCATGATCTTGGTGTCCGTTCTCGCATCCGTTTTCCGCTTCCTGCCTCTGCCAGGGCGATCCACCACTGATCCAAACGTTTTACGCTTCAGAAGAATTTTGCCAACCGCTGCCTTACTGATACTGTACTTCTTAGCGACAGCCCGGTGCGATTCACCGTTTTGCACATCACGAACGACCAATTTTCGGATACACAAGGGAATTGCTTTCGAAAGCACTGCGTTCTCCATTTTTTTCAATTGAATCAAATGCCATCACGTATAAAAATGCACCAGGTTAAGCCGTTTGCTTCAAAACATGTCAAAATATCAAAACATAAACAATCGAGGGGTCTGCCAATGGAAACTTATCGAAAACATATCGATTTTTGAAGTGGGCACTTTATTTTGTGACTGTTTTTTTTTCAACACAAATTGACTTTTTTTTCTTGGAGTAAAACTCCTTTTTTTCAGTATTCCATAAGTGAAACTTAAAAAGAATATAAAAAATAAAATAAGAAAAAAAAACTACAGTGTGTTTACTTTAATTTGAACCAAGTAAATGAGAGAAATTGAAAAAACGAAGAGGTGGGCACTTTATTTTGCCTATCAGTGTACATCAGACTTAAGGCTGAAGCTAGTTGGATTGGGCTTCTGATTAATGCGTCAAAGACAAAATACACGAGGGGAAGAGGGTCACGAGATAACAATGTTAGCCTCTCACCACGAGTTCAGATCGACGGTGATTAAATGGTGGAAGAATTCGTGTATCTGGCTCATTGGTGACCGCCTATAACGGCATCAGCAGATACATCAAAAGGTACATTATGGTTGGCATTGGTGATTTCATAGGACTCCGAAGGCCGCTAAGTTCGATCCACCGATCTACGGTGGAGAGCAGATGAAAGACGGAGCGTGGAAAAGGAGAATGAACCGCGATCACTTTTATGAGGTCTCATGAAACATATTCGTTCGTGGTTAAATTTACTTACTGAGATCGTTAGAATTGATTTCACATGCACCCATATTCTTGTTTCCTTCAAACCGTATTTACCATGAAAAAAGGGATAATTATGTAGACAGTCTCACTGTTAAAAAACGTACCAAAATATTTAAGAAATAATTGATCTAATCAATAATCAAAACTATACTAACTTCATTATTCAAAATCGGTTTAGTTAGAGGACCTTCGGCATGGTTGGCTGCTTGATTGCGGGTGAAGGATGTGGACAGCACGTATCCGAAAACAGCCTTGAACTTCCAAAAGTTTAGCTAGAACAAAAAATTCAAACCGTAGCGTGTGCCAAAAACCCGCCAGAAGAAAAACAAAACAAAGCCAAAGTCAAAATGAAGTAAGCCCCTAAACACCGCTCGGGACAAACTCGCACAAATTACCAGAAAAAAATGAAGCCTTCTGAGTCCATGGCTCGCCTACTTCGAAACAGGAACCAAACAATAATCCGTAAAAAAAAACTGCCAAGCCAAAGGGAAAAGAAACCAAAACATTCAATGCACAAACTAAGCCTGATCCGCACCAATACCACAGCAGCAGCACCAGCAACCGAATCCTTCTCGTCCTGTCCTTATCCGTCCGTGTTCGCACACAGCAACCAGCATCAAGGATTCACAACCGAAAACAAGTGAGGAAAAAATCGAACACAGCATGAAACTTGAAGGGCACGAGCTCTATTCGGCGGCGGAGATGACTACATCGAAATGGGAGAAACTATTCTGCTGTGAAGTTGTTCTAATTGGAACGAAGGGCGGAAAGTGGACCCTAGAAAAGAACTGGCACAAGCCAAAGGAATCGAAAATGTCTTCGCACACACACACAGGCGCACAGAAAAAAAAGAAGATGAGCATCATCCTGGTTGAAAACGGATTCCTTTTTTGTTGAGGAAAAAATGGGAAGAAGAGCGATCGAAAAAAAAACACCGACTATCAGAATACGCACACGAAGCATGAGATTGATTTAAAATTAAGTTGGATTTGTCTAAGTTTCATTTTCCGATTCATTTTCCGTCAAATTCGAGTAGATTAAAAATCTCGGAATCTTCAACTAACTTGTCAGAAATGAGTCAAATCCAACTCAATTTTGAGTGATTCTCGTCGTCCGTGCAGCTCGTCTAGAGAAGAGGCCCTCAGAGGCCCCAAGAGAAGATTGAACCGATTTTGCCGGCTGACTGACTGATGAATAATAATGAATTAAATCCTTCCCCGAGGAAGCAGCCAAAGCAGCGATTGACTGTGAGCAGTTTTCTAGTTGCACGCGAGACATCGAGACAAACGCAAAAGGAGACGTTTTGAAACTGAGAAGACCTGGCAGTTTGAGTGGGGAAAAAAATGAACGATTGGACGAGATGAAGAGAAAAAAAAAAGACGAATGCGGCGATGTAATTACTGATGCTACTTCAATTTCCTCTGAATCTCTTTAAGATCTGTTCTTTTCGTGTGCACAAGGCTGCTGTTGCTGCTGTGAAGAGGGTATTATGTTCCGGGTGGTGAATGAAATTAGAGTATAAAAAAATGGGATGAAAAAGGATTCGCGAGTGCATGAACGCGGTTGTTCTCGTTTCGGTTGATGGTTATTTAAATCTAGATTCAGGAAAAGTAGGACGATACTTCCGGAAGGGTTGATCCACAGTTGATGGGCTAGGAAAATGGGGAAACGATGGTGCATTATGCGACGTTAGAACCTGTTTTCCGAGGTGCAACGGATTTGTACTTGTTTTTTTTTTTTTTTTTTTTTTTGTTAAAATATGTTTGTGGCAATAGGGAGCTGTCTGGGCTCGAGACCCTTTAATTCAGCTTAAAAAAAATAAAGGTGTCTTACATCAATGGAGATGTTTTTAATTGTAGATCATCAACGTTTCTTTCAGTTACAGACTTTAACAATCTATCGTTAGAAGGGATTGTGAGATTCTTGTTTGGTAGCTGGATTAAATCCTTTAAATATCTTGATAATTTCACAACGAAATTCAACCTTTCAGAAGTATTTCAAATTCAGTGCCTTGCTAAAACAAAGCATATTCTTGCAATTACAAATATAAGCGGGTTCCGAGAAGAATTTTGTGAAGTAAGCAAGCGATGTACAAAAACATTGGCCACAAAACACAAATAAAGCGTTTTACTATGATAAATAAGGGATAATGAAATACACCTAAAAAAGAGAGAAAAAGGCACAAAGAAAACATATAGCTGCGAGTTAAGGAACAGAGAAAACGTTTAATGAATTTAAAATGCTAAGACGGCAAACACGTGGCAATAAAACTTAGATTGTCTCTCAATAAAACCCTGAAGAAGGAGAACTCACACAACTATTTGATTTAGTTTCAGAACCTACAGACTTGGAAATCATTATTTTAACACGAGACGTAATTCAAATTTGGTCAACGTCAAGGAACTTTAACGAAGATTTCATGTAAAAGCAAGTTTCCCAAAACGGTAATAGACGCAACTGGAAAAAGCAGTGTTCATGTCCTAAAAGCCGCTCGCATATGTCGGTCTCAGGACATCGAAATTTACATGGCTTTTTGGTAGTGTGTACCCTTAGTGTTCAGTATGTGGACTTAATGAAATAAGCTATATTTCAGAATTTTGAATATTCTCAGTATGCACAGCGAAACACATTGTACCGAAAGGGGAATCTAAAAAGTGGTATAAAAAAATGCGCTATATATTTATTTTGGGTGTGTGTGTGAGAAAAAATATTTGGTGTTGTTAAATTATTTGGTAAGGGGGTAGAGAATTGGAAATTGGGGACGGATAGAAATCCTAGTATAGCATAGCACAGCACTGACGTTTGTACACTCATGGAGCTACGAGGAGAAATAATTTGTTGAAGACATTATATGTCACCATGAAACAAAATCAGATTCTGATAAATTCCTCCACGCAATAATCTCCAAGAAGACACTGCTTCAATTGCAATTGTATTTCAACTGAAGCGTAAAATTTCCCCTAGTTTAATGGGGAAAGGGTAAATGCACCCTTCTTTTTGCGGAAATGCTCCTTAAACTTTGGAAAAACGCTCCTTAGATGCAATCAGAGGTATTAACCTTCTGGTTAGCGCTTGCCGGATGTTTTGACGGGTCTTAAGTTTCTTCAAGATTGTACAGCGGAGCTTCGCTGTGCAATCTTCTAAGTAATTTTGACGGCTCTTAAGTTTTAACATGATTGTAAAGCAGAGCAGAGCTCCGCAATCTTCTGGGTAGTTTTGACGGGTCTTAAGTTCCTTCATGATTGTATAGTTTTGACGGGTCTTAAGTTTCTGAATTTAAGAGTCGTTAAAACGAAATTAAGACCCGTCGAAATGAAATTAAGACTCGTCAAAATGCAATTAAGACTTGTCAAAATGAAATTTAAACCCGTCAAAACTACCTAGAGCTGCGCAATACAATCTTAAAGAAACTTAAGACCCGTCAAAACAACCGGCAAGCGCTAACCAGAAGGTTAATACCTCCGATTGCATTATACCGGGCAAACGCATCTAAGGAAAGTTTTCCAAAGTTTAAGGAGCATTTCCCCAAAAAGAAGGGTGCATTTACCTTGCTGTCCTAGTTCAATTGCAAGTCAAAGCAAGCGTAAACAACGAAATTAAAAATGTTAGCTAAGTTTTACATAAAATATCCCATTTATTTATGCTTAATCTAGCATAGGTGCATAAGCTGGAACTTAAGCATTAGCTGCAATTAAAGCCCTATATGGCTGACATACTTAACATTATCTGTTGTTGTTTTAATGTTGGCAGTATAAAGATGTCGTTGCCACTCAATTCATGGTGCGAAAACGTGAAGTTCGATTGTGAATCTAGTTAGCAGCGTGGTTGAGTGGTATGAACAGTATAAGCAAGCCACCAACACCATTGCTAATGTGTGTAAGAAAATGCAATAACTAGCAACATTAGCATGACCAGTTACTAGTAATTAGCAGTTAATTGATTTCATTTATCTGCTAACAACTGTTGCAAATATGACGCTGGTATCCCAGCAAACATCAATGCTGAATAACTGTTTGGTCAAATAAATTTGGAGAAGTTGTTCAGCTTTTTCTTCTAGAAAGCTGAATAACTTCTCCAGCTTTGTTTGAACAAGCGGTTATTCAACACTGATGTTTGTTGGGATTGCTGGCTAATGAATTGTCGCACAATATTAATAAAGATGTGAATGGGCCATATGACAGGTCCAAATAAGATCGATCAAACATGGACCATTTAAAGTCCGTCCTTTTTAGGAAGACCATTTTAATTTTCCCAACTAAAGAGTTGGTTTGGATTGGACCTGGATCTAACATACCGTTCCAAATACTTATCAATTGGAAGCCAGCGGTGGCTAAAAAAGTATCAGCTTTCCCATCGACGCATACCTTAAATCTTTCGTACAATTTCAAACAGGACTCGGAAATTTAAACGGTCTCTATATTATTCCGAAGCGCAAATATAAAGCAAGCTTATGCCAAATAGAAATTTTACAAATGGCGACCATAATGAAATATTGAAACAAATGATTACAACATTCATTACACATTGCTACGTAGTCCTACGTCACCTTTGCGTACAAAATCATTAGGCTGCCCCTTGTAGTTTTTTTTTATCTAGTTCGTTTCTTTCGAAGACTCAATCGCGTTAGCTTTACGGAGCCGATATATCTTTTCTTTTTTTTTTTTGATAGCATGAATGACTTAATACTACGTTTGGTAGGACTTGGACGGTTTACTCGTCAGCCACCCATAGTTAAAAATGGCAAATTTCGGGATGGATTGGACAATGAAACAGGAAATAGAATTCTGTAGTCTCATTATACCCAACACAAGAATGTTCTGCGATGTTATCAGGGCTCTCTTTTTGTTTTCGGTCGTTTTAAGTAACCATTGAGTGACGATGAAATTTCTCAAAGATACTCCGACGTCCTGGATAGTACAATTAATCATGTGAAATTTATCTTTCATTCGAGGGCAGTCCGATAAGTCTAAGCCTACAAAATAAAAACAAAAAAGTGGCGTTTTATTTCTCAACATAGTCACCTTTTAGCCTGGTACACTTGACTCAGCCATGCTCGATCTTCTTTAACTTCTAAAAAAATAGTTTTCTCGAGGTCAGCAAAGTAGGTTTCTGTGGCGGTGATGACCTCCTCATTCGACTAAAATTTCTGCCCGTCGAGAGACTTTTCCATGTTTGGAAACAAAAAGATAGGACAGTCTTCTTTGGAGCAAGTTCGCCGAGTGAAGTCCGCTGTTTCGACTGTTCCTTGGTCTCTGATGTGTAACAGTGAATCCAGGTTTTGTCAACGATCACGAGACGACGCAGAAACTTCTTCGGATTGCGCCTAAACAGCGCCAGACATGGTTCGGAAATGGTCTCACGGTTGCGCCTGTTGTCCGGAGTGAGCAAACGCGGCACCCGTCGCGTCAGCTTTCTCATGTCCAAAATTTCATGCAAAATCACGCGGTTTTTTTTTGAGATACCTACTGTCACCTGAGCGTGGCTCATCATAAACCTCCGTACGACCACGTTGAAATTCGTTATACCAATTTTTGACGGTCGCCATCGAAGGAGAAGTGTCACCGTATCCAAGCGCTCTTCGATTCCGATTCGGCCACAAATTCGACAGTTGCCGTCTACGAGAATTTACAACACGATAGTAAATTTCTCTTGTGATAGATGGCGCAAACGGGCGGTGAGGCCCTCGTACAATTCTCTTTCCTGTGCGAGCGAGTCCGCTTTCTCATTGCCGGAGATTTACTGATGCACAGGAGTCCAAACAGAGGTAGGTGATCTTCGACCGAAACGCTCAATTGTTTCCTGAATTCTGAAATGAAATAAGGTGATTATTGAGATTTTGTTATGAGTTCTCTATTGTTAAACTTGGTCCGCTAATTTCCTTTGACCAAGAAAACCCATTGAAACGCCTGGTGGCCGCACATTGGTCTATCAAAGTAAAGAAAAATCTTTTGTGCAGAAAATCTTTTGTTTTTTCAGAACAAAGGGGGTAAATACTACCTTGATCAAAAAGTTCCCAGAATTAAGTCAGAAAATTAAAAATACAAGATTATACAAAGGGGGCGACCCCGGCGTAGTGGTTAACATCCATACATCTCACGCCAAAGTCACGAGTTCGAATCTCACCCCCGGACAGGTTACGAAAATACCCAAAAGGTATTTGAGTGACTACGACGGGAGATGAACCAACCCTGGGCTGAACATCTCTATAATAAATGAATAAAAAAAAAAAGATTAAATATCAAAAACGATATTGTCCCCTTCAAAGTACTCCCCATCGACTGCAACGCACTTATGCCAACGCTTGATCAAATCCTTGGAACGTTTTTTATATTCGGTTTGCGGTATGGCCATCAGAGTGAAACAGACTTTTGACCCCGAGAGATTCTGCACCGCCCCAAAAGGGGACGGGCTTAAGCCCCAAGCTACTGGTCTATATCCAACGGCAACTTCCGGGGTGGATACCAAAGGCCTCTTTTCTCCCGGGTCTCAGGGCGTTGTCTGGTGTTAGGAGAGATTTCGGATACGAGACGCCTAACCTATTAATCACATTCACTAACGATGGTTTTACGTAATTTATTGGAACGAGAGCGGGATATAAAGGAACCTTTTGCTTTCTATTCAAACTTTTACATCTGCCTTCTCCAATAGCTTTTTAGTCACTAACTCCTCATCACCTTTTTCTCTCTTCGTCGTCTCCCTAACAACCCCTATTCGCTCTCCGTTTCTTCACATCCGCTGCTCCATCGTGATCAACTTAACGATAGAAGTTCCATTTTCCACCCATCGCCAAACGCACAGATGTGTGTTGCCTACCACCGCCCGCATTTTTCAAATTAACCGTTGCTATTGAGAACAGGACACATAATTTCCCTTTTCCTTGTAACTCACTTATTATTTATATATAAATTGTTACTGTACGGTAACAAGAGACATCTTCGATTTTTCCATGATCTCATATCGGGTGCTTAAACGCGTTCCGCGGAGCGGTTTCTTGAGTCTACCGAATAGGAAAAAGTCACAGGTAGCCAAATCAGGTGAATTCGGTTTGAATGATATTTGTTTCGGTTTAAGAAAATGTTCACGGATAACGATGGCATTGTGTGACGGTGCGTTATCATGGTACAAGATCCACGAGTTGTTTGCCCACAAATCCGATATGTTTTGGCGAATTGCTTCACGCAAACGTCTCATAATGTCAAAATAATACTCCTTGTTGACGGTCTGGCTTTGTGGAAGGAATTCATGATACACAAGATCCTTGTAATCCATGCAAACAGAATTGCGTGTCATACTAATAAATCCACGTCTCGTCTCCGGCAATTATCCGTTTGATGAATGTTGGGTCAAATTCAGCCGTGGAAATCGACGTAAATGCGGCGACGTCAATGCGGTCCCTTTTGAAATTCATGAAATTCAGTTCTTTCGGCATCAGCTTTGCAGCGACATGCCTGAGGCCCAAATCATTAACCTTGTCTTGAACGGATCCAAAAACAATTTCCAACTCCTCTGCCATCTCTCTGATGGTCAATTTGCGGTCTACGGTCATCCATTCTTTGATTTTGTTGATGTTTTCGTCGGTTTTCGATGTCGATGGACTAACACTCTTTTCATCATCGTTTACAGACTCATGGCCACTTCTAAATCGTTCGTGCCAATGATAAACGACTGTTTTCTTCAGAGTATCGTTGTCGAAATACTTTTCTAAAATTTGTAATGTCGTCGCACCATTTTGAAAATTGTACAAACTCGAGTACACACACAATCGCAGATGGACTCAATACGGCGTAACTTTTACAAATTTCAAACTATCAATCTAACATTTCATAGAATGTCAACGACAACTTAAAAAAAAAGAAACTCAAATCGGTTGACTCAGAGCGCCAAACGGTGGGAATTCCGCGAAATTTATGATCTAGGTGTTATTCATGTACCTGTAGAATTGAAGTATTGTACCAAATGTTAAAATAAATAACGCTGAAATCTCGGATAAATTCGATTGTTTTTTCGGCACGATGGGCCAACAATTAGCGATTAGGCCAATGTTGTTTTCTACCCTGCGATGCCAACAGTGTGAATTTTGAATCGGAGATTATCCCACAGAATTTGCCGGATCTCCGACCGATTGAAAGATGTTGCATTATTCAGCAGACCGCACTTTGGAAGCATCCCAAAATGTCTGATAGTAAGGCGAAGCAGAAAATAGTTAAGATAAATATGATTAAAAGAAGGGAAAATAAGTTGTTCTTAATATGATCTGTAGAATGAATAGAACTGTATTGGGATACGGGATGAGAAGAAAATAATGAACCAAATAAGTGATCAGTATTTCTCGATTTGTTCTCAATTATTTGTTTACCATTTTTGTCGAATACACCCTGTAAAATACATAAAACGAAAAATATTTAGCATTTGAATGTCTCCAATTGAATCAAAAGTTGGTAAGTTGGGTCCGCGTTGACTCAACGTACTAACTTTCAATTTAAATGTTGACATTCGAATAATAAATATTTTTCCGTGTTAACTATTGTGGAAGTGTTCAAGTAACACACAATATTTATTAAGCGTAATTATTCATCAATATTTTCAAGTTCAAATCACTTTCCGCTAACTTATTAATTACTATCAACTCATTCCCAAACCACGTTCATGATTTAGAAACTAATCAAAATAAATCGGCACTAGTTAGGGTTCTCCCATTTCTGCACCGTAGGAACTGTTTGTTGCTTTTCTTCTCTTTCAGTTTCATTAGAGGTCCCAATCCAGTGGTTGCTTTTTTTGCCCGCTTCCTTCCATGACCCATGAATATATATACACGTATATGCAGCTCTGTGTTCCCGCTGTCGTTAGGCCCGAGTAGGTAGTGGGCCACCTCGCATACACTCGCACATATGTGTATCGTACGTACATATTTATATATGATTGCTGGTGCCTCTGGTTTGTTGGCTTTCTATAAGAAAACATCTGTTAACCTAAAATGCGGGCCCTTCAACTTTTCCTCCACTTTATTTTATTATTTTCGTTTCTTTTTTAGCCAGTTCCTTCTCCGTGTATCTTTACCGTACAATAATGCATACACTGCTATGCCACCTTCCCACTGCCCACCACCCTCGCACTCCCGGTTCCTTGTCCTTTCAACTCCTTCCCGTCCCGTTCTCTGCGCCCGGTCTCCAGCCTTCCTCCTTACACTCGGTCTGTTGCTTGTTTTGTGTTTTACTCCGCCGTCGCCGTCGTCGTCGTTGTCGCACATAGAGTTACTTGTCTCAAAAAGTTGACCAAAATTTTAAATAAATGGATTATTTTCGATATTTGCCTACTGTTTGCTAGTGGAGTGCTTTTTATTCAATTGCATTCTTGTCGTTGCTTCTAATTTATGAATAATCCATCCAAGCTCTGTAGATATTAAATTGTCCGACAAATGTCACGGAATCGTGGTCAAGAAGGTGGCTTTCGATTAATAAATTCAACGATACGACTGACGATACGGGTGAATTAATTTAGAACTTAATGTTGATAATAACATCTCATTTAGGGAACCTGTTCCCATATTAAACTCATTCCTTTACAATTCATCATATTGAAAAAAAATAATGATTGACGCATTAGGGTGTTAGTTTTCAATGTTTGAATTTGTTACTAAACGTTAGCAAACAAAATGTTGATTTTATCATTCTAGGCCTGATTGACTTTGTCGTTGCACTCTTTTAATCAACTTTTTGGCCAATTTCTTCCATGCGCGTCCCCTTGTTTCTGCAGCACTTAGTTACCTCCAGAGATTGCCTACCACCATGCTTCGATATGTAGAGGTATCTCACTATCTCCCCTTCTGACTCAGGTTTGCTGGCCGACGGTTTTTTTTGCTCTCCTGCGCAACTCCACCACAACGGCCGTTGCGGCTCCTTTCGCGTGCCCTGGAACTGCAGTGGCGCGCGCGAACAGTGGTTCACTACATCCATCCCGGGGTCTATTCGAATTTCGTTTGTTCAACCACCATTCCCCATCCCCAAATGAACTGGACTGGTGCAGTTTACTCTGCATTATTGGGTTACCAGGATTTACGTGGCTAAACACGTTCATAGACTCGTAGCATATTTACAATTGCTGGAGTAGGATTTTCATAGATATATAAACGGTCACAAATGGTAACCCCATCGCTCCGATGGAGAGGGAGACAGGCTGTGGAAGGTGTGCACACGGTTTGCTACTACTTGCTTTCCCATTACACTTATCCAAGTGCGCGCCTTTTCTCTGTCTGGTCTTTGGTGTAGGGTCGCAGTGTTATTACTGTTTGGCGATTATGTTGCCGTTGTTGTTGTTGTTGTCGTTGTTGTTGCTTGAGGCCTGCTGGCACACTCCGCAAAAATATAAAAAGGCAATAAAAAGCATTTTATATTATTTCTCCCTTTGGAATCAAAAACAACCATAGCAGAACTCTCCATACTGCATCGACACAAATATTCACCGTAGTATGTAGTGAGTCGTAGCATGCAGCAGGCAGGCAGGCAGTCAGCCAGGCTACGTGTGGTTCCAACTCGACCTTCTCTGTTTGCTTTAGCAGCGCAGCGCAGAGAAATAAGTAGGATCAAGCCAAGATGGTTGTGCAGTCAAGCCCGAGGAGGGCCTCCAAAGTAACGGCTCCAACTTACTGTGTGACGACATCGGTGACCGGCTCCGACGATTATGAATGCACGATTATGATGGAAAGGGCGAACAGAGGCATTGAGTTTGTAATTAAATTTGAATTTTTGAGGGATACTATATTGTAACCCGATTGTTTATGAACGAAATGTGATTTAGATGCGTCATTAACTAGAGTATATTTAGGCAGGTTTGATGCACTTGTTACACTGTTATTTAATTTTACAATTGCACATCACATTCCGATAATTAGAGCAACGTAACGTATAACGTAATTGAAGATCGTGCACTTTGTAGTTGCTCCTATGTTTCTGATAAGAAGTAGTCAAACAGATGGAGCTTAGGATTTAGGTTTCCTTCTTCAAGTCACTAATTCATTCTATTAAAAGATCAGTACCAACGCCGGCCACGTGCTCACGGTGATCGAGGAGGGGAAGGATGGTTAGTTCGACAGTTGTTGTTACTGGAGATCGAGGAATCCTCTGCATATCCACATTGTCACGCCAAGGATAGCTGTGTTGGTGAAAAAGGATTATTTTTAGATAACGGATTTGATCTGGTAAGTGATGCGATCAATGAAAGGACTGAGAAAAGGTCAGTAGACTGCTTTTAATTTTAAATCTAATGGGGATCAGAAAAAGGCAAAGTGACAAGAGGAATTGAAGGTGATGGGCATGGGATTGACCTCCGTACCTTCTTTACAGTAAGCAGAATGGGTATTCATTGAGCTGTCCAGCCTCGTCTTCAGATCACATTTCCACAATAAAAAGCATATACGAAAAATCTGTGAGCATGATTGACCGGCCGAAGTTGTTACTTCGTTAATGCCAGATCAGCCATAATTACTCAGAGAACCATAATGATGCATGAGACTAACATACATCCTCAATGTGTAAAAACTGGTGATCACTAACTAAGACAGTAATGGTCCAAATATGGAAAGCGTAGGAATGTGTTGACGTGATACTTGCTTTATTGGAAGTCGATAAATGCACTTCCTTGAATAATGATTGGGATGTTGAATGACGGGTTGGCAGCAGGGTTCGCTGTAAATGATACTCTAAATTCATGCAACGTCTAGCAATGCTTAAATATTAGTACCGATTTCATTCAACAGTGTTGGGGTCACTCATAAAGTGTAACGTTTTTTTTTTTAATGGGTAGATGACGACGATTTAAACCAATGGCTAGGATGCTGTTAGCGCAATTAGAAGTTCATGGGTTGTCCAAAGGAAAGCAAAATACAAACTTTCATCCGAATGATATTTAGAGAGTTTCAAAACTGACTGTGAACCATTTTTTTACTACAAAACATTTGCCAATTTATCGATCATGACGTAAATGTTGAGTATTGAGTTACCGAAAGAAACAGACATACATTTTGAAGAGCGTCAAGCGATCGTTTGTATTTTTGACATGAACCCTTGTGTGGTGTGGTTTGGTGTTCAGTGTTCTCTATCATCAGTTTGCTCGGTTGATCATATTTTCCAGAATAGCTGAAAAAGTTCTAACGATGAGTGTGCAAGTGATGACCACGTTTTGCGTCCATCTACGACGCACAGTGCGTTGAATGTATGGGAAGAATTGCACAAAAATCATAACATAAGGATTTTAACATTTTAACACGTTGGTGTCCTATAAAAAGTTATTCGTAGTAATGTGAACAAATAATAACATAACTGACTCATAAGATTCGCACTTTTAACGTCTAAAAGCTATAATGTCTTGGGACAAGTTGTTCAATTTTATATGAAATGCTGTTTGTATATATGTCACATGTTATACGTAATTCGAAAAGTAACTCATAAGTCACACACTGAAAAATAATTAAAACTTATATTCATTTTTGCAACTTAAGAATGCAAAAGAACTTTATCAAGCTTTAAACGAATAGAATATAAAAACGTTCCCTTTCTTGCATGGTAGGCAGCTAACCTTTCAAAAATCAGTGGGTTGCTCATTACAGCGCTCATTATTGAGAGTGGGAGCTATATCTACGGAAACGTGAATGTTAAAGAAGAAACAAGAACAGCTAAAACCACTTGTGATAAAGGCTGATCCGTGACTCAATAAGTCTAAAAAGTCCATTAATGGTTGTTTTACTTCTTCTTCTTTCTTAGCGTTTCAAGCTTCAGGCTTATTGCTTGCTCTCAACTTAGTGTTCTAAATGCACTTCCACAGTTATTTATTTAGAGCTTTCGATGCCAGGTACCATTTTTGCTTTAGTTTGATTGTGTGGCAAGTACAATCATACCTTATGCCCAGGGAGTCGAGAAATTTTCCTTAATGAAAAATTCCTAGACCAGACCGGGAATCGAATGCAGCCACCGCCAGCATTGGTGTTGCTTTGTAGCCGCGCCTTTACCGACTGAGCTAAGGGCGCTAAAATTGCTTTACAGTACTTTTATTAAAACTTCAAAGTTACAGCATTAGATACTTACATTTCTCCAGTTCGAACGAAACCTCGAGCCTTCCTCTTAAGCCCATGCACAGTGGAAACGGACACGGAATCAGCGCATGTCTTCCATTTTGCCCGCCTTTGCTGGATGTTCTTGGCTGCTCCGCCGCTTCGTCGAAGTCGCTGCTTTGAAGTTGCCCAGTATTTTTCGATTGGTCGAAATTCCGGGAAATTGGGGACAAAATCGATCTTGTTGGCAGCATACCACTCCAGAACTACCTTAGAATAGTGGCAGCTGGCCAAATCGAGCCAAAAGATGACTTTGCCCCTATGCTTGCGGATGATCGGCAATACACGCTTTTTCAGGCATTCTTCGATGTAAACTTGGGCTGTCATCGTCGAGGATGTGACGAATGGTTCCTTTTTCAGGCCACAACTGCTAATCGCTTGCCAAATCATGGCCTTCTTAGCCAACTTGTCGGCAAACACGAACTTGAATATTCCCGGCACATCCCCACGTCCAGCCGAGATGTAAATTTTTTGACCGGGAAGCTGCTTAAAATCGAGTTTGACGTATGTTTCGTCATCGATCAAAGTGCAGCCCTTGTGTTTCGTCAAAACACGGTCGTACAAGAGCCTTGCACGCTTTTTGGCCACGGAATTCTGCTTCATGTGCCGGTTCGGATGTTGACTGGCTTTGTACGGCTTTGTCCTTGGCAAGGATGTTCCGCACCGTTTGAAAGTTGGCGTTGTACCTTTTGGATCGGGGTTGGCTTTAACGCTCCTCAACACCTTGCTGCGCAGCTGACAATCCCTGATTCCAGTTTTTTCGTAGATCCGCTGATTCCGTTTAACATTCAGGGTTCCCTTGTAGGTTTTGAGCACTCGACAAACTGTTGTTTTCGGCACCTTCAGCACTTTAGGCAGCTTGGAACCACTCCGGATTTTCTAGGTGTTTGTGCATAATATTTTTTTTCTTTCGAGTTTCATTTCACGTTATTTCTGACCGCGATCGTCTACTTTGTTCAAACTTGCACCAGTTGTTCTCTATACTACCGTTATAAGCATAACTGTCCCATGTATAAAGGGAACCCCATAGAACATGGGACATAACGGCAGTGTAAAAGTGTAAACAAACCACTGTCAAAGATTTTCTATTCTCAAACCCTAGGGCGCTCTAGCGACGTGCGAGAGGCGTGTCTATTTACTTGGTGGAAAACATATTCAATTGTTTCATTGTTGTACCGCTGAGTGCCTCGACAATCGAAGCAACTGTAGGACTTTTTTCCATTTATTTCGGCTTGTTAAAGTGGCTGAATGGTCAATATTTAAAACCGTCATTTCGAGCCGTCAAGCTCGTTTTTTTATGAGCCATTTCGGGCTTCAATCTCACACTCAACAACTAATACACTGCACAATCTCACGCACACATTGAATTTTTCAAAGCGTATTGATGTGGAAAAAAATCAAGCGAAATTGCATTACATTCTTCACTGACATAGTCTTTTCTGTGTACTCCCCCACGCGGGGGGTAACGATCTATGGTGGTGGTGTTTGGGGGGAGAAAATCACCCCTCACCCCGGGGCTCTAGGAGTAGACGGCACTTTTTTTTTGCTAGAACAAAGTTGTTAAGAGAAAGTATTGATAGTTCCGTTAGCGCACGGCAGGCTGTGAAGATTGAATAGAAGTAGCTTTGAAAATTGAGCGGATGGCATTGCGAGGTAGTATTTCGAAATTACATTCTTGCTTTTTTATTTTGGGTGTTAAGTAACTCTCCCTCCAAATGACTTAATTCCCCCCGGGGGAGGATTGTTGAAGTTCTGTACTGTATTGACAATTTATTTGAGGGTTACGAGACGGGTCTCAGAACGGCAGCAACTCACTATTTTGAAAATGCAATCCACAGATCCTATAACGCGCCAGAAATAAAAAAAAAAGATTGTAATTTCGCATCAATCAACACAAACTTAGAAATTATGAATTTTACACGAGCCGTAATTCATGTTCGTAAAAATTCGGGGAACGTAAAGAAAGATTTCGTGTAAAATTATGTCTCCTGAAACTGAAACATACGCAATTCGACGAAATGATTGAATTTATTTCCTCATCTCTTTCAACACATTCTTATGTGCTAAAGGACGCTTGCATGCGTCGGTCTCAGGGGACAGAAATAAACATGACATTTTGGTAGTGTGCACTTGCATGGCTTCAGTTATACCATGAAACGCTTTGTGGATGCCTTTTTTCAATCGTGCAAATTGCTCAAGATATGGTTGCAAAAACTGCAATTGTATTTCTTGCCACCACTTCAACTTTTGGATGTACACTCTTAAAATAATCATGTAAATTTAAGTCTACTCGGATGCACATAAAAGGAGTGGCCCGTTAGACAGAAATTTGCGTCTGTTCTTTAATTTACAGGATCATATAAATTCGAAATAATACCTTACGTGACAACACGTAAAAATAAGTTGAAGAACACAAAATGACATTTTTCAAATACTGCTAGTGTTTTGGCAAATACAAAAGCTAATCAAATTTATTTAAAAAATAACCACCAAAAATAAGCTCAATCTTATCCTGTAGGGTTTTTTTTGTCGTTGGTCTTTGTCAAACATATACACCGTGTCCAATACATTCTCATACAAAATAAAACTCTATGTATTTCAAATCGATAATCCAGATTTTATTGATAACTTTGCCCATTATATTGCAATATAATACTGATCTACTACAGCATATGTTTTGGAAAAACACCGCCTTTAACCTTCTTGACCAGCTCCAGACGTTTTTCGAAACCATCACAGGCGGCACGCACGACTTCCATCGGCATTTCGTCCCAAATTCGTTTGATTACGGTTTTGAATTGGTCGCCCTGTGGTCATTTACGAAATAATCCAAGGGATTCAGATCTGGTGAACTGGGAGGCCATTCATTCTTGTCCAAAAAGTCGGTCAAATTTTCTCGGCACCAGCCCTGAACGAGATTTGCAGTATGCGATGGCGCTCCGTCCTGCTGAAACACATAGTGATCATCTCCAGACACATCTTGTACATATGGCTTGACAATTTTCTCCAAAACTTCCGTTTTATAATATACGGCATTCATTTTAACGCCTTTTTCGATGAAAACCAGTGGTAATTTGCCTCGCTTGCAAATTCCTCCCCAAACCATCACTGACGCAGAACTTTGGAACCATGGAATATTCCTATCACTCTCTGCAACAGTTCTCGAAGAAAGAGCCCACAATCTGTCGTTATGGACATTGTGGAATTGTTGCAAGACGAATAACCTTTCGTCGGAAAAGATAAATTCTTCTCAACCGTGCCGCGACAAAAGCAGGCTTGCTCTTTCGAGTCGTTTCTGCTTGGAAGGTTCCGAAACTCCGTGAACCTTACGTTTCTTGAAAGCTTGGAATCCGAGGTCATTTTGCAGTATATTGTGCATTGGCGATCTCGAAACATTCTGATCTGCGGCCATTTTACGTTACAGAGCGCTGTGATTTTCGTACAAGTACGACCAGATCTCTTCCGGTCATCCAACGAGCAGGTGTCACGGTACCTTAGGATGGTGCGGTACACAAAATCCCGCTTTACTCCGAGGTTTTTCAAATTTCTGAAAATAGCGCTCGGGCGCTCACCTTTCAAAAACTTTTTTATTACCACAGCACGAAACTCCATCATCGCTGGTAAAAGATAAACACCGTATGAAAACATTGGACATAACCAACATGGATTGCTTTCATGTATGGGCAAGATCGTATCGGTTAAAAAACAATTGGAAAACTATTAATCTTAAACCAAATCTGTTTTTGATGAGTTACATACCTTTAGGTTTTCACCAACAACTTCTGCTTTTGATTTTTTTTTAAATATGAATATTTACCCCTTAAAACAACCAAAAACCTTCTGGAAAGCAAAGAGTTAGCAAAGCATCTTAAGTATTATTAGACAGTATTATTCACCCTGTCTACAAATAAAAATGACATTTGTACGTCATTTTGTTGAATATAAGACCATTAACCATGCGACACCGCAACTAGAAAAACGGTGGGTTGTGAAAACAGTTAACAGTTAAAATTCAGGCCGCAGTAATCACGTCTTCTCAAAGCATCAGTACATTTAAAACTTGCTTTCGTCGACACTCGTAAGGACAAAGCTAACAAGCTTGCAAAGATAAAACAGCAATTGGAAAGCAATAACGAGAATTCCCTAACTGTCCTTCGGAATGCCCTGTGGAAAATTTCCTCCGAACTTTAAGAAATCCCAAACCCAATCCGACCTGAACATTGCTGTCTAACCAACAGGGCACCTACATTCCGCAAGCACTGAATCGATCGATTCGAAACTGAAAACAGGCACAGTGGCACACTAAAGCCAGCAGCACCCAGCAGCCTCAAACGATCGAACCTTCCCATGCATAAGCAGACCCGTCCGTCGTCGCAGTAGATATGCCGCACTGACAGGGAATGTGTTTTTGCCTATTTTCGCTATTTTTATTATTACTGATTTTATTATTATTCCTTATTTCCAACAAATGAAAGTGTTTATAGTCAACACAGACCGACCAACCGGAGAGCGAGTGGAATGTCGCATGGAGAACAACGGCCGTACGCCTTGCACACTTACCGATACCTACTCGGTACAAGTACGACCGTCATCGTCGTCGTCGTCGTATTCCTTTTATAAGCATCCGCGTGTGACGCGTGGTGTGTGGTTTTTGGACCTGCCGCCTTACTGCTACTACCGAACCAACCAACCGAATCGAGTCGAATTTTAGTTTTCAGTTGTAAAATGTAGTGTGTGTGCTTTGGTTGGGAAGGGTCCCTTTTCGTATTAGGCGTTTTCTCCTTCCCGTGGTCGGAATGGAAATGTAACCGTTTCGATAATTAGATTTCATAGGGAGAACACGATTCAGGGTTGTTATTGCCTTTCCCGATGGTTGCGCCGGGTGAGGAGGTTTCTGAATGATTGTTTTACGTGTTACTGAGTCACAGCTTTAATTGAACAGATTTCCTCTTAAGTCTAGAATTTTTGTCAAACATGGGTGTCTCGAATCACGTTAAATTGATTTCAACACGCAAATCCTTCTACCTTGCTAGGAATTAGTCAGTCAGCCTTAGATAGCAACTGCGATGACAGATGATTCCTAATTCAGCCAACAAGATCTTGCGTCATCGTAGTCTGGCTCGACTGAATGAAATTGAAAATTTTGATTCATAGTATTCGAAAAAGGTACGTTTGGATCCCGCCACCAGACAACCAAACACGCACGGATAGACGACTCCTTGTACTCATATTTTTTATTATGATAATAAGCTGTTTAATATATTTTTTCGCGCTCCGAACAAGTATAAATTGCTAATATGTAAATGAATCATAAACCGACGAGAATTTATGGATTTCGGCTGGTTCGATTCGGTGCTGTTGTGCTCTCTGGTGTATTCTTCCCGTCCCATCCCATCCCGTCGAATCCCGTATTCTTCCATCTTTCGCAGAACCCTCTCTGCCGTGTTCCACCCCATCAAACGGCGACGAACTCGTCTTTCCGCACCCGTACAAGGGATCGAGCGCAGTAGGAATAATAAATGGGACATCAGAGAGAGGGTGAGATGTGCTTAATTTTTTCTCTACAACTTGCTACTTCTATCTTATTTGCCGGCTTTTTATTCTGCCTGGCAATAGCCTATACATCTACGCTAACGACCCACAAAAATTGGCTGGTTAGTTCAGAGTGCGCCACGCTAGAGGGAAGAAAGCAACAACCACACCACCGACGACGGCCACATACACCCTGACTGTTATAGCAGAAGCGAATAAGTACCAACTGTGAGGAAGATTTTTCCGCTATTGAATTAAATATGCGCCTTTGCCCGCCCCCTCCCGAGGAGAGACCAGGGGTTAACACAGGGTCGTGGTAAGGTTGGCGGTGCTAATGCTCTTCTGCTACTTGCTTATGCTCCAGTCTATGATGCTGTGCTTGCCACTGCTTCTGATGATGATGATGGCGGCGATGAGGTTGGTTCACATTCTTCACAAAACATGATTTCCCTTTCGATGGCAACAGTGGCTAACGTGCGCAAAAGTGGGTCTCATGGGTAAACATAATCTTTGGCTTTTTGTTAGAAAAAAAACCACGTTGTCTATGGATGTGGGAAACGAAAAAACATTGACAATTTATAAATAAGTAAATCCAAAATAAAGATAAAAGCCATAATTGTGACACACTATAGGGAAAGGTGAGTTCAAATACGTTGTCATAGAATTAACGTGTATTAAATTTAATTCTATTATAAGAAATTAACTCAATTCAAAAACTCATCCGCTTCATGGACATTATCGGTCCATGGATTTGGACCATTTGGATCCATCTGGTTCCCAGAAATCTGGGTTTCCGGGGCTATGGTCCGCTACGCAAACTGTATTTGGGAATATCAATTGAATTTCCGAGAATGGATATCAAAATCTTTGGAAATCAAAATCTTTGGAACTTTTTCTATTCCGTTGTGGGCCATATGCTGACTTGTGGTCAGACCTTTCATTCCGGAACAGGTTCCCGTGGGCCTCGAGTGACCATGAACATTTTCAGAAGGAAACCCTGGCAATATGAGTATCAAAATTCATGAAATTTCGCCAGTTGAATATTTCTCAACGTTTAGTGGCCATCTGATGATTTGTCACCGAACCGGTTATTCCGGAACAGGTTCCCGTGGGGCCATGAAATTTTCAGAGAGTAACCCTGGCAATATGGGTATCAAAATTCATGAAATTTCTTCAGTAGGATATTTCTCAACGTTTTGTGGCTAGTTTTGTTCATGGCCACTAGAAGCCCCACAAGAACCTGTTCCGGGATGACCGTTTCGAGGACAAATTGTCAGATGGCCACAAAACGTTGAGAAAAAGCCTTCTTTAGAAATTTCAAGAATGTTGAATCCCATATTGCCAGGGTTTCCTTCTAAGTTTGTTCATGGCTACTCGAGGCCCCACAGGAACCTGTTAAAGAAGGGCCGTTCCAGGAACAAGTTGGCATATGACCCACACTGGAATAGAAATAACGTTTGCATTAAAAAAAAGGACTTTTTTCGGATGGTGATAAAAAAAAAGCTAAGACAGATAATTGCTTGTGATAAATTTCCCATGGAAGGTAATTATTTAAGCTTACTTGCAAAAAATTCTACGCCCTTGCGAGCGGCCTTCCCGCAGTTAACCGGAATATTCGCCATTGCGGACGAAAACATGCGTGTAGGCATGTTTTTGAGTTCTTTCTTCGTTTTATTCATCAATTCCTCCTCAGTTTTCGCGACAAAATTGTGGGAGTAGATCTTACGCTTCAGGTTGGCCCAGAAATTCTCGATGGGACGAAGCGGGGGGACGTTGGGCGGGTTCGCCGACTTGGGTACCACATCGATATTCAACTGCTTCATCTACTCCAACGATCGCTTCGAGTAGTGGGCCGACTACAGATCCGGCCAGAACACCGCGTCTTCGCCCTTATGGTATTTCATGACGAACGACGCAACTTCCGGCAGGCATTTCGTACTATAAATTTCCCCGTTCACGGCCAGTCCGGAGCGCAAGAAGAGCGGTTTTGACATCCCCTTCTCGCTGATTGTCAGCCAGCACCTTCTTGGGGAACTTGGTGTGTGAAATGAACTTCACCTCGGAGCTCACTTCCTTCGTGGGGGAAGTAAAATTCGAAGTGCCCTGCCAGTCGTAGCCATCCAGGGTGAGATAGGTCTCGTCGTCCATCACTACCGCCACGTCGCGATTCGCCTTGAAAATCGAGTTGACCATCTTATTCAGCCGCTGCCGCTGCGTCATTGCTTGCAGCTCCGAAACCAGTGGACGCGACTTCCGCTTCCCGACATGTATGTTCATGTTCGCCAGGTATTTTTTCACTATTTGGTCAGTTGAACCGACCTCCCGGCCAAGCGCACGCAGCGATGTAGCCATTTTTCCCTCGGTCTTCCTCTTCAGCATCCTTTGGAGCTTCTTGTCGCTCAGGGTCGTCGGCCGTCCGGAACCGGGCTTTCTTTCGATGCTCGGATTGTTGTCTAATAGTGCCAAGATATTATAGATGCCGGAACGGGCGTATCCGGCGTCCACAAAGTGCCGCACGATGTCCGTTCCCGACGCGGCGAGGTGCCGTTCTTTGGACTCGCACACTTCTGAAAGGAGTTGCTTCACTGTTTTTGCCATCACGGTTAGAGTTTGACTGATAGAGCTGTCAAATTTTGTCTGCTGACTCATGTGTTACTATGATTGATGCTGCATGGGTAGTTTCGTCAGTGCGGGTGAAGATAAACCCATGAAAAATCGGCAATTTTTGTCCATATTTTTTTAAATGCAAACGTTAGCTTGTAGGAATCATTGCAAAGATTGTGATATCCATTCCCGGAAATTCAATTAATATTCCCAAATAGTGTCTCTGTACCGGACCACAGCCAGCCAGGAATCAGATTAATTCAAACAGACATTGCCGATAACATCCATGAAGCGGATGAGTTTTTTTTTTAATTTAACGGTGCCAAAAGAATTAGAATCGATCAATAATTGCCAGTCACTAGCATTTGAATTTGGTGGGTACCCGGGTACCCTGTCGAACACTAAAGGTATTTTGTTGTTGTCGAACTTATAAGGGAATAAAAGATGACCTGGAGAAAATTCATTAAAATTTTAAGAAGAAGTATTCAGAAAATTTGCAAAAAGTTTTGCAAATGTACACTCTAAGAAAAAATCTAGTAAATTTAAGTCTACTTGGATGCACATTAAGGAGCAGCCCGTCAGATAGAATTTTGCGTGTGTTCTGAAAATGTAAAAGGCTATAAACACTCAAAACGATAACTTACATGACATGCCGTATAAATAAATTAAAGAACACAAAATTACATTTGCTAAATGATGTTAATGCAAATTCAAATGTTTTTTGATTCCACACAGAAACAAATAATGAGTTTTAACTGGCGCGTAAAATTTCCCCTCGTTTACTATCAAGTCAAGGAAACGTAAACAACGGAATTGTTTGAAATCTACACCCAAATCAAGGTCCGGACCTCTGGGGGACCACAAATCTTTCGGTCAAAACTTTATGTTTTTCATCAGCCATCGTTGGGTCCGATTTTCCGTGTGACACGGTGCTCCATTCTGTTGTAGGACAACGTATTGATCCTAGGAGAGATTTGTCTTCACCCAGGGATGCACTTGGTCCTTCAAAATACCGATACCGAAAATACACTTCGGTATTGATTTTAACATCGGCGTCCATGAAGACAGGCAGCATTTTCAAACCTTCGAACTCCACCACAAGTCGGATGGTTGGTTTGATGTGATATGATGTGAACTACCATCTAATGTAGCAAGGCAACTGCCTATATCACTGGACTGTTTTAATTAAACGGTTTGATCAAGGTTGCATTGTGGTAAATGTTACATCATGTCCCTGTATGAAGGGCCAAAAACGTATTGTGGGCCCGTAAGCAGATACACTTACGCGCAACCCAGAGCTACAGGGGTCTAAAGAGTATCTCCTTCCAGAAACAAGTTCGCAGAAACTTCGCACAAACACACTTTGTGACTGACACCAACAGTACCACTACTGCTGGTTAAAATCGGTTCGAAGCGGTTCTTTGGTGTATAAATGTATGCATGCAAGGTAGCCATCATCCGTTCTAAGACCTACGCTGATACGCTACATCGAATCGTATAACCGAATCAATACTTATTAAGCTTTCCACAGGATAGTTTTTTTTTTAACAAGGACGCGTCACACTCACTGTAATTGTTGGAATAAAATGCACATCGCCACAATCTAATCGACACGATAAGGAAAATGATACTGTTCATTCCCTCCTGAACTCCGGTTGTCACGTCGCTCCATCGTCCAATTTAAGCTTGAATGATATCCTGATTCTTCCTCCCAACCCAGTATATTTTCAATGTCATATATGTTACAGAAAAATATAATCATTATAATGAAATCGTTGTTTATAATTAACGCTACATGCCTTGTGTGCTTCTCTAACCATTGGCTGTATTAGAATGTTATCTATCTAAAAGGCTCAAATCTATCAATCAAATCAATTATTAAACTCTGAAACGATGATTTTCTGGGTAACCTCTGATGATGAAGCCCTGAATAGATAAATTAAATAAGTATGGAACCGCCATGACTAAATTGAGAAACCCTCGAGGCCGTTACAACTTGAACTTGACAAGTTTGATGTAAGAGCCCACTCTCTATCCACAAACTGCTAGCAACGGGGAGGCGGCATTCTCACTCTCCCCAACCAATTCGGGTGCCCTGATGGTCCCTCCCATATCCCGATTAGGGGCCCTATACCACGCGGACAATTTGGGGAGGGGAGGAGGTTGGCAAGTGTACATGATCCATACATTCTATTGAAACATTAGATGAATGATTGAACACGCAGGGGGAAAGGTTTCAGAAATTGGTCAAATCCAGTCCACGTGGTGTATGGATAGCCCCTTATATGAATTTGTATGTTAGAGAACATACTATATTTATCTCAAAAACACATCTAACATCTACTGGTTTGTTACTGAAAAGAAAAATTACGCATATATTTATATTCAGATAGTCCTGGAATGGCTTAAAACAGAGTAGATCATTCCATTTATCACCGATAAAATTTTAATAACGAGATATATGATTCTCTTTTTTTTTTCTGAAAAAGCAATCGATTACTCTCCAAGACATGTTTTCATTACTAGAAAACATTCTAGTTACATTTCAAAAACAATAATTTGATTGATTGAAGGCCTGGTTTGCAAAATATGCATCATGTTATCCAGGTAGAATATCGTCAGTCGCATCCCCTCACTTAGCTTTTGTCAAATTGACAACATTGCCCAGGCAACGTCAACCAGCGTCAACATCTTTCACCTGGGTGACTCGTGGAGGCGTGATGCAGTAACTTGTTTGGACCGGAGGTTGGTTACACCCTCCTCAAGCTTGTCAACTCACCATTTGAAGCCCCGGTTCGAAACGGCTCTCCAACGTAATGCAAAAATTGTTTTGATTTCTCAATGAAGTCATCACACTTTTTCATATTGAAATATTTTTGTGTGCATCTCTTTGAAACCGAATGAGAGGAGAATAATCTGTAAACAAAGATCAACTATTTCACAACTATTACCCAAACGAAGCCTGTTGCTAACCCAGCTTGTTATCTAAAATTCCAGTGATTTCTTGTTGAAGTGTAGAGGATTTCTGGTATTGCTTTCTATGCAGTTTGAGCTCAACCGTAATTCCGAATTGAGGATTTGCGTTAAAGGATGGAACGGTCAAAACTTGGTCGACTCAAATGTGACGTAGTTTTTTTAATCGTACATTAACAAACTCGAACACCCCTCATTTTGAAGGTGTATGCGTACGGAATGTTGGCTCTATTTTGTTTTTGCCATTTTCTATTCAGATGTCAAAATGGCTTCGAAGCAAGAAGAGCAGCGTATCAAAATTTTGCACGAGCATAAGCATAATTCAAATTATTCCCACGCTGACTTGGCAAATTCACTTAATACTGCCAAATCAACCGTGACGTATGTTATGAAAGCGTTCGGAGAACGTCTGACGACTGCCAGGAAGCCGCAGCGACCGGGAGAATAATGGCCAGCATTTTGCAAACGCAATCCCAACCTTTCCATCAGAGATCTCGGTAACAAGTTGGGAAAGTCCCACATAACAGTGCAAATGCGAATTGCCGGGTCTTTCGTTTAACACCTGCCATAAGATTTTGTACAGTCTCCTTGTCCACTTTATTCGCCGCAGAACACCAGTTTGCCTGGAACTGTTTCTCGCTCACAACAGCTTTTTGAGTCTTCTTAAGATTCCGCTTGACGATGGTCCAATATTGTTCGATTGGGCGGAGCTCTGGCGTGTTGGGAGGGTTCTTGTCCTTGGGCACCACTTGAACGTTGTTGGCAGCATATCACTCCATAGCCTTTTTTTCCCGTAATGGCAAAATCCGGCCAAAATAGAACGGAATAATTGTGCCGCTTCAGGAAAGGCAGTAGACGTTTTTGTAGGCACTCGCTCAGATGAATTTCCTGGTTGACGGTTCCGGTCGCAATGTAAACGTTGCTCTTCAAGCCACAGATACAGATGGCCTGCCACAGCAGATATTTCTTCGCGAACTTTGACAGTTTAATGTGCTTGAAAATATCTGCCACCTTTCCCCGTCCGATTGTCGCATAAAATTCTTGTCCAGGAAGCTGTTTAAAGTCTGCCTTGACGTAAGTTTCATCGTCCTGTACCACGCAATCAAACTTCGTCAGCATCGTCGTGTATAACATTCGCGATCGTGCTTTGGCCGACGTCTTTTGTTTATTGTCGCGATTTGTAGTCACCACTTTCTTGTAAGTCGACAGTCCAGCTTGTTTTTTAGCTCTATCCACGGTTGAAGGCGCCACTCCCAGCTTCTTTGCTTATTGCTTTTCTTGAAGAAACATAGTTCTTCCGTGCTGTTTTGGTCAGACCTCGCTTCTTGCCGCTGAGGAAAAATGGCTCTGGAATGGTATACCGCCAATTGTGTGAAAACCATACCCAAGGAGAAAAACCCTCCAAACTCGTCGGAACTGCGCCCAATTGAAAAATATTGGGCAATCGTAAAGAGAAACCTCAAGAGAACTTAACATACAGTTGGAAGTGAAAAACAGCTCAAGGCAAATTGGCGTTCAGCATCAAATAAGGTGAATATAACAGCGGCACAAAACTTGATGGAAGGTGTGAAACTTCGTAAAGCCCGACAGTTCGTAGACGATGGACTTCAAAAAGAAATAAAGATTGATCATTTAAATAATAAACTAGTCAGTGTGCACTTAATCATGTTTGACCAATTGTTGACCGTTCCACCCTTTAGTCCCAAAAAGTAGTAAACACGGGCGGTCAATCATGCCCAATGCTGTTTGGGACCTGTGCAGATGTAAAACATACGGTGCTTAATCTGCTCGATCAGGCTCTACACGGTTCCGTATAATGTAAAGACAAGTTTGGAAGTGAACTGAGTTGACAGCCGATGGTACGTTCTACAGTTGCTCTAGTAGCGTCCAGAACGTAATTCAGAAGGTACTCATTCGATTTAACAATATTTTGAGAGAAAATCTGAAGCTGCAGCTTTTTTACATATACTGAAGTAATTATGATTTAGAAGGATTTGAAGCAAGCAGTCCCGTCTTTAGATGGTATGTTCAGTTCTGATGGAGTCATCAAGCAATCATTCAAATGTCAGAATATTTACCTGACTGACGGTCTTATTCTGCTGAAATCCAGATTTTCAACGAAATCTACATTTATGAGTGTGTGCTTATTTATAATGATTAGTCATGATATTAATCTTTTCTACATTACCTGGTTTTCTTTTTAAATTTTACAAATTTGATACTGAAAATTCGCTCAGAATGCAGCTCATGCACAACATTGCCACATGTCAGCTTATTTTATTTCATTTTATTAATGTGACACGCGACCTACTGGTTTGATTCGTCGCCGAATCGTCCTAAGATAATTAAATTTCGAATCATCAATCAAAGCATTCCCGAATGGAACAAACAACTTTTCCAACAACTTTTCAGTGTCATACATCAGAAGCTAAATTTCATCCTACTAAATTTTATTAAAGTCAAATACAGTATCTCGTACCTCTCAGTCCCGAACCTGCCCCGTTCGCTCGTATCCTCTCGCCATATAAACCATGGCATGCTTCGTCGTAGCAGATGAGAACCATGAAGAAGCTGCTGCCTTCGCTCACAAAGAGAAAAGTAGGTGTGATAATGCTTACACCCGTGCAAATAAGACAAAGCTCGATTCCGATCCCCTCGACAGCCACCGCCACCATTGGTCGTTAGCGGGACCGTTTAGAATAGCGAATTATTCGCGCGTGCAAAAAGTTGTGTCTCGCGTCTTTCTCGGCATCCAGCGTTCGGCGGGGGTGTCGGATGGCCGTGTTGTATTGTTTTGGATAAAATGTCTCCTAACGGCACGAGCTAAACCTAACTGTTGGCGTTCGTGGAAGAGCCAAAAATTGATAGCACATTTTGCTGTTTCCTCCCCTTTCTCGCCTTTTCCCGAAACAGGAAGCAACCCAAAGGGTCGAAAATATCTTCCATCAGACGGCATCTTGTTGCGGGGCAGTTTGGGGCGAAGCGCAGGGAGCCGTTCCATTGAGCCGATTAAGATAAGCGATGGCGAGTAAGTGGCGAAGGCGGGAAAAGGAAAAAGAAGAAGCGAAGAACAGCCGTGTTTTTTTTCGGGGGTCTTTTCCTGCTCGAGATTATGATTAATATCAGAAATTTGTCAAATATGAAAATTAGTTTCAGTTCATCGTGATGGGTGACAAAAGACCGTAAAGTTGGCTTATACAGGCTTTTTGTCTGCGTTGTTCAAGCGAGATAACCGGGAGCGTAGCACGCCCTTTCTGTTTCGTTATGTCTGCCAATGTTTTGTCCTACTAGCGTTAGAAATGATACAACTGGACGGATAAAATAAAACTTGGTTGTTAATATAATGCCATATTTCACAGCCTCATCATTGGTTGCTCGAGAAACGACACGACGGGCGCTCTCTCCAATCGATGATGGGTGCTTTAATGGTTCCCTCAAGGTCTACCACCACCGGCAGAACGTCGTCGCAGAGGGATTTTGTGCTGTTTGGCGTTCTACTGGGAGTGATGTTTATCACGGCTTCCCTTCCGTCCACTTCATCCGACCGACAACCGTTCCCTTGTCCGGGTTCAAGTTTATTGGCGCGATGATCTTTTCGCGAAGTTTGATTCTTTGTTTCGATTCCGCTGCCGTCGCCGTCTAATGCTTGGATTGGATGTCTGTGTATAAAGTTACAACAACTCGCAGCGTCGGTCGTGAGGCGGTTTGCTTCAAAGATTCCGGATTTGTGCTCGAAGGTATTGCGGAAAATACTTCATCAATCACGATATTAGCTTTTCGGTGGATTTTGGGTGTAAGATTACGCAGGGAAATATTATAAGGTGGGAGCGATTTGACCGGTTTGAGTCTTAAAATGGTTAACAGGATGTGATAATTTCACTGGAAAAATGACAAATTACAGCTGCCTATTAGTTTTAAAATTCAATGGCATTCTTCGTAAGTTTTGGTGTTCTCTTGAACAATCTTGCAAACGTTAATTTTATGGAAAGTTCCAAGCGATAACTGAGAAGCCGATAATTTATCTATGAATAATGTACACTCTTGGGATACTGACATTTCTGATAGAACACCCATGAATCGAAATAAGCCGCTCCTTTAACTGACGTGTTTTGTTCTTGTTGGTACTCATCTTCTCACGATTTACGATAACAGTTCAATGCAAAATATGGGAAAACTGAATTTGAGCCTGCACAATCTTTTGAAATTACGCCGTGTTATCATGTTAAAAATTTACATCCTGGAAATTTTCTTTATTGGTATATTAATAATTTGGGTATGCACATAGTACTTTATGCAACAAGTTGCAACAAAAAAGATTTTTTCAGCACGACTGGTACGTTTATCCAACGAGGCTTGCTGAGATACATAATTGCGATGAGTGCTGCAAAAATCTAATTTTGCAAAAAGTTGCATACACACTACCAAAACGTCCTGAACATTTCGGTTCCCTGATACCGGCACATGCAAGCGTCTGGTAAAACAGAAAAATGAGTTGAAAGAGACGAGAAAATAAATTCAATCAAACACACCTTTTGTCGAGCTGCGTATGTTTCGGTAGACATAATTTTACATGAAATCTTTGTCTACGATCCCCGATTTTTGTCAAAGATAAATTACGTCCCAATTCATAATTTCTGTGTACAACATGTTTTTTTTTTTGCAAAGAGAAAAGAATCGACATTTCTCGAGTACTTTTTCAAACAGACTTATATGATTTTGTAAACAAACAGGGGAAGTAAGAATCAAACGTAATTTTCTCAAAACTCTCAGTACCCTCACGGAAAGTAGCATCAGCATCATATTAGGGAAATGTTATTCCTTGTGTTGGGGGCCCTAGTTTGCATGAAAATGCTAAGGGTTTAAAGAATCTAACGTTTGAATCTTACTTCCCCTGTATGTTTACAAAATCAGATACGTCTGTTTGAAAAAGTACTCGAGATTTATTGTCTGTAAACATTGTAACGCCTTTTTGAACACTGCATATGGACGTTCGTGGCAAAACCTTATGATCGAAGTAGGTTTTCCATTTTGACTGTCACATATTTTCAAGTTCCAAGACAAGTCCTGTATTGACAAAATCTTGAAAACTATACTCAATATGAGCGAATCCAAATTGGACTGCTCAATGAACGTGAAGGCGGCAGCGGAAGCGGGTTTAGCGATAATTAGCTGGTGGGTATTTCAGGATGAAGTTCCGAACACTCGACTTACTTTATTTTTATTTTTGCTGGTCCAATGTCAGGACCGCACCTGCGCCACAATGTTTCGCCAAGAAACTCGGTTTGCAGCTGCATGTCTCCAGTTTCTCAAGTGTTCTACACTTCCCAGGCCATGCTCCACTTGGTTTAACCACCTAGCTCACTGCGCTCCCCCGCGTCTTGTACCGACTGGATTCGAGGCAAACTCAATTTTTACGGGATTGTTGTCTGACATTCTTACAACGTGTCCCGCCCATTGTACCCTTTCAGCTTTAGCGATTTTCTGGATACTGGATTCGTAATCGAGTTGCGGCAGCCATACGCCGTTTTCACAGGCGCCGCCTAAGATGTTCCTAAGCACACGTCGTTCGATAACTCCAAGTGCTTGCAGGTCCTCCTCGAGTATTGTCCACGGAGCTACCGGTCTTAGCATCGTCTTTTACATGGTACACTTAGTAAAGTTTACCTGAGCTTAGGGTCTTGTTGGGTCCATAGCGACTTTCGGCTATTATGCATCTCCGAAATTTCGAATTCCGAACACTCAACAAAAAACCGGATTCAACCGAATGTTCTAAAAGTCTTCAATACAGAGCTGGTTTCGTAATTATTTCGATCCTGAAAACCCCGCTTAAAGGGTGTTTCGATCAAAATTTGGTCGCCTTAAACTTGACGCAAATCCTTTCATCGGGCATTAACAAATTTTGCACACCCCTCATTTTGAAGATGTGTAGCGTGTAGCATCATGCCTCTGTTTTGATTTTGAGATTAGCACTTCACTTATCAAAATGTCATCGAAGGAAGAGAAGCAACGCATCCAAATGTTGCACGTGCATGGCGAAAATCCAAACTACTCTCACGCCAAGTTGACGAAATTGTTGAATGTGGCTAAATCAACTGTTACCAATGTATTAAAAGTGTTCGGTGAACGTTTGTCGACAGCCAGGAAACCTGGATCGGGGAGAAATCGATAGCCGGAGGCCACAGCGACGACAAAAAGAGTTGCCCGCTGTTTCCAGCCGGACCCCAACCTCTCCGTCCGAGATGTCGCAAAGAAGCTGGGAGCCGTGGATAGAGCTAAAACACGAGCTGGACTGTCGACTTACAAGAAAGTGGTGACTCCAAATTGCGACGGTAAACAAAACACGTCGTCCAAAGCCCGATCGCGAAAGTTGTACACGACGATGCTGACGAAGTTTGATTGCGTGGTACAGGACGATAAAACTTACGTCAAGCCAGACTTTAAACAGCTTCCTGGACAGAAATTTTACACGGCAACCGGACGGGGATAGGTGGCAGATATTTTCAAGCACATTAAACTGTCAAAGTTCGCGAAGAAATATCTGGTGTGGCAGGCCATCTGTACCTGTGGCTTAAAGAGCAACGCTTACATTGCGATCAGAACCGTCAACCAGGAAATTCATCTGAGCGAGTGCCTACAAAAATGTCTACAGCCTATCCTGAAGCGACACAATTATTCCGTTCTATTTTGGCTGGATTTTGCCATTACGGAAAAAAAGCCATGGAGTGGTATGCTGCCAACAACATTCAAGTGGTGCCCAAGGATAAGAACCCTCCCAACATGCCAGAGCTCCGCCCAATCGAACAATATTGGGCCATCGTCAAGCGGAACCTTAAGAAAACTCAAAAAGCTGTTGTGTGCGAGAAACAGTTTAAGGCAAACTGGCGTTCTGTGGCGAATAAAGTGGACAAGGAGACTGTACAAAATCTTATGGCAGGTGTTTAACGAAAGACCCGGCAATTCGCATTCGGTAAAAAGGAAGCTTAGCTGAATATTTCTCCCGTATTCTGTATTAACTGAACTTGAAAATGAAAACAATTTGACTTATTAATAAAAACTTTAAAGCTTTATGCTGTTTGAAGCTGTTGGCAAATAGTAGGTGACATTTCTTCCTCTCCGTTCTCTACTATCCGCGATCGCTTGAACTCTAGCTGTACACGATTGCTAGTGTGGAATGTTCAACGTTTCGTATGTACATTTCGAAAAACGAACATTTACCACCCCTGCTCCATATCCCTTCTTGAGGCATTTGTAATATAAAACAATTAAAGAAACTTGGTGTTTTTGATTTGGCTAGCTATTATCCTTTTAGCAGAGATTTAAAAAGATGTAGGGCTTTACTGGTATATTTATAGTTCAACTTTGTTGAAGTGATATGTATGATAGACTAAAGTGAGCTGCAGTTGGACCTTGGATGTGTGAATCCTATTATCTAAATCGATGATTCTTTTGAAATACCCTTAGCCCATGTATTGATAGGAAATATCAGCAAGTGGCATTATTGAAAACGATCCACCAAAATTCTACGAATTCTACCAAAACATGAATCGAATCCTTACCTTAGTCAAATGAAAGTTTAAACAATGTTATCATAATTTAACTACAAGATCAACGAATGGCCGCTACTCGTTGTTCAACAGATAATTCTAACTAAATCATCATATCTTCGAGAAAATAAAAAAAAACCAGTACTGCATCAAAGTGCGTTGCATTATGCATCCACTACCTACACATCCATAATATGCAGCACTTAAACTGAAAGCCATGCTCCCGAAAGAAAGGAGAGAAGAAAACAAAACCGAAAAAAAGGGTTGAAGGACCTCCGGCCAAAAAGGTTCACCTACCCCCTTTTTCTCTCTCTCTCTCTCTCTCCCTAACCGTCATTAGGAGGACGAAGTAGCAGTGCAGACAGTGGCGCGTTGCTGCTTCAGACGACCAAAACTTAGGGAATAGGCAGACGAGCAAAAAATCCCCAAACGATCGTAAGACCTTCCTCGCCGTTCATCGGCAGCGGGTTCATTTACCATTTGGGAACGAACGGCGGAACATGGCGGTGGTTGTGTCGAGTTCTAATAATAATCAGAACATTAAATGTGTATCGAATTTCGAACAATCCTGCCAGACGGTAAAGTGTAATGTAACGCAGTCATCGGATCAGTATGTCCGTGATTTGATACCTGCGCTGTCGCCAGCTGATGATCTCTGACCACCCTCAATGTTCTCGTAGCTAATTGGAATTTTGTGTCTCTTTCTCTTCTTCCGTTACAGTACACACCAGAGGAATATACTCACGAAAGCCCGGTGTCCGGAGGGCAGAGGTACACGTCACCCAAGCCGGGTGGCGGTTTGTATCAACCGGATGCGTACTATGACGCCCCGGGTGGTTCCTGGTATCCCTCATCGTCCAGCGGTGCGTACGCGCCTCACACGGCCGGTTCAGCGTATCACAACGTAGGCCATGGTGCGCATCTCGGTGGACCCCAGCACAGCCATGACCAGTACGCAATGTCGCCCGTCGGCGTTCCGCACATGGAAGGTCATCTAAACCAAGTAAGTGTCACACGAAGAAACGCTTTGCAACTAACAACTCACCTGCCTCACCTATTTTATTTTTCGTAGAATCAAACACAAGCACTTCCACCGATGAGCTCGTTCAGGGGAAATACCGCCCAGATACCGCCGATCGGTCCCCAGGGACAAAACTCACCCGCAATCTACAACGCAATCGCAGGTCACCACAATCAACATGCACAACATAGTCCAATTGTACAAAATGATTCGCTCGTTGGAAATGCACTGAAAACGGTTAGTAGGACTTGTTCTTAACTCAGCAACATTACTAATCTCGTTTTCCTTCCTTACACCCTGGCCACTTCTCTCTGTTCGTAGATGTATCCCACTGATCCGAGCATTAGCAGTTACGGTTCAAACCCAACAACACCAGTGAACTCACCTCCTCCACTAACATCACAGCAGCAGGCAGCGGCTGCCGCAGCCGCAGCTGCCGTTGCCCAGCAGCAATCGTCCGTGGCCGCGAGTATACACGGCTCCAGTGCGACGGCCGGATCGTCCAGCGGCGGTGTAGGTTCCTCGGCAACGGCGTCGTCCGCTGCAGCTGCGGCGGCGGCAGCGGCAGCAGCAGCGGCTGCAGCGGCCGCCGCAGGTAGTCCCTGGCAACAAATCAACCCTGTGATCAACAATGGCGCTGGACCGGTGGCAGGATCCGCGGCTGCCGCGGTGGTAGCGGCCGCAGCTCTCAACGGTTTACCCAACGGTTCCTACGCCCCCGAACTGGTGCATCGAGGCCTGCAGCACATGGTAATTGCACAAATGCTCTCTTCCATCTATTGTTCTATGTTTGTCTCTTCGCCGCCCCATTGGACACGAACCATCATTTGTCTGTACTCGGTTGAGATGTTTCATTTGGTCTATTATGTTTGTGGTTTGTGTGGATTGACTGATTCATCTAGCGTACTTTATTAACACTTACGTACTTTCCATGCATTCGATTACCTATTATCTCGCGAGGCTTGAAGATTTCGACTGAGTTGATTCAGTGCTTGTGAATATTGGTAATCCGGCTGTCATTGGCTTCTGTTTGTGATAACAACGTAGAAAGCCGACACCTTTTAGTTTCAGACCCCAAAACACACATTCCCCCACCGATCGCTGCTTGATCGTTTCAGTAGGTACTCATGTTTCATTTTTGCATTTTGCACGTTCTTCTTAACTTATGCCAGAACGCACCTTTCCCGTTTTCCATAAATTCACTGTTTTGTTCTTGGTTGTGTGCTGCTGTAATGCGATACAGGCCAGTCTCACCCCGATGATACAAAGTTGCACGTCTTGATTCATCGTCTCAGGGAGCATACATTGATTACGTTTCGATTTAAAATAGCTTGCATCGATTTCGCGAGACGTACTCACTGTATGGTCCCCTACTTCCCTCACAATATGCCACCCGAATTTACGTTCACGCTTTCAACCTTTTTGGTTCCATCCTCTTTATTGAAACCTTTTTGTTGATGCATGTTTTCTATTTTTGTGTTTCTCTTTTTTTCGTATCTCTACGACGACCTCGTCTCAACAACAACGACAACGACAACAACATCGAAATAATCAACGATTAGGCTAATTCGCCAGAGATTCAACCGCTGGACGATGCGATTGTGTCGCTGCTCAGGGAGCACTCGGAGAACGGAACGGTAAGTGATCGTTTGCTGGTGCTGGATGCAGCCCCCGGCGTTGGTTGTGATTGGTTGGGAGTTTTCCTGTTTTCTATTCATTTTCGATGTCCTTGTTTTGTGTGTTTATGTTCTCTTTTGAATCGCAAGTATTTGGTGATTAGCAGGCAGTGGTGAACATTGATCAAACTGGGTCGATCTATCTAGTTGACCGCTGAAACAATTGTGACATTATATTAACAGGATCTCTACTTTTGGGGGATTTATTGCGGAAATATCACAGTAAGAACGACTAGGGTCTTCTTAAGTAACTCTTCTTCTTGCTTACTATCAAAATACGGTTTTGATTTTAACCTTATTTAAGACATATTCAACCAGGGCCGGATCCGTTTGTGGTTATCAGAAGTTTTAATTTTCATATGCTGAAGTAAATGATGATTTACATGCATTTTCTGCATCATTCCTAGAAGGGAGAGACAAGGAAACAGAAATTCTTATGATTTTGTTTCATTGTTGTTCTGCATAATCCTTTAATAACCTATTGTTTTTACTTGATTTACCTAGGAATATTGGTCAGAGTTGTAGTTACTCAAAACCTCTTAGGGTATTTTTGTACCTCGTTTGGGGGTGAGATTCGATCTCGTGACTTTGGCGTGAGAGGTATGGATGTTAACCACTACGCTGGGGCCCCCAGGTTGACTTATAAATAGACTTATAGATACGTGCTCAGCTTCGCGAATGCACCTTCTTACTCGGTATCTCTATTAGCATTTTCTACCTTATTGTATCTGCCACTGTCAGAGAAAGTGTCAAATGGGAGACATATATGTTAACTGTTGAGACGGATCCGTTCAAACTTATTTTTAGAATGAAAACCGGGCCTTTATTTTAATAAACATGACGAAACCCATAACGAAGCTGCAAAAAATATCAATTTACTAAACTTGTTTACCAACAATCCATCGCTGCTCTACACGCTGTAAATTTCAGGATTATGTACTGCAAGCGCTTTTAAATGATAAAAATGCCTTAACAGCTCAGCATCGATAAAATGTCAGGTGGTTTATCATATCGATAAAGATCTTTCATTAGGGCCTAACTGACAAACGTAAACAATGGCTTCTTTCTAGAATTTGTCGACCTTGGAAACTTTTCTCATTAATCTAGCACAGCCATATAGAAGAACAAGAGCCCTTCTATTCGATGGAATTGGAAGCCTACATGGGTAGATTTTGTATTAGGGAAGGTCAATTTATTATGTCACGCAGTAAGGGGGGAGGGGGAAAACGTGACAATCCATACAAAAAATTTTGAAGGTCCATACAAAAAACGTGACAAGGGAGGTGTGGGGTTTATAAAAAGTCACTTTTTGCGTGACATAATTAATAAACGTTCCCTATACGAGCAATTTACGCAAGAAGCCATTGTTTACGTTTGTCAGTTAGGCCCTAATGAAAAATCTTTGTCGATATGTTAAGAAAGATCTGTCAACACAGAAAATGCTAGTCGAGACGCCACATAATCAGAACGCCAAGTTATCTTTTGCTTGGATTTCCATTATTATAATTCCCCTGAAGGTAGCCTAACCAAGCATGAAGCAATCGTATAGAACGCTTAGATTGTTAAAGAAAGAATAACCTATAATGTCGACAAATTTTTTTTACCTGTCTAACTCCAATATACTGTGACAATATTTGAAGTTCTCGCTTTACATTTCCTTCCATTTAATTCTACTTTTTGAAATTCTATTAGCCGTAGAAAGTGGAGTGGAAAGTTAATAGATTATTCCTCTAAAGCGCACAAGCAATTTAAAAAAAAAAAAAAAGATTTGAGATTCACACTCAGTTTTGATGTTCCCGCTCGGTGTTTTCTTGTCGAACTATCAACGTTGGATCAAACTCGACACTCTATGAACTACTGAGCTTTGGTAAATTATTTATCGGACTTCAGTAATAAATGACAGAAATTACAGAAACCTGGTACAAATTGAATTACCGATTAAACTCAGCCAGCTCAGATGTTGTGAGTTCAGTAAATCATTACCGAGGTCAGTAATTTGAATTAAAGGGGTTTATTCAACCTGAACCCCAAGAAAAGTTGTCAACGATGGTGTGCTTCATAAATTTATAAAAATATCGACAAGCTTCTACTAGTGGGTTTATAAAAAGTGGAGCAATAAAAAAACCTTATTCTCTCAACCAAAAAACCAAAAATTTCAGAACTATGATCCATGTCGAAATTCGAGTGATAGGAAACGTATATTTTAAAGCTGTTCGAATAGTATTATCAATTAACCTTGACGTAACGTGATTCATGGTCGAACTTTTTTTTTTCAACCAATACCACGAGTGACAATGAAAAACGAGGAATGAAACCGACAGAACAAGTGGTTCGACTAGGAATGTCACCAGGCGTTAGAAGAGAAGAACGCAGCGCTGGTACTTATGCTGCGCCAAGCTACCTGTCAGAGTGTGGAACGGTACAGCATGAAGCGGAGGCAGCAAACTCAACTCTTCCGGTAGAAAAAAAAACGCCCCCAGGAGGAGGAGGAGGAGGAGTGTGAGAATCTAGAATAGCTGCACCGCTCATATGAAACGCGATAGTTCTACCAGAAACTAAACGCATCCCGCAGAGGCTTCATACCGCGAGCATTAGGTGAGGTGACCGACAGCACTTCGATGAACATCTGAATGGAGTACAGGAAGAAGACCAAGATAGCGAAGGAAGTGCCGTCGGCGATGCAGCTAACGACGGAGATGTTCATCCCCCGACTATAGGTGAAGTTAAGGATACCATGAAGCAGCTGAAGAGCAATCGTTTGGAACTGATGGTATCGGAGCAGAGCTTATCAAGATGGACCCGGATAAGTTGGCCAATTGCCTGCATTGATTGATAGCCAGGATTTAGGATACCAAACATCTGCCGGAGGAGTGGAAGCATGGGGTTATCTACCCCATCTACAAGAAGGCGTGCGATCACCGTACTATCGTGTGATCACCGTCCTTAATGCCGCTTGGTAAGCGCTAACCCAAATCATCTTCTAGCGATTGCCTCCACAAGAAAATATAGTTGTGGGATGTTATCAGGCCGGCTTCATCGAAGGACGGTCTAAAATGGACCAAATGTTCACGGCAGATCCTTCAAAAGTGTCATGAATATAGAGTTTCCACACATCATGTATTCATCAATTTCAAAGCCGCTCAGTCAACCGAAAAGAGCTATGGAATATCATGGACGAGAACGGCTTTTCGGGGAACTGGCCCGACTAATCAAGGCTCCGATGGAACCAAGTGTTGTGTGAGGATACAGGGTGGATTATCGGGTTCATTCGAATCCCGCAGGGCGGCTTCGTCAATGGAAATACCTTTAACGAACAATATAAAAAATCCTCCAACCATTTATTTAATGGTTTGGATGATACCCCAAATAGGTCGTTAAGAAAAATAACCATACGAAATTTAATAAGGTTGTTCAACATTGCTTTTGAAGGGTTCATGAGACGAGCGGCGACCAACATGCGAAGCACGATTCTCAACAGATGTCATTCTGTGCCGATGACATGGAAATCACAGAACATTTGAGGCGGTGGTAGAGCAGCACACCAGACTACAGCGCGTAGATTGGGTTGAAGATACGTCCAAAACGAAGTACATGCTGGCATGCATAACCGAGCACAACGGTAGCCGACAAATTTGTCTATCTCGGCTCACTTGTTATTGCGGACAATTATAACAGCCGTGAGATCCGGAGCCGCATTATCAGTGGAAGTCGTGTCTACTATGGGCTCCACAGACAACTGCGGTCAAACAGCTCCCGTACGAAGTGTATCCCGTTTAAAACGCTAATAAGACCGGCTGTTCTCTACGGGCATGAGACGTGGACAATGCTTGAGGAGGACTTCTAAGCACTCGGAGTTTTTGAACGAAGGGTGTTAAGAACCATTTTTGGCGGAGTGCAGGAGCCTGGAGGCGGAGGATGAATTATTCGCTCGCGCAACTCGCTAGCAAATCTGAACGCATACGCTGGGCAGGACATGTTGCGAGAATGCCGGACAACTATCCTTCGAAAATGGAGTCCGATGTAAAGTCGGTTGGCACAAGACGACGAAGAGCACTACGAGCAAAATAGTTAGTCCAAGTGGAGCCCACGGAATTGGAGAAGAGCAGTCATGAACCGAGAACGTTGGAGGAAGAACTATATACCGGTAGCAACTACGTTTGTCTTTCTAATCCTGAATCCCGTAAGTTGTTCAGAATGTGCAAACAGTATACAATCATCCGATTAAAACTAGTGAACGACGAAAAACAGTCAGCTCTACAGTTGCTGTTCTGGTGAACTACCATCAGCCTAGGGCAATCTTTCTTTGGGATTTCCTCAGCCAGACGGGTTCATTCCATCACATTTCGTTCCCAAGGATGTTGCTTGGAGAAACTACACGTTCAATAGTTTTTCCATGAAAACAAGGTCCATGTTCTTGGCGGTGACTTGATTCAGTGAAGCACACAGGTTGAGTTCGTCCAAAAGTCAACTCTGTCTTCGCGGGTTGTCAACCCGGGTCGCGGGTTGATTATGTTCAGCCTCTTCGTTTCCATTTGGAAACGGTAGAGGAGCTGTGACCACCGATAGGAAGATGCATCGGTTGACCGTATGACAAAGCTTTAGATACGATAACCATGATTTTGCGGGATGCCTTCGTGCCTGAATGGCTGATGCCCAAAATCGATATATTGGCGTTCTGAACGAAGACGTCCATCATTTGGAACAATTTTGTCGGAAGTTGCGCTCTGGTCTGAAATCCATTAGTGCTCAAATGTGAGAACCGGGCGGAAAAAAAAGGGGGGAAAGGAGGGAGAAAAAACCGGGTTGTTTTGGGAGGGAACGGAAGTAGTTAACGAATTTTTGGGTTTGGTGGGGGGTGAAAAACAGGCGAATGAGACCCCCGAGTAAATGGAGTAGAAGGAGTTGGAAGGGTTGAAAAAACGAAAAATTAGGGGGTGGGTAGAATAAAGCTATGTCCATTTAGAATCCAGAATAATAAAATCATCTGTATCTCGGTAACGGATTGAAGTACAAATAAGTTTAATACATCAAAACAAAGGTAATTCACTTTACTTTAAGGAAAAAACATCAATACAAATCATTTATCTTCGTTTATAATGAAAATTCGCACTTTCTTCTTTATTCCTCCCATAAAACGCTGCACACCTCCGGAGTCAACTTCCTTGGCACATTTATTCCACATTTTGGTCATCTGAGTCGCGTCCCGAGCCGTTTTTCCACTTTTCTTAAGCTTCCGCTTCATTATTGCCCAAAATCTCTCGATGGGCCGGAACTGCGGGCAGTTGGGTGGATTTATGTTTTTATCGATGAAATCTACGTTACTATCGCGGTACCACTGGATGACTTCCCGGCTGTAGTGGCAACTCGCCAAATCTGGCCAAAACTTCACGGGAACTTTATGGGCTTTAATGAAAGGTAGTACGCGGTTTTGAGGCATTCTTCCTTGTACAGCTTCGAGTCCATCGTCTTATTCGTCACGAACACTTTGGTCTTTGCTCCGCAGCTGCATCTCCCTTGCCAAATCATCAGTTTTTTGGCAATTTGTCCATAAAAGCAAATTTAATCTTCGCAGGAACATCTCCTCGTGCCGTCGCCAGGTAGAATTTTTGGCCAGGAAGCTGTCCGAAATCCATTTTGACGTAGGTTTCATCGTCGATGAGCAGGCAACTTCGTCAAAGCTGCTGGTACAATTTCCGAGCTCGAGGTTTGGTGACGAAACTTTGCTTCAACGTTCTGTTTGGTTGCTTGCTGGCTCGATAAGAACGATATCCTGCTCGCAAACGAATTCTTCGAACGGTACTGCGAGCAGCAGCGTATTTTTGTGCGATTTCATTATCTGATAGTCCAGGGTTTGCGCTGACGGTTCTCAACACCTTCTGGTTCAGCTTGCGGTCATTTGTTCCACTACGACGCTTACCTTGAGGCACTCGATCCACGCTATTTCGCTCCCTGAAACGTTTGAGCACATCATACACCACGGTTAATTAGGCGATTTTCAACGTTTTTGCGATTTTTATTGTGGACCACGTTGGATTATCAACGTGGGTGTGCAGAATTTTTTCTCTCCTCTCGGCTTCCATCTGGAATAACTTTTGACCCTCTGCACGAAACACCGTGAAATTTATACCACAGAAAGTGGGCGCCTTGGTAAACTAACCGCAGTAAAAGAATTCTTGCAGCGGTCACTTTCCGTGCCGCTGCAACACAATAAGTGATTCCGTATTCTAACTGGACAGAACTTTATCTACATATGATGGAATATGATGGTTGAAAATGACTTTCGTTCCGATTGGATGAATTAATCAACCATCGATTCTACGTTCCACGCAAGGGATTCTGCATTCTACGGTGTAGAAACTTCTACACCTTATAGAGCATCGTATAGAGTGTAGCAGATTCGGGAGACGATTTACCGTGAGGGGCACCGCGGAGTAGCGGGAGGAGAGGCGACGCGCGCGCCGGGGGGGGGGGCGGCGGAGAATGTGGCCGAGAGGAGGGCCGCCGGGCGGGAGCGAAGGGGAGTGGGAGTGGGGTGGGGGGGGGGGGGGGCCGGGGGACCGAGCCGGGCGGAGGGGGCGGGGCATGCCATATTCTTGAAGGCGTTAAAATCTATTAGTCTCTATCTATTATCATTGTCGCTATTGAGCACTGGACATTGTAATGGCCGATCCAAATCCCTTCTGTTCACCAATCTGAGCGTTTAAATCTCCTTTGATGATCTTGATATCAGGGATTGGGAACTTGCGATCCCTCAATACATCGACGAATGTGCAGGTGCTCTCTATGAATTTGAAAGATCGACATTCCACTATCAAATTTCTTTTCGTCCCTGTGTTTGCATTTTTCGAAGGCGTCCAGGGTCTGTACTGAACCCTTGTTTTATCCGGAGGATTAAGGTTTACATTCCTAGAAGATACGGATTCTGCATTGGCTTTTCTCCAATTATATTAGTAAGGCATGCTCCAGCGCTTAGTTTTAAACGTCATTGCTCCTCGGGGTTGATGTTATAATATGCAATGGGGTCTAGTTCTTTGCCCTTAAAGATTGAGTCTAAACATCATAATTTTATCGAAACAAACAAAGTTCAAATTGCTAATCAAAGGATGCTTTTAAGTAGCAAAAATGTGAGCAATATTTCAAGTAGTTATAGAGTTTTGCGCTCATATTACGTTAATTGGCGCCCAAAATATAAATTTTTTCCTGAGCGCGACTTGAGAGTACAGATAGCAATGCACGGCCTAGCGGCTCAAAGTTAACCTAGTTAACTCAAGGTTTAGTCGTTTTGATTTTTAGTGATTTTTAGTTAATATTGTTTGATTCAAAACTCGATAAATCAATAATATCAGTTTAATTCAGATGGATGTTTTAACTCAAATTTCGTTGATTCCAGTTTAAACGAAAAAATTAAGTCAAAAACGACTAAATTTTGAGTTAAGTAGGGCGGGCGTGTGTATCAAAACATCTCTCATGTGGGAGACGAACTCTCCGAACGTGCAATTTCCGGTTCCGCGAACTTTAATTGTTAGTCAGGATCGGCCGTATCAAAAAAATGATTTATGCCTAACATTTGGTGAGTTCGTTCCATTTTTGACTACTAATTCATTCCTTTTTTCAGTTAATCTCCATTTGTTGTCCTTTTCATCTACGGAAGAAGTTTCAGTTTCAAGCGCTCTTAAGTAAATAAAAGCAATTACAAAAGCTTTTGGGATGTGGTCAGGTGTCTGGAGATTGCGGCGCGATCTGCAGAGGATATATTTATCTGTGAAAGTACTTCTACGATTTGTGCAGATTTTGGTGATATGTAAAGTGCATGTAAACGGCATAATTGATTGATAGTACGTATCCAAACCAAACGTCTTGTTTTTTGTATAGTGTATGTATAACACTAGAACGTATGCATTAAGAAATGTGGACTATTTTCGGATGGTGATGAAAACAAAAACAAAGATAATTCAATGGATCAAATTTTCCTTACATCCTACATTTGTTAAGCCTTCTATAAGAATGCCTTCGGTACAACGTTTCTCTTCAGCCAATCCATCTCTAGGCATAATGGGCCGAGGTCACGTCCGGCCAAAAGACCACATCCTCCTTCTCGTGATTCTTTTTGATGAAGGCGGCAACTTCCAGTAGCCACTTCATACTGTATATCTATCTACCCGTTCACCGGTAGCCCGGAAGAAAGAACAGCAGCTGGGACATTACCTTCTAGCTGATCGTCAGACACAGAAGGACCTGCCTCGGGAACTTGGTGTGAAAGATATATGGGGGAGGTCAATTACTCGGTCCCCTGCCAGTCGTCGACGTCTATTTGTTTCCATGTTGTAAATGCCGGATCGGCTACCTCCGACGGACACGAAGTGCCTCACGATGTCCAACTTCTTTGTTCCGGGGTGGGACTGGTAGTACGAACAAACCGTGGAGGGTAGTTGCGTGACTGTTTTCGCCAGGGCTGCTGCAACTGATAACGCTGTAAATTTTTTTTTCTGTACACAACAGGGTTGCTACGGCTGGCTATGCATAGATGGATTCACCATCAGGTGGCAGGGTAATCGATAAAATCAGGTAAATTTAATTAGTCCAAACGTTACACGAGATAATTGACGGGAATGGGTCCGCTGCCGAAAAAGTGCTCCTCTTTACTTCGGCACAAGGTAGCGTTTGAAAAAAAAAATACAAATTATTGAGCATGTTCCTGATTCAAATTACAGCTTGTGTTTAGACCCAGAGTTGTTTACGCCATCCTCGTCTGTCCAAAAATTTTGTCCCGAACGTGTTCATCACAGACCTACAAAATAGGAAAACACCAAATTCCCTCAGACTATAACGTTCACGACATCTCTTTCGCTTTGCCTTATCTTTTCCAGGGCACCCGCATGGAGGAGCGCTTGGATGACGCGATCAACATCCTGCGGAATCACTGCGAACCGCAGGTCGGTGTTTCGCTCTCTTCGATCGATGCCGGTTCGCCGTACGGTGCCGCCGGGGCATCGATCATTCCACAGGGCGGTTCGTCGTCCCAACAGCAGCAGCAGCAGCAGCACCTGCACGGCCAAGACTCGACCAGTGATCTACCGACGGCCGTCGCTGCCGGACTAGTACCAGTGAAAACCGAAAGATTACCAAGCACACCGGGTTCCGCCAATAGCAGTAAGTTTTGCGATTTTAAGACCTAGTTGGTTGTTGGATGAATAACTATGATTGTTTTGTTACAGAGAAACGCAAAGAACCTCCAGATTCAGACACCAAACCCAGCAGTTCCGTACCAGGTTCCACCAAGGGCGCCAAGAGGCAGCGTAAATAGTGAGTGATGTTGTTATTTATTTTTTTTTGATTAGATTAATGACTTACCTGGATTATTTGTACAGTTGATTGGTTATAGTTCTCTTTATTGGGTTTCAATGAGTATCGAATAGTAATGGTTTTCTTCCGTTCTTGTCTACTTTTCTTATATTTTCAACAATCTTCTGTTGGGTTGGTTGGCGTTACGTTGTATCCTCTGTTTGAATTCGATTTTTTGCGTGAATGTTTCAACTTCTATGCTACTATAGTAAAAATTCACGTAGTTGTTCCAGTGCTGACGATGACGACGATGACGATGACATCGATCCGGTGACTAAGGATCGAAAGGAAAAGGAACGAAGACAAGCCAACAATGCCCGGGAAAGGTAAAGGATGAGGAAAATTTGTTTTAGGACATCTAAATGGTAATTGGATTTCAACTTTTCAGAATACGCATCCGGGATATCAACGAAGCTCTGAAGGAACTGGGACGCATGTGCATGTCACACCTCAAGTCAGACAAGCCCCAAACTAAGCTCGGCATACTGAATATGGCCGTCGAGGTGATCATGACGCTAGAGCAGCAAGTGCGAGGTATAGATTGTTTCACTTTTTTTTCCCACCTCGAAGGTTGGTCCATTCTAATCAATGCCCTTTCCTTCGTAGAACGCAACCTAAACCCAAAAGCCGCCTGTCTGAAGCGGCGAGAGGAGGAAAAAGCCGAGGATGGCCCTAAACTGCCCCCTCACATATTGCACCAAACGCCGTACCCCTCACTACCCGTAAGTAACCTCAAGCAAGAACGAGAGTGAGAAAACTGAACGCGCACGTGAGCCTCCCGTATCGTTAAATAAAGCTACTTCAAAATTGAAACCCGTACCCGTGTAATTTGGCTAAATTCAATCAAATAATCAGATACAGAGCGATAGTGTATGATAGAGCATATTTTAGGATAGCACGTGCTAAAACCAAATCTTTTTCTTCTCTAATTTCTTCCAACCGTCAAAAAACGAATCTACTTTCTGTGTAATGCGTGCCCTCTGACCGCGCCCTCTGTGAAAACCACAATACAACAACAACTGGCAATTGGTTCGGCCCTTCCCCCAACCAACAATCAACAACAATGTGTTTGTGTGCATGCAATTCATCCAACAACACTACTATAACTACAACACAAACAATCGAATCTACCGTTTTCCATTCTTTGACGAAACAAACCTTTTGAGTGCAGGGCCCGCCGCCAAATCTTCCCCACAATCCCGGGCCACCACAATAGCATAATAACTTTAATAACTTAATTCGAAGATAACACTGCAAGCAACATACATGTACATATACAACAAAAACAACAACAGAAGCAGCAGCAGCAGCCGCCGCCGCCGCGACTTCAGTAGTAGCAGCAGCAGCAGCGGCAACAACATCAGTAGGTGAATCGTGCGAGTGCTTGACGGACTGGTGGATGTGGTTGTGAATGAGTGTGTGTTCGAGATAGTGTGCGCGCGCGTGCTTATGACACAAGTTAAGGGAAAGAAAGTGAAACAAATTACTATCTTTTAAAATTCTCTGTAAATGTAATGTATAACTTTTTGAGGCGAACAAAAATATGCCAACAACGCGAAACAACTAGCAAACAGAGCGGAGTAAAATCAAACAAGCAAACAAAATGCAAGTCCTGCTAGTTTCGAAACTGAGAGGTAGGAAAGTTATTTATTGATAACGGGAATTGCTACATCACATCGATCAGACTGGATTTTTTTGTTTTGTTTTTTAATTAGAAAAATGAAAACGCAAGAACGCAAAGCTACTTTCGAAACAGGGCAACTTGGACAACTGTGCGAATCGGTGGGTCGGTTTTTGTTTCCCCTCACGATGGTGTTCTTTTCTGAAGTTGAAGATTTGAAGCTGCTTGAAATAGTTCAGCGAAATTCATCGGGGTCGATGGACATTTTGTCTTTCGTGAAATGTTACAATCACCTTCTAACTTCGATTTTTATTTTAACCGCAATTGGTAAATTTGATGCTTTTAGGGAAAGTTTTGAATCGTAGCTGGACAGCTCCACTCATGAGAACATGAAATTTCTTACGAATCCATGTCAAATCCACGCAGGTGCAATCGCAACTTTGCTAAGAAATTAGTAAATTTGGTACTATGCTTGACCGTGAAGGATTCAGTTTGACAAGCTGAATCTGATAAATAACGGTTAAGCATTGCACCTACTGGAATAATTTCCTAGGGGCGGAGTCTAAATTGTACAATCAAACGTGAGCGTGTGTAGACCGCAGAACTGGGACTAAAGAGCCTAGAATACCAAAACGGATAATCCTGATCGTTGAAAAAAAAACAACAAGCAAACTTGGATTCTAAAAACTAGCTGAGTTTGTAATTTTGAAATTTTCTTGTGGCCTTATTTGCAACTCTCACTTATCCATAGATGCTGCCAAAATCCTGTACCAAATTGTATGCTGGAAACTGAAACTGAGTTAGAGAATTAAAATATAAAGCTTACTTTTATCAATTTTCCAATAGGGTGGTAATTTTTCGAAAAACGTTACATTCTCTAATCTGCCGATAACCGCGGTTTGTTTGACCAAAGTGTACGCTCCATACAAAATTTCAAAAAATTGTAAGGAAAAACGTCTACGAGGGGGGGTCTGAGATTTTCAAAAATGAGTCTACGTGGTTTATGAACAGGCCCAAAGTTTGCCTCACCAATAACCTATTGGATGAATGTTGTGGAAATATAATTGTTTTAAAAATTCAATTCCATTGAAAAATGAAGTTTTTTTCAATATTTATATTTGTCGACAGACAAATTCCCCACTGGAACTTTTACTGTACCGTACCGAACACGCTATTTTCAGACAACTCAGTGACTGAGTAGATTGTACTCCTTTTTGCAAGCAGTATAGGGGTGTCAAAAAATGAGTAAATGGGTAAATGATAATGATTGCACCTCTTCATTTGTTCAAAATGGCGTCCAAAAAAAAAAAAGATATTGGGAAAATGATGATGATTACCCCTCTTCTTAGTCAAAATGGCGCCAATGGATGGTGACTCTGGCAAATACTTCAAAGTAAATCGGTGACAATTGTCCTTCCACAATCACTTTTGAATCAAAGACAAGGGACATTTTACGTTCCTATATTTGAAAATGATCGGAGGATTTAAAATCTTTATGACAGTTTGATACAGGTGGCTGTTTTATTTCACTGTTTCAAAAATACAAACTACTTGTTTTCCTTAGTTTTAATTATTCTCATGTTACGCCTCATGAAAAGTTATTGTTTTACACGTGTGTTCAGCTATGGCATGGCATTTAACGTAGATTTTCTTTAAACATTTTGTTAGACTGGAGTAAATTTTTTTTTTTTGTTTTATTAATGTTGTCCGATCAATAGTCCGACCTCATCTGATCTTTTGAAAAGATCGCCCGATATTTTAGAGATTTTCAATTGATCCGATTTGCCGATCCCTTGATTAAAGATTCATGGTCCATTTTATCACCTGAAGCTCCAAATGCCAAACAACCCGGGGTTTCGTCAGTTTCAAGAAGCGGACTTCTCTTAACACCAGTAAATTTCCCCTCAATTGATGGTGGTACATTGTAATATACATGCTTTACATTTTGCCACAAATTTTACTAAATTTTGAGTCGCTTTTGACTCACTTTCGTCAAAATGTTAGTCACTCAAATATGAGTAAATGTAACTGGGATTGACAAGTCGACATACCTAAAACATCCATCTGATTCAAGTCGATGTTTTAGATCCCAGTCGACTTGTCAATCCCAGTTACATTTACTCATAGTTGAGTGACTGCACTTTTGGCAAAACTGAGTCAAAAACGACTCAAAATTTACTAAATTTGATGGCCGTATACTATTTGCTTATCTTAATTATACATTCAGTAGCATTGAGAGTTGTCCAGATGTAAATTCAAACGTGAACTACTGGAGGGTATCTTTCTCTGAGCTGTAACGTCCTGCCGAAGGTCTCATCCAGTCACACGATATGTTTCAAAAGTGCAGTTGGACGAAATCGCTAATTTAGCTGTGCAGAGGCAAAGAGATAAAACAAAACTCAATCATAAATTGTTCCATAGTTTTCATGTATTGGTTAGATACTCTATGATCTATAGACTAAAAGGCTGCTAAAAATATCTCGCGTAACATTTGAAAAGGGCCTATCTTCGTTGATCGGTTCTCTTCATCGACTTTATCTTCTGAGAATAACGCCGCTGCAGAAGCATTTTCCATTGAACTTATTGTTCAAGGTCCAAGCTAATATAGTAATGTATTTTATCAACCCTTGTTGTGAGCAGAATCACGAACTCAATTATTGTTGCCGTGATAAAGCAACGAGAAAGTCGATGAAGAGAAGCGACCAATGGAGATAAGCTCTTTTCAAATAATACACGAGATATCAATTGTAATTTAAAACCCTTAGTTGATTGTTACTTTTACCGCTGAAGAACCTAATTAGCAAGCGTGTTTATTATTTAGAATGCAACGATGTTTTTGACATCGGTGAGTCGCGTGATTTGACATGCCTTGTCCACAATCGGCGATAGGTGATAAATTCACAAACGATGGAATGCTCTTTATCATATTTCAAAATAGAACAAGAATAAGGGCGAATCAAATTTCATCGATGTCTCTTTTTGGGCTAATTTTTTTTTTTAATCAGGTGAAATGAAGCAAGTTTGACTTCATTTCTTCACCATTGAAAGCTATATAGTAATAGAAACTTTCGTTCTAAGGTGAACAAATGCAATCAAACTCGCATATTGTAACCTTATTTTGAAAGTGAGTAGATCGATGAAGAGATATCGATCAAATTTTACTCGCCCGACTTCCTGCTGTTATGGAGAGGTGGAGAAGCTGGTATTAGTGTCTAGAGGGGATAAATGTCTTGAAAATGTTATAGGGAAAAATGTCGTGACATTTTTCCCACATTCAATAATATAGTGACTCCTCTGCAGTAAAAATGTTTCACCTCTGTCTCACCTGTGTCTCATATTAAAAATTCTAAAAAACCATTCTGTTGTCTTCATTTGTTGAAGTAGAATTTTCGATAAACAACGCAGTATGAGAACTCATTGATTTTGAAAGTTTATAAGTGTACAAAAACTGTGAGGGTTTTTTTTTATCTTGATTATCGAGATTTTCAGCCTCGGGCTGGTTCATCTCCCGTCGTAGTCACGCAAATACCTCTTTTGGGTATTTTCGTAACTTGTCCGGGGGTGAGATTTGAACTCGTGACTTTGGCGTGAGAGGTATGGATGTTAACCACTACTGTGAGGGTTATTCCGAGAGTTGAAGTGACGTTTGACACTTGGTGAAGTGAGAAAACTCACCTGCAGTGATGTGACTCTTCTGGGTAAATCAACTGGAGAGTCACTTCTCTGCAGGTGACTTTTCTCCCTTCATTAGGATTCAAACGTCACTTCGACTCTCGGATAACCCTTTGTATACTCTGAATAAAATCCCTTCATCAGTATGAACATTGTTCAGAAATCCTGTCACGCATACTTAAAGGTAGTACTGGCGTTCAGTTGTTTACAAAAACCCAATTTCAAAATGAATCATCGCTTTAAAAATGAATCACACTCAAAATCGGTAGGCTTGAAATCACTTTGTCGTGACCTTTTCGTTTGTCAAAGTGAGACAACTCTACTCAAAACTTCCCTCACTTAAGGACAAGATGCATAAAACCACAAACGGCGATCTTGTCGTGCAATCACTCTTGATGGCGTCCATTTGTGATTTTCATGTATCTTGTCCTCAACATCGTTGATTTTCTCGCGAAAACTTCACTCCTCACAATACGAATTTTTCGTAACAAAATCAATGTTCCCAGTTTGTTTTGTTTTTTTTTTCGTTATCGTCTTAAAACTCCGCGACATCCCTTCCGCCATGCAGTTGTCCAAGTTGCTTCGAAATCAATCAGTAAACTAACAGTATTGTGCGCTGTCTGCACGCATGTCTTGTTTGCATCGTTATCTTCCCTAGATAAAAATGGAAACAAAACGTCTCGACACACCTGCAAGCCCAAATTAATTCTGTAACGAACAATCAAGAGTTGTATTTTGAATCAATAGAGCTCGCGGCGCATAGCAACTCCTCTGCTCGAACAGCCCTTTCGTTTGTTTACTTAATTTTATCGCTCTCTCCCTCCCGCCCCACTTGTCGGCTCTCATGTGAGAAAACAAAGAAAGATTTCAAATTCGGAAATCATTAGAAACACAGCTACTTAGATACGTTACTTAATTTTTCGTTGGATCTTTTTTTTTGTTCCATATAACCCAGCAAGCGCTGGACCGCCTCTGTGTTTTCTTCAGTACGTACACACAACAACACAAATCAAACCGTTATTTCATTCTACTGTTTAACTAGGAAGCCAACAAATCATATTTAGTGCCCTACTAGATTTTTCACTGTAAGTTTTATATCATTAGCGATAGTTTATTCTCTGCTACTACTACTACTACTACTACTACTACTACTACAACTACTACTACTACTGCTACGACATTCGACTACTTGACTACTACGACCACCTTACTTGACAACACGGTACGTAGAAGAGGTTAGAAAGTCTCTTTCTCTCTAGCTTGCTCTTCCATCAAGAGGATGCGAACGAATGCGAGCAAGGCAAGCAAAACAGGGTAGCGCACAAATCCGTTTCTTTTCATTTTACAGTGTTGTTAGAGTTCGTTTCTTTTGTTTTCCCGATTCCCTACCAAGAGAGAAATGATTTTATGTGATATATTAAATTAAAAGAAAAAAAAATGGCCGCGCAAAACTCTGCACATCCAAAACCTGGACAACTTATGAACGAGAAAACTTAAACCGTAATTGGCAAACGATGCGCACTCAATGAGAATCCCTCTCGATGTGAAGAAAAACTGGATAAATTTTTCGAAACACCCAAAATGGTAGCTAGTTACTAAAAGGCATCACACAAACACTTTTACAAATTGTTACACCCAAAATGACTTAAAACCAGAAACATTTTGACTGGTTTTTCTCCGCATCGAAACGCGGTGATTTGGCTCAGTGTTTCTCGGAGTGGGGCTCGGATCAGAAATTCCGAGAAAGAAGCTTACTTAATACTTTTTTAAAACTAGTTTCTAAGTAGATGACACCGGACGGCAAAGTTATTTTAATTCAAAATCAAGTAGATACACAGCAAGAGTATAGAAAATTTTATCTTAGTTATTTTTAATTTAACATTAATTGTCCCCCTTTAAAAGCTATTATTATTCGTATTTTTTTTTATAAAAAACGGTAGTTTTATTATTTTTTACAAGAAAATCACAGAGAAGAGAAAACCGAAAAACAAATCATGAACGTGCTAAAAGTAAATATTTTAAAAATAAGCCAATAAATCACAGCAGAAAGTGAAGCAGAACGAGTTTAGAGTAGAAAGTGTATTATTGATTGTATAAAAGGAGAGGAAATAAATAAAGAAGAATAAGATAGAACTGCAAATAAAAACGGAAAGATTTCTTTTTTTGTTTTAAATAATTTTTTTTTTGCAAACGTTTATTTTTATTAAATTAATTTTAGAAAGCAACCAGCCGAGGAAAGCCAACTGAAAAGGCAGGTTTACACGATGCAAGTGGAAAAGAAGTATTTTTATGGAAAAACCTATATATTTTATAACGTTTTATATTCGCGGTCGTGAGAAAGTAGAGTAAATATTTCTTGCAGAGGTTAAACTATATTTCGTCTCCTTGATTTTGTATAATCACTATGAAGGGCAAACGGAAGCGAGTTAAGATGTGCACATAAACAATTTTTTATTTGAGTAACGTAAATTCTGAGGCACACATATGGATCCGGGAAAAATGTGAATTTTATCGGACGCTTATTTCCTATCTTGTTTTATATTAGTTTTCTCAAGTTTTGTTTTCATTTTGAACTTTCCCCAACCAACAACAAATCAGAGCAGCGCTGATCAAAAGTTTTAAAAGTCCTAAATAAAACGAAAAACGGCCATTACATTTTGAGAAAGAATCATAAGTATTACAAACAAAAATGAAGCAAATCAAAACGAAAAAAATAACAATGGAAAGTAATAATCTATCTAATGTAACGAAGTAAGAAAAGCGAACGGAACTTGATCAGTATCATTGTAGGGAATAAGCAAAAAACCATGCAAATATTTCACTCAAACTCTTTTAAGAATTAATGAAGGAAACCAAAAGAACGAAATCAACTCTATATAAAACTAAAAAAAAAAAACAAAAAACAAACGAAAATATTAAGCAAATCAGCAGAGGTATTTATCGTAAACAAAACAAGTTTCTGTGTTACAACAAATTGAAAGTAAACAAACAATGAAAAATAGTATAAAATGATTGGAAATGGTGATGGTGAAAAAAAAATCCGAAACGTGAGAGCGAAAAATTGCAAAAGATCAGATAAAAGAAAATCACAGTGTATATTATGTTATAAAAATAAATGTGCCATTTTTCCATAATAACTCCAACCGGGCTTGTGAATTAATCCGAACATCAACTATTCGACCCGCTCGTTTCCATCTCTTTTTTTTTTTATTATCTTCAAATCCAACTACCAACCTCAATTTCAAACCAAACACTCTATCACAACAATTTAGTCAATCGACGGCAACGATTGCACTTTCCGTCGAATTCTAATCTTCTCCTTGAAAATCGGCACTTCCGCCTTCATAACCTTCCCCTGCAGCATTACTCCACTCGCGCTGTTGTTGTTATTGTTGTTATTCACCGCCGAGTCCAATCCTCGGATCTCCGCCCGGCCGAACATTTCATCTCCAAAATGGGCGGACATCGTCTTCAGCAGCACCGGTGATCGAAGTACCGGTTTTCTGGGTATTCTCGGACAAACCGGACGCCGCGGTGTCACTTGGAACAGAGAATTCGGTGGAAAATGGCCTCGGATGTGACCGGCGAAGGTGCCTTCGCTGCTCCCGATGCTGCTATCCAGCGAGCACTTGGAATTGTCCGCGGTTTTGGCTTTCTCCTCCCCGCCGTTGGCGGCCAGGGCACGCCGTTTCTTCTCCTGTTTGATGGTCTGGAAGTTCTTGATGAAATTGCGCGTGGATTGGGAAATCATTTTCCCATCCAACAGTACTGGAAAAGTGGTCGAATGTTGCAACATTATTTACGCTACCAGCAGTTAACTTACACAGTCTATGTCCGGCAGCGGCTGTGACTTTCTCCCGATAGTGGACGTCCTTCTGGGCCACGCAACCCTGCAAGTCCAGCACGCGAAGTGAATAGAGGGCACTGATGACGGGGGTTATGTCCTCCGTCGACTTGAAGCTGTTTTCCGATGCCAGCAAGACCTCCAGCTTCCAGAGGGGTTCCAGGGTGGTCATGTGAGTAAGCTTAAGCTTTTTGATGTTCAGGACCTTGAGGTGATTCTGTGAAATGGATAGGTAATAACAACAATTACTTCATGGAACTTCTACATTGTTTAATGTGAGATTTGAATTCGTCAGTTCGCTGAGAGATTTTTGTATGACCGAAATGGCGTGGGTCTAGATGATCTCTTGGTGAAAACTTACAGATTAAATGGGTTCAACCAGATTTACTTCAATGGATTTGGCATCGATTAAAGAACAATCAGATCAACCTTCTGTACGATCATTTATATTAAACTAAGGCTACCCAGTCGCATGGCTTTTCCATATAAAATCGTGGCTGAAAAGCGTTACATTAAATGGTCCCTGGACCTAGAATAAGTCTAAGCATGCTCTGACATTGGCGGTGTGAACATTTTGACAGTTCATTTCAAAGTTGTTTATTAACTTATAGATGGTGATTCTCCAGGAGTACACGGAACCGACTACAAACTGGCCATTTGATGAGGAAAACACTTCAAATTTCACGGGGGGGGAGAGGAGGGGAAATGTGTTTTGAAATAAACACATTTTATTTTCAGTTCAAATATAATTTAAGATATTTAAAACTTGACTTTACGCTAATTTCAAATAAAATACGTTTGAACATACATTACTTGTGGCCAGACAAACAAAAGTTTACTGATTGACCTTATATTGTTAAGATAGTTTTCTTCGTGTAGTTTTAGATCTTTCGTTTATTTTATTTATAGTTTAAAACTTATTTCTGATCACTGATCAAGATGATTTTTACAAGATATCAAGTATTGGTAATTTAACTTGTTGCAGATTTTCTTCTGTTGATTATACTGGGTGCGGCGTAACAAAATTTCACAAGTACCTGCTGGGTCGGCGATTCACTCTTCTCGCGGACCACAAGCCGCTGCTGTCAATGTTTGGTACGAAGAAGGGTATTCCATTGCATACCGCAAATCGACTTCAGCGGTGGGCGTTGATGCTACTCAACTACGATTTCGACATCCGTCACGTCTCCACCAACGATTAGGCCGATATGCTGTCCAGACTGATCGACCGTACCAAGCAGCCAGAGGAAGATTACGTCGTGGCAGCGATTTCCCTAGAAGAAGACATGGTGAGCATTGTTCGTGACACTATCGACCAAGTTCCAGTTTTTTTTTTTCGCAGCAATCCAAGCTGCAACAAAGACTGACAAGGCGCTACAAACGGTGCTGCAGTACATCCTTGAGGGCTGGCCAACCGATACACGATCAATCACGAATCCAGCAGTCCGTCCCTGCTTCAACCGGCGAGAGTCCCTTACCCATGTCGACGGTTGTATTCTGTTCCACGACAGAGTTGTCGTTCCGAGCAAGTTCCGAAGCCAAATCCTGGAGCAATTTCATCGTGGACATCCTGGCATGGTTCGCATGAAGTCCATCGCACGCAGTTCCGTTTTCTGGCCAGGAATCGATAACGACATCGAGGAATACGTCCGGCACTGCACTTCATGCTGCTCTACTGGAAAAGCACCCGTCAAGACAACCCTGGAATCTTGGCCCATTCCTGACAAGCCGTGGTCACGCATTCACGTGGACTATGCTGGACCTGTGGATGGCGTATACTACCTGGTGGTAGTCGATCCGTACACCAAGTGGCCCGAAATGTACACAACCAAAACCATCGTCTCGGATAATGGTACCCAATTCACCAGTCACGAGTTCCAGACTTTCTGCGAAAAACAAGGTATTCGCCACGTACGCACCGCATCTTACTATCCCCAGTCAAATGGATTAGCAGAAAAGTTCGTGGATACTCTGAAGCGCACCCTGCGGAAAATTCGATCGGAAGGAGACTGGAGAGACACTGGAGGAAGCATTAAAAACGTTTTTGCAAGTCTACCGGACAACGCCAACAGCTGACCTCGGTGACAAGTGTCCAGCAGATGTGATGTTCGGATTACCGGTCGGGCTGGTCGGGGGCCACCCCCCGGACAACCCCCCCGCAGGAGCAAAAAAGCAGCACAACAAAATGATCGATTCAACAAGAAGCACGGAGCAGTTTCGAGACAGTTCGCTTCCGGTGATTCCGTGTATGCCCAAGTCCATCAAGGCAACTTAGCATTGGGAAGCCGCTACGGTCATCGAGCGCATCGGAAGAGTTAACTACAACGTGTTCCTGCAAGATCGACAACGGCTGATACGTTCACACACCAACCAATCGAAGCAACGTTCGGTCGAGGTTGTTCCAGATCCAACTGCAAGCCAAGGTCCAAGTCCATTGTCCGTATTCGTCGACGGATTTGGCCTAGACGTACCATCTCCAGCCGTTCTAGCAGTGGAACCAAATCCCTGAAGAGGAGCTGGACACTGACGAGTCGCAGTACTTTTCGGACGACAGCAATGAAGAAGATGATCCACCACAGCCAGATCCAGTGCCAATTCCGGTTCCGACTCCAAGAAGACCCCAACGACAAATCCGTTTGCCAGCAAGATTCCAGCCGTACTGGATGGCTTAAGGGGAGAGATGTTCCATTCCGAATAATCGCAGCAACCACTGACTGCGGTTATGATGTATAAATTTTGATTCCATTTGTAAACGTCAAGCTGAATACAAGCAAACTGAAATTACCCCTCAAGAATCTGAGTTTCATTTTTTTATGCATTTGGAAGACATTTCAGTATTGTAATGATCGCTTGTGTTCGAAACCGCCTAATTCGAACAAATGCTTCAGATGGTCATTTAAATTCCCAAGAACAATTGCTAACACACCCCCGTTTTTTAAATTTTTTTGGAGTTTTATGAAAACCACTTGAAAAAAATTTGGGTTTTTTATTGCCCCAACAAGGGGCAATAAGTTTCTTATTTTAATCAAGTTATGAGGACCACCACCACTGTTTACACCATCATAAAACAAATTCCTTTTACTCCTATCAAAGGTTTTATTTCGACTTTAGGAACTCGTAAAATGCTGTATTGAAATGCCGTTTTAAGACTCATTGAAATTATCTTATTATGGTCAGTTAAAAAAGCATTTTTAAACCTCCAGTTAAACCTGCCTCCAGTAAATGCATTAAACGGCAAAGTGGCATTGAAGGAAGTCACCAGAAGACCAAATAGTTTTACAATAGTCATTGCGAAGAAAAATTGGTTTTATGGCAAAACTGTGATTTTTTTCCAATCGCCATATTGAAATATAAGAAATAATTGAAATGTGGAAAAATAAATTATCAGGAAATTCATGATTAATTTATCAAATTTAATTGTTTTAATTTGATTTATGTTGTTGTAAATTCGCATAATTTCCGAGGCGCATTAATTTCCGGCTCTTATCGTGCCAATATTCACCATAAAAATAAATGCGCATATAATTTGGAGCATAATACGCTGTAGAAAACACAATTTGTTTTGGATATTTTGTTATCAAACAAATTTCCCGAGCCTTTTTTTTGGGGCAAAAAAGGTAAGGGGGGTGGGTGGGGTTGGGGGTGTGGTGGTTTTTTTTTTTTTTTTTTGTGTTGTTTTTTTTGGGGTTTTTTGTTGGGGGGGGGTTTTTTTGGGGTTGGAATAAAACTAAAATTGTTACTTGGGTTATGTAATCATCTGTAATAAACGATTCAGTTTCTAACTAACCTTTAGTTGATTTCTCATGGAACGTTGGCTACGTTCTTAGTTTTCCTGGTGGCAAAACCCTTAATTTATGGTATTTGAATGTTGTACTTGATGTTTTGCATGAACTCCAGTGGTTCTTTCAACACTGAAAACTGGATGTGTAAAGAAAAACATAACCGGCGGGGATAAGTCCAATCACATGGATATTTCTGTCAGGTTTCATTGATATCTGTACAAGTCTGGGCAATCTAAAATTAAGCAAATTCGTTAAGTATTCGCTGAAAATTAGACGATTTGCTATAGCCTTCATATTTTTGAAAATACCATTGATCTTAAAAAAATCCTGAGGCTGGCAGAAATATCTAGGCAACAAGCATCTCCTGTGTTACAAACAGCATCTAATCGGCTTATGAAGATTGTTAGCGTACAACTGCCAAACATCACTTCACGGACCAGACTTGTTAATCGAAGGTGGAATGATATAAAGCCACGTGTTACATGGGACGTTAAATTACAGGTGGAGGCAAGAGATCCCGCGGCGTTCTGCGTCTAGCAACCAGGTTCAATCGTGCCACAGAAGTCTACATTGGCGAATCTATATGTAACAATAGTGTAGGAGCAGGCGTGTTCAGCGGCAACCTTCGAAAATCAATAGGCATTCCATCATATTGTTTCTTTTTTTCGGAAGAGGCCTTTGCGATCCAATCGGCCTTACGACAGTGACCATTCGTTCATTGCAATATGTTTACATTGCAATGAGCGAATGGCATTCGATTATTGCAACATTTGACAGCTGTCATATCGACTGTCAAAAACTGTCAAATTAAATGACAGATTGCTGTTTGACAATTGCAGATGACAGTTAATTGCTTTTCAATAGCAAAATGTTGCAATTAGTGAACTTGTAATTAAAAAACGTTGCAATTAACGAAATTGCAATTAGCGAATAGTCACTGTACATCAAACGAATTAATCATATTATCTGACTCAGCCAATTGCCTTTCGGCCATCGAGACAGGCAAATAACAGTATCCCTGGATTCAGTCAATAGAGAACCTACTACGAAACCGTCTGATACACCTTTGCTGGATCCCTGGTCACGCCGGCATCCAACAACGAAGAAGCAGATTATCTCGCCGGTGAAGCTCGGAATAGTCCGCCACTTGACGTTACTATTCCCAGGAAAGATGCACAGAAAGCAATGAAACAATGAAACGAAGGAAGGTGAAGACTGAGACAAGAAAATGGTTCGATCAAATAAAATTCTTCCGACCAGCAAGTACTCACTCGCCAATTTCTATTGATGAAATCAACTCCACCGGTATGTGATTGTTGCGGGACGGTCGCGGATGTCCACTATGTAATCTGGCACTGCAGAAAGTTCGAAGCAGCTAGAACGAAATACGAAATCAATCCGGCCAACCTGAATACGGCGTTATGCAACGAAGATGACAATAAAAAGCGATTGCTGAAGTTCCTGCATGAAATCAATGTGTATCGAAGCTAGTGAGGAGAAGAAAACGTAACAGAAAATGTCGGTGGGGAAACAGGCGTTTATCAAGATGCAGTAGAAAAATAGGAGAACGTAGGAAAATCAAATGAAGTCGAAGCTTTGAAAGCGAAGATTACGAAGGAGATGAAGGGAAGAAATAAACGGAAGCTGATAAGGGAAACAGTGAATTCTGAAATCTGCAAAAAAGCGGTAAAAAAGAAGACATTGGAGAAAATGCATACAATAGAATTGAGAAAATACAGAAAAGACACAGTGAAAGCGAATCAAAGAAAATTATTCAGTGGTTGCAGGAGGCGGAAAATAACATATGAAGAGGATTAACAAACGATGAAGTAGAAAAAGCGAAGATAATTCAGAGGATCCAGTAAAAACGAAGGGAAAATATCGCATAAAACTGTATAAATGTAAAAAAGTGAATGGAAATAGGACTGAAGACGGAAACAGAAGTGATGCAAGATGACGAAGAAGTAAAACAAAAAATTGGAAAGTTGGAAAGCATGGAAAAGATAGTGAAAAGGAATGACTGGTTAAGCAAAATACGAGAAACGGAAGAAAAGAAATGGAAGAAGAGATCTGGTAGAAAAGAAGCGAAGTGGAAAAAAAGAAGTGAAAGAAGAGAAGCGGAAAGAAAAAAGCAGAAGAAAAGAAGCGGAAGAATAAATGCGGAAGAAGAAAAACGAAAGAAGGGAAGTAAACGAAGAAAAACAGAAGAAGAGAAGGGGTAGAAGAGAATCGAATGCAGATTAGCGGAAGAAAAGAAACGGAAGAAGTGAACTGAAAAAAAGAAGCGGAAGAAAAAAGTGGAAGAATTGACGTAGAAGAAAAAAAGTGGAAAAACATAAGTGGAAGAATAAATGCGGAAGATAAGTAGATCAGATAAGAAGAGAAGTGAATGAAGAGAAGCGGAAGAAGAAAAACGGAAGAAAAGAAGTGAATGAAAAAAAGGGATAAGAAAAAGTGGAAGCAGAGAAGTGGAAGATGAGAAACGGAAGAAATGCTGATTATACTAGCACGTGAAAAATTAAGATCAATGCCTTCTAAAACCAAAAAATCATGCTCCTACACAGCCAGTCACCTAAATTAAAACCACCTCCCTAATACATTGTTATCATGGATGTCGCCGAAGTAACATAACTAGGGCAATTGTTTGAAGAAAAGCTTCACAACTCAGGTCGAATGTGGAGGGAACATTAGTCAAGTGTTAGGTGTTTATATCCGCTGATTTGTAGTAGATCCTTCCTCTCATGGGTGAACAAACTGGCTGTCCAAAAACAGATCATAGTAATTGCGCTCTTCTACCGGTGTGGAAACAATGTGCACAAATTCCTTGGAACAAAATTCAGATAGCGCAGAACAAAACCTTAAGTGTCCTTTCGACACTAGGATATCTGACCACCATCAAGAGGCTGACATTTCGAAAACTGATGAAATTAGGAACAAATTTGTGCAAAAGAAGTCTCTCCCGAAACCTACTACAAAGTGGCCACTCTATCTGGAAAATTATTTGGATGATCATTTATGTCATTTTCTTTAAATTTCAAACAATTCAGATTCGATAGATCAATCGGCTCGTCCTGAAAATTATCTTTAATCATTCGGTTTACTCTTTGTTTTGCAGAAAAGTGAGTGACTTTCCATTGTATTTCGTGGGAAAAACCGAATGTTTTATTCATACGAGTTGCGATGAAAAGTAAATCCTCATATTTTTTATTTCATTACATTAACTTGAGTAAATGCTGAAGTAACAGGTTTGACGGATCTATTTTAGCAATTTTTTAAAAGTATTTGACCAGCAAAACACAAACATCTTGGGTTTTAGTTTGTCGCAGCAATAATTTTGGGCGAGTTCTGCTGCAAACACTGATTCAAACAGACGTTATGAAGTCCCCGCGAACAGCCTTAGCGTGCGAAATACACGAAGCATGTTCGAAGGCGAAATGAAAACCGCTGTGAAGAGCTTGATCTATATCAATTCCTTAAACTCCATACTTTGTCTAGACCATCAGCAACTCAGAGTTGAACATGATTAATTTCTGTTTCTCGGATAACAATACTCACCGCCAGTGCCTTCATACACTCCTCGTCGAAATCGAATCGGACCGTTCCGTCCAACATCTGCCGTTCGATGTGAATCTGTTCCAGTTTCTTCAGGTTGCCCAAATTTTCCAACTTGGCAATTTTGTTATACCCCAGGTAGAGCTGTTTCAAATTTTTCAAACCGTCCAAATTTTCAATCTTCCTAATATTGTTCCACTGAAGATAGAGATGCGTCAGGTGCGTAAAGCTTCCCAGCTTTTCGATTCGGGAAATCTGATTGTTGTGTAAATACAGGACCAAGATCCGTTTCGTGGGGTAGATGTTTGTCTGCGGAAAATAAGAACCGTTAATCGGCTACATGTTGGTTCCGGAATTCATCGAAATGTGTCACAGCACCAATTCGTGTGCCCATAAAAAGGATGACGTTGAAAATCAATAAAACAAAAAAAAAATCGGCGAACCTTAAAATAATTGATTAACATGTTCGAGGAAACAAAAAAAAAAACATGTAGCGCACTATTTCTTAGATAAACGGTTAACCTCGGGCTAGTTGTTCGAAAAATATGTGCCGCACATCACGTGCGCTTTCTCCGAATATGCACTGCACACACATGCAAACATTTCGAACGGTTTGATCCTGAAACAAGTGCATCAGCGACCAGGCAGGCAAAAATGCATTTGCGTGACCCGGCAAACTAATTCTCTTCCATGCACGGCAATAAAAACATTCCTCGTGTACCACATAGCTACTTACGATTTGGGTAATGTTTTTGTCGTTCAGATAGATGTGTGTTAAATTGGTGTTGGCCTTTTTCGCCATTTTTTTGTGCTTCATTACTGATGATTGGTCAATTAACAACTATCCTCAACTAATCACGATTTTCCTTGGACTATCCTTGAAAACGGTAGCGGAAAGTTCACTGGACGATGTCTTTCTGCCAGGGCAAGTGGCAGAAAGTTTGGCGAAGAAACCTAGTAAACAACCGTGCCAAACAACCGGCTAGTAACGGTTGCTAGTCTACGTTCTTGGTGGTGGGTGTTTGTTGTTTTATATGCATTTTTGGTAGAAAAAAAAAGAAAAAAAAGGGGAAAAGGGGAATGCGGGGGATGGGGTTTTTTGCTTTTTTTTTTTTTGTTTGGTTTTGGGGGGTTGGGGGTTGGGGGTTGGGGGTGGTTGAGGTTTGGTATTTTGTTTTTTTTATTGTTTGTTTTTGGTTGTTGTTTTTGTTTGGGAGTAAAAGGAAGGGATCAAGTCCCTATCACTTCGATTTTTTCTAAACACAAACCTCAAATATTATTATTCAGGTGTGAAAGAATCGTTTGCTCCACTGGAGCATCCATTGGTTAGCAATTCGAGCGTTGTTTGGTTTGTTTTGTTTGTGATTTTTTGTTTAAAAACCTGAAGTGATTATTCAAAGAAAGGACTCCCTTCCGTTTCACCTTAATGCTATTGAAGTACAATTGATCTCAGCAACCTATACCTTATGATTGTATGAAGTCTAGAGAATAAAACTTTTCATTCCTTTGTCAACCACCAACCAGTAAAGGTGTATTTAGTTTCACTCTGTTAAAAGGTTATGGGCCCAGACAAACCCAAACCGAGAAATTTCTGAAAGCAGCTGAAAATCCGTTACGATGGGAGACGACGAGAAATTCCTCAAGATCAAGCCCTTCGATGGTACGGGTTTCAACAACTGGCGGTTCAGGATGTTGGCGTTCCTGGGACAGCTGGAAATCGCGCACTGTGTCGAGAAGGAATCGAATGAGGAAGACTTCTGGAACATCCTGGAAACGGATTCGGCAGGAGTCAAGAAAGAAAAGGAGGAGAAAAAGGCGTTCCGAAAAAAGCAGGACAACAAGTGCCGTTCGGTCTGATTGGTGCGGTTGCCGATAGTCACCTGGAGTACATAAACGACAAGAAGAGTCCAAAGGAAATCTGGAGCGGTTTACATGAAGTTTTCGAGCGCAAGAGCCTGACGAATCGGTTCATGCTGAAGCGGAAACTATTGGAGATGAAGCGCGATGAAGGTTCAAGCCTGGAGAACCATTTTCTTCGTTTCGATCAGCTAGTTCGAGAACTGAAGTCAACCGGTGCGAAAATGGACGAGGAGGACATCGTGTACCACCTGATGCTAACCATGCTGGTTTCGTACGATTCGGTGAATACGGCAATGGAGGCGGTATCGGAGAAACTGACTTTGGAGTTTGTGAAGGGAAAGTACCTGGACGTAGAATCGAAGAGAAAGGGAAGGAAGCTGCCGGCCAATCGAGATTCGGAGGAAGTTGCTTTTGCTGGAAAGTCCGGTAAATACCGTCTGAAGTGTTTCGGCTGCGGAAAAATTGGCCACAAGCGTGCCGATTGCCCGGAATCTGGACAACGCCAAGAGCAACCCCGGGATCACGAGAAGAAGAAATTCACGAAGCCCAGTGCTGCAGCGAAAACTGTGTCTTTTGTTGCCGGGTCTGGGTCAGCATCAGATCAGAAATCGCGGTGCTGGTTACTAGATAGCGGGGCATCCGATCATATGGCGAACCAGAGACAGCTGTTCCGTAACCTAAAGGAGCTCGAAAATCCTGTATGGATAGCAACAGCAAAGAAAGGCGTCAACCTGGTCGCTAGGCATCATGGGGAAATCAACGTGTGCTCAATAGTTGATGGTGAGGCAATCCATATCCGTATCGAGAATGTCCTGTTCGTTCCCGAGCTGGCGCTGAATCTGTTATCTCTGCGTCGGCTGGAAAGTTCGGGAAAGAAGGTGATTTTCCACAAGGGCAAGGTAGTTGTCGAGGATGATGATCAAGCCGTCGTATCAACTGGAAGGCAAGTTGGTGTGCTGTATGCGATGGATTTTCAGTACCAAGCGATGCCAAACAGTGCTATGGTAACGGGCAAGATAACGAAGGAGCTGGAACTGTGACATCAACGCTTCAGCCACATCGGTAATGAAAACCTGATGAAGCTGATCAACAAGAAAATGGTAGACGGATTGGAACTGGCCAGCTCCGTGAAGCCTGGAAGCTCGGAGTCTATTGTCTGCGAGCCGTGCCTTGATGGGAAACAAACTCGAGAGCCGTTTACTAATCGTGAAGGAAAGCGGACAACCCGTCCGTTGGAGCTAGTGCATAGCGACGTCTGTGGTCCGATTTCTCCTGTGTCGTGGGACGGCATGCAGTATTTCATCACGTTCACGGACGATTTCACTCATTTGACGGTCGTCTACCTGATGGCGTCGAAGGATGAAGCGTTGGAGTGCCTGAAGACGTACGAGGCTATGGCAACAGCACATTTTCAGACTAAGATGTCTCGTCTTCGCTGCGACAACGGTGGCGAATATAGTGGCAAGCAAGTCAAAATGTTCTGTCGGCAGAAAGGTATCCAGCTGGAAATGACGGTACCATATACACCGGAACAGAATGGCCTGAGCGAGCGGATGAATCGAACCATTGTCGAGAAGGTGCGAGCAATGCTGTCTGGAAGTGGTGTTTCCGAAGCGCTTGTGGGGTGAAGCTGTATATGCGGCTGTGTACCTGATCAATCGTAGTCCGACAGTGGCTGTAGATAACAATCGTACGCCCTTTGAAGTCTGGAACGGAAGAAAGCCGAATGTGAAACATCTTCGTGTTTTTGGGGTGGAATGTTATGTCTATGTCCCGAAAACAAAAAAGCGAAAGAAAAGCTGGACTCGAAATCGTAAGTGAAAAGGCGATCTTTACCGTGGGATACGCTCCGAAATTTTTTTAAAATGGATACCGTGTTTGGAACAATAGGAAGGTTTTTTTTTTTTGTTGCTCTTTTTGGGAGACGTCGTGTTCATGTAGGAAACAAATGGGTGTTCACTATCAAGCGTGATGGTGAAGGAAAGGTCGATCGATACAAAGCCCGACTTGTTGCTAAGGGTTTCACCCAGACGAAAGGCTTCGACTATGCGGAAACGTATTCTCCAGTGGCGAAGATGACGACGTTGAGGATGCTGCTGGCGCTGTCGAACTAGAGGGACCTGCCCACGTGCATCAAATGGACGTCAAGACAGCGTTTCTTAATGGATCACTTGTCGAAGAAATCTACATGAAACAACCATCAGGCTTTGAGGCGAGAAATGATCTGGTCTGCAAGCTCAACAAAGCAATTCATGGACTGAAGCAGGCATCCCGGAGTTGGAATATGCGGTTCCATACATTCATCACGAGTGTTGGATTCAAACGGAGTCAGTACGACCACTGTCTCTACCATTGGTGATCGGGAAGCAGAAACAATCTACCTCGTAATATATGTGGACGATATCCTGATGGCTGGTAATTCAATTGCGGCGATCAAACGTCTGAAGGGAAAGCTATCAAGAGAGTTCGAGATGAAAGACCTGGGCGAGGTACGATGCTTTCTTGGACTGAACATAAACCAAAACAGAGCGAGTGGCGTTATGACGATCAACCAGAAGCAGTACGTATCGAAGATTCTGCAACATTTTGGGATGGCGGATTGTCGACCTTCCTATATTCCCCATGGACCCTCATCTGAAGCTGCTCAAGTGTGAGGATGCAAACCAGCTTTTTATTTTCCGTCGGCCTATTTCCTCACATGGTGACAATCACTGACGCCAGGAAAACGACTCCACCACCTGAGCCCTTGGTAACGACTCATGAATATGAGCCGGGACTAACGGTTTTCATTTCCCTTCCGAAGGAAGACGTGACCAGATTTTTCGCCTCAGAAAAACTACCGACGTCGACTGGGATTGAACCCAGACCCAGTCCAGTGCAAAGTAGCAGTCACGCTTACCACTACACCACCGACGCCGGCGCTGATGCGGACTGGGGCAATAATCCAAACGACCAGGATTCTTACAGTTATCTGCTTGGTCGTCGATTTGGAGAAAATTACTCTGCCACTATGGCAAATAAGCGCAAACGAAAAGGGCAATCTATTGATTCGCCTGCAAATCAAATTAATGTGAGTAATCAATTTGATATGCTCACAGATGACGAGAGTGATCCATCATCTAATCAAAATTTGAAAAAACTTTCTCGATTGAGAAAGGAAAAAGTTCCCCCTATTGTGGTGACAATTTCGGATTTCCATGGTTTTCGCAAGGAAATCTTAACATTTGTTGAAGGGAAATATTCCCTTCAAATTTCTAGATTTGTGAATGCTGTTTGCATGCAGAAACCTTGGATGGATTCAAACGTCTTCTTGAGTATCTTACTCAGAAGAATCACAATTTCTTCACTTACGACACCAAAGCTGAGCGTCTTTTCAAGGTTGTCTTGAAAGGACTGCCCAGTGGTGAATATATAGATGGTGGTTATTCCGACAGTCACGTCGATACAAGTGAGATTTGTCACTTCGGTGTCACATGACAATTCTCACCCAATTCCGAGAGTCGGGTGACGGTGAAGTGACGCGTTCATTCCATGGTGACGAACAGATGAACCATGAGTGAGGCTGTGTTCATTACTTGAAATGTCAAACCAATGAGAGCTTCCAAATGGGCGCATGCATGAAGTTGGTTTTGCTGACAAATATAAATAAACATATTTGTTATTTCATTATATTGGTGATTTAGTAAAGCTTTTACCTAATAATCATAGAACATAAAATTGTTGTGAATTTTTATGATAATATGGCAATCAGATTAAATGATTTTAACACATGCAGTGATGAAAATTAAAAAAAGTAACATTTCGGTATCAGCAAAGGCCCTTTAGTTTTTATGACTGTGCAGTTGTTTACTTTGGGTTAGTTTAGATTTTTGATAATTTAATTTAATAAAAGTTCAAAAACTAGATTCTAGTGATGGAATGGCTTATATTCTCAGGACATTACAGCTAGGCGAACGAAATCCACTTACTGGAATAAAGGTAAGCAGTTCGATTTTGCGGTTGATATGAAACATTGTTGATTTATTTTACCTCACAGATTCGAAGTACATCGATTGTTTTTGGCCTTTGAAACCCAATTTTGCCAACGGATCATCAGAAATAAAGTGAATAGAAGCAAAAGAATTGTTGAGGTGTAAGATATGCAAAGGAATAAGCACCGTCAAACGATCAGTTTCGAAAGAATCGTTGACCACCAACGCATATGCTGCTGTATATAAATAACGATGCTGTTTCATTCTGCTGCAAACAGCATGATCAGCACGGAGATATTTGATAGATGCTCATTGTTACGCAGCACAGATCAATGAATAATTCTTGTACCAGGAGAACCATCTATGTAAAAAGTTGAAAATGTAAGTGTTCAGTAGACACATAGACACATCACCGCAATATAGCGAATAAAGAATTATAATGTGCATTTTATTAGCAAAGGAAACTGGTTAGTTTGTTTTATTTTCTGCTCCTGTTGGAGCGGCTTAAATCGAAAATACGTTTGGTGGTATCAGTTTTCAACTGTTAAGCCAGTTTTTAACGAACCATTATAGTCGAAATATAGTAATACAGAATGTCCTAAACATTTAACCATTCAGCGTCGGTGTATAAGGGATTCTTCAAAATCTTTGAAATGAAACGCACCTGTTTTGTTTTATCGAGGTTTCTACGATAAACGGGCTTTCCGGGGGTTATTGGTTGCGGGGATGGAACTCACGTGACCAACACCTTTATTATAATTGGAAAGGATTCCGCAGCACGAATGTGATAGTACGTATTGATCAAGCATTCAAATAATTAATAAGAACCTCCATTGAGATAAAACAGAGAATTTGTTTAACGTTTGAGTTTAATCTGTATATATAAAAATGAATTTCTTTCTGTCTGCGGCGTGAAAATTTGCATGCAGGGATTTTTGGGGCCGGGAAAGGTTCTTATGATGCTTTGAGACCCCTCCCCCTTCTGGAAAGGGGAGCTTTCATACAAATGAAACACAAATGTCTGCATAACACGAGAACTAATCAAGCAAATGGAACTAAGTGTGGTATGTGGGGGTTTTTGGAGGCAGGATATTTTTCTATGATTAATCGAGACCCCTCCGCTCTTTTGATGCGGGGGCTGCCATACAAATGAAATAGAAATTTCTTCATAACTTGAGAACTATTCAAGTAAATAAAACCAAATGTAGCAAGTGGAAGTTATGAAGGCAAGAAATGTTTCTTTGGTAATTCGAAGCCCCTCCCCTCTCTGAAAGAGGGGCTTCCATACAAATAAAACACAAAGTTTTGCATAACTCGAGACCTAAGCAAGCAAATGAAATCAAATTTGGCGTGTGGGGCTTTTGGAAGCAGGATTTTTTTCAAATGTAGTTCGAGACCCCTCCCTCTCTGGAAAGGGGGGAGGTTGGCTCTCATACAAATGTAACAGGAATTTCTGCATAACTTGAGAACTATTCAAGCAAATGGAACCAAATTTGGCATGTAGGGCTTTTTGGAGGCAAGAAATGTTTCTTTGGTAGTTCGAAGCCCCCCCCCCCCCTCTCTCTGAAAGAGGGGCTCCAATACAAATGAAACACAAAGTTCTGCATAACTCGAGAACTAATCAAGCAAATGAAATCAAATTTGACATGTAGGGCTTTTCGGAGGCAGGATTTGTTTCTATGGTAGTTTGAGACCTGTCCCCTTCTGGAAGAGGGGGCGCTCATTCAAATGAAACAGATATTTCGGCATATCTTGAGAACTAATCAAGCAAATGGAATTTGGTATGTTGAGGTTTTTGAAGGCAAGAAATATTTCTTTGGTGGTTCGAGAACCCTTCTCTCTCTGTAAGGGTTGGGGGGGCTCTCATACAAATGAAACACAACTTTCAGCCAAACATGCTCTGATAGAATTTTGAACCCCTTCTTAGTCAAGAAAGGAGGATGCTTGAGCTACTCTCTATGCTACATTATGCACAAGAAGTTAATCTAAGGTTATGCAAGAGAAAATTACGTTCAAACTGACAGGATACGGCGTAGCCTGAAGATGAAAATTTTGTCTATGAAAAGCTGCTACGCAGAAAGACGAACCCTGGTAGAACCTACCAATCCGAGGGTTGAATTAAAAATACATACCTACTTTTTTTTCGCAGAACATAATTTCGTTTTGTTCTACTATGATAATATGTAAACATTGCAGTAGAAAATACTACGACCTGTCAAAATGTATGGTAGTTTTGTACAATTGTTTACACGGAAGTTATGGCAAATTGCATACACGCAAAGAAATCACTCTGTTTTTAATCAACAAAATATTATTTATTATTATTGAATACAAGGTTTCTTTTTGTTTCAATTCATGAAGAAAGTTCCAAATCAATTCAAAATTTGAGTCAAATCAATCCAATAAAATTATTCAAAGTAATCACTGCTGTGTGATATCAATTTAAATAATATTTGATTTAATACATTCACATTTATTTTTTAACTCAAATGATTAATTTATTGTTTTAACAAAATATTTTTTTACCCTAAGAAATCACTCTGTTTTGAATCACGAACATATTTTTCTGTTATATAATCCATATAGTATCCAAAAACTCTTTGATGTTTAGGTCTTCAAATCTTAAAGCGCAATAAGCAACCTATAGTTTTTCATTTGCAATAAACATATTCCTGAAAGTTCAAAGATCTAAACTGAATATAAAGTATTGATTCGAAGAGGTGGTCTGCTTTATCCCAAAACTTCCTGGAGTTAAGATTTAAGGGTATAAAGGGCAATAAGCGATGTGTTTTTTTAACAAAACATATTTCTGATGGTCCTATGATCTTAGCTGAAAGTAGTACTACTGAATTTAATGGATGATGTAAATTTTTCAAAAACTTTCTTGAGCATTGTTTTCCATGTCTTCAAGCAAACCCTCAATTGTTAGTTTATGGGTACAGTAAAGATTCATGGGGATTTTTTAGATCTAATTTGATCAACAAATTCCAAGATCTTAGATAAAAGATTGTCCTTGGTTGACCAAAAATTCTTTGCAGTACAGATCAAAGAATCTACAAGCTGTTCCTGTAGGTCTAATGATCTTCGCAAAAAATATGATCTAGAATTATGCTTCCAGGACGGTGAAGGGCTTTTTTAAAAAATCATTTTTAATAAAATACCACTCTATTCACTGAGTTAACTCTATCAATTCACATAAAGAACTCAACTGGTTTCTATTGTCCTGGTCCTATTTAATATATAAAACTGCTGACTCGTAATTGGCTTATCGTGGTCGTCGATATGCCGAAGTCCACGTAGCTTATTGATGATGTGTGCAGAATGTTCCGGTAGCGTGATCAATATGCTGCCGTCTATAAGTGATGACAAGTCCAATGGTTAGGGTGCGTCTAAACGTATCTCTAGATTATCTTGAAACAAAGGAAGAGCAATATACGGGTTCTCAATATACGAAAATAAAAAAAAAGTGTATGTCTCATAAGGATTGATTGTTTGTGATTGTGATTGATGTGTTAATCCAGAAAACAAACATTTCCAACTTGAAAAAAAAAGAACACTACGTTATACAAAATACATTTTGTACCTTTCCAAAAATCTCTTCTTGTTGACGCTTCTGGTTAATAAAAGTGTATAGCCAAAGTGGATCCGGAATTACTCCGGGTTGTCTTGGGGTACCAAAGTTTGGCCAACAGACATATTCATCCGGTGTTTCACCGTTTAAGACGCAGGTGCCACATTTTGCATGGAGTAGTTAGTTATTGAGTTTACGGATATCCCTTGGATGATAAATGTTTTTAGACAGTTTTGAACATCTTGGCCACTTCGATCTGTGGCCTAGAATCATTGCCAGCAATTTTGCAAATTCTTTTACCTTCAAAAAGATGGAATCTTCAAGAAAGTTTTTGGATCAACTAGAATTATCTGTCAAATCTGTCGACCACCATTATACATAATAATTAACAAACTTTTTTTGATTTCTGACTTCAGAACCTGATGAGTCAGAAGGATGGATTCGTCGAGCAGGATCTTTAGATGATAAACGCTTCCATAAAATGGCTAGTTTGAATCGGATTTGAAGTGAAGGTCTTCTTATCTTAAATTTATGGGTACGATTCAAATTCATGGAGCTTAGTAGACTGGCTCAATGAACTGCCAGAATATGTACTATAATATGAACTTTAAACTACAAAAGGATTACTTGAGGAAAAAACACATCCGTTCAACCCTATACCATATATTACATAGCTCTGAACCGCTAAGAAAATGAACCAAAGAGTTAAAAAACCAACTTATCTTTAATAACGCTGATAGATCTTAGTACAGATTACTGAATAGGCTTGTGGATCTTAAGACCATAAACCAGAAAATTCTCGGATGACAAAAAACATCCGTTCAACAAAAAATTCTATTTTATTCTATTGATTATCATAGTGGAACTAAACGAAATAAATCCATTAATTTCCAATATATCTCTGCTCATACTAAAGGAAGATCTGAGCATTCGTTTTACTTTAGAAATATCAGGCAAAACCTTAAGTGCCAGCCATTTGTACGATACCTTTCTTATTGTTAATTTTAGGCGTGCGATCACAAACTGAAGATTAGATTTGTGGACGCAAACCAACCAGGATTTTGTCTCGACTGTTTTGTTTTCAAGGGTAGTGGTCTAAGTCAACACTTGGCTGCAACTTAAAACAAAGGTGAAAAGGAACACATGGCTTTTAGGTTATTTACTTACTTATGCTGGCTTTGAGGTAGAGCGATGATAAAAAAAAATGCTAATTAGATCATGTAATCAAGTAGGGTTTGCAGCGTTTAAACGTTAATTGAAGATAGTAATGTATTTGATTTGACGTAATTCTGGACATCGTACTTGAAATCGCTTTAAATACTCGCTGCAAACCCTACTTGATTACACCGAGTCCAAGACATGACAGGTTTATGAAATAAACACAAGAACTCCTGTTCACAGTAGAGAAAACTATAGGAGTCTTAAAGAATACATTTTGATGTATTCTTGGAGCACGCCTTATGAACTACAAGCCTGAGAAAATAATTAAAATTATCAATACATGCAGTGCTCTGCACATTAAGAAAATTGATTTTAAATTGAATGTGGAAGAATGTGATTTGGAGATCGAAGATGACAATTTTCTAACGTAATTTTTGCATGATCAGGAACCATAAATGCAAACAGAATACGAGAGAAATCTTGAACACAATTGTTTGAACGATAAAATGTTAGCTAACCGTATGTATAAAATGTTTGAGAAAAGTTCATGATTTCTTTAATAATTACCAGTTAAATGATAACGTGAGTCTCATAACAAAATTTCTAAAATAAAAAAAAGCACGTTCTCCTACTTCTTCTTTCAATTTCAAATGTAATTATTATCAAAATCAGCTTATCAACTAAGTGTTTCAAATGATATCGATTATTAATTATCATCAGCCCAAACTGCTTCTTGTTAGTTTTTTTTATCTGAAAGAGGAAAATGTTTTAAAGTTAGACAAACAAAATCTTTCAAATTCAATTATACCCGTTTTCTGCCACTTCAGACGTAAAATGGAGTGGATACTGCTAGAAATCACGGATGAAAAACACCTCAAAAAAATTGTCACGTGCTAAACAGATGCCGACTCTATCCGTCACTTTTTTACTACTTTCGTCACATCACTGCGACTGTGGGAATACATCGACAAATGAACTGAGTTCATCGCGGGTGAGGTTTGTCACTTATCCCGTCTCTCGGAATACCAAAACATGGGTGACTCAATTGTCACCTAGTGACGTGACTGTCGGAATAAGTGCCTTAAGAAGCGTCTCTTGCCATTCATTATGAAGCACAAAGGATCGACTCTGTTTTGGCCTGATCTAGCATCCTGCCACTACGCTCGAAACGTATTGGAGTGGTACCGAGCCAACGGAGTCAATTTTGTGCCAAAGGATATGAACCCACCAAATTCACCGGAACTTCGTCCAATTGAAAAATTCTGGGCAATTATGAAAACGGAACTTCGCAAACATCCCAAAACTATAAAAACAGAGCTAGAATTGAAGAAAATTTGGGTAAAAACAACAAAAACACTGGGAAAATCGGTTGTACATTTGATGGGTGGAGTGAAAAGGAAGGTGCGGGCATTCGGGATGGGAGACGAAATTGAATAAAACAAATGTTGTAAATCAAAACTCATTAGTAGTTCTTCATTCCCAGAAAATTTCAAGAAAATCCGATAATCAGTTTAATTTTGATGAGTATATATGTGTGTGCCATTTTTATCGAATACACCCTTTATGATGAATGGCGCATCACTTTGTGAATCCAGTGAAAACCCTCTTACTTAAGGTATCTCATATAGTTTCTCGAGACAAATCGATTTTCGGAAGTAGATTTTCCAGATTTTGACTGGTACGAGTATATCTTGTTTATAAATACCTAGTTCGAAAAAAAACGAATGGTGAGCTCTGCTACACTTAATGAAAAACCGTTGACATGATTTAATTTGTTACATGGAATATCTATGACATTTCATTTCACAAAAAAATAAAATCGGCTCTACACAAAGAACTTTAAATTAATGGTTTGGCAAACAATCTAATAATCGCTTTTACCTTCCAAACGTTATTTCACTTTCAGAAATATTCCAACGGCTAACAAACAAATGTTCAAAAATAATGGCCCTTGAAGCTCTTGCGCAATTGATGATTGACCGCTCTCCTTAGGAAACGCTAATCGGCTCCCTCTTCCCCTTTGAAACACGTTTTATATGAAGCAATTCCAAAATTTGTACCGATTGTCAAATTTAATACCCCTCCCTCCCTTCAGTACGTGATGTAATTTATGTACAACACACTTTTATGTTTAAACTGATTCCGTGTTCACTGTAAGCGTAAAATGTTACAAAATTTGCATTAACATTTTTATCGCACACAATATCTGCATTCCGACCTTTTTAGAAGATACGCTAGATTTTTTTTCGGTTTGACACATTTGACAGTACCACCGGACCATTTTTTTTTAGTTTCAGTGACAATCTACTAGAAGTGTCAAGATGTTCCCGGGTTGAGGAGACCGAACATGGTGCCTTCCTGCTGTCACCTAACGATATTTGTCGGAAGGTGATTTCTGACATTTTAGAAAAGATGCTCGCTACACTACATCCTGCGGAAAATTTCAGCGGTTGTGATCTACAATTCGGGTGAGCTCATTACATGAAGACATCCCGCTGATCAAATACATTTTGTTGCCACTTATGAAATAGCTTGATTGTTTTACGCGCTGTCGGAGGCTGTAATAGGTCAATTATGTATTGTAATGCTGTAAAGTTCCAAAAATGTTTTTAGCTTTAAGGTGAATTGCTGCTCCACGTATTTTTCCTTATCTCTTATCTCCCTCTCGCTATTTCAAATTGATAAATCTCGGTTGTAGGTGAATGAACATCGAATTGAACTTCATAAGATTGCTCACAGCAAGTAAGCATACAAACTGATGTGATGAAATACTCAATATCTAGTACAGATTCTGAGTTATGTCAATTCTAAGTTTTGAGGTAATGGCTGCCGTCTAGAATGCTTCAGCGTAAGCCCTTAAGTGCTAGGACAAGAAATTGTGACCATGTCCCTATCATCTGAGTAAAAACAGGATCGCAGCAAGCCGTGCTGTTGAATTAACGTGTTTTTCTTTTGCTCCGTCGATTTCGCGAAAACAAGCATTTTGTTCAGTATTCGATACAAAATATTCAAATCAAAAATTGATTCATTGATTGGAACTGAACCTGAAGCGATTGTGCGAAGAGCGGTTGTAGTGGACCTGGTGTCTGGTCTGGTGTTAACGTTTGTTTCGGTCAATGCTTATGCTTATGTTAATGGTTAATCAAAAGTAAAGATGCTGTGGGGCTATGTACAATGTATGATGGTAGTTTTACGTTGGGGAAACACTTTCAATTTATCCAACTACAATCTACAAACTACATTACTACTGAAACAAATATCTGCATCAAGCAGATTGAACGTTCTAAGGAGCAATCTTTTCTTATCTACCTAATATTACGACTGAAGGATTTAGTGCAATTAGAGTCTATAGAAGCTGTTGGGTTACCGGACCCTCACCAACACCGATTGAAGGGTAATTAATTTGCACTGCCAATGTTCCAACGCAGTTCAAATTCATTTGAAAATTTGAAAAAGTCATGAAAAACATTGAAAAACTTTAAATTGTATACATTGAAAATTTGAAAAAAAAATATTCAAACATTTTGATATTGAATTAGATAGGAGCTGTTAAGTAAATCTAAATCAAACTTTAACAAATTATAAAATTAAAAAAATTTAAAAATTAATAAATTTAATTTTTTGATTTATCAAAATTTATATACTTAAATCTTGAAATAAAAAAATACAACATGAAAAAAAAAATGAGAATTTGAGCTGAGACATAAAAAAATTGTAACAATAGTGACATATTTTAAATTAAAACAATTAAAATTAACTAGAAAATGAGAAGAATGATTAGTAATTTCCATTTAATTCCAACTACCTTTATAGTTTATCTTGACAGATACGCGTATTTTGTCTACAATGTGCAGACTTCTTCAGTGTCGTGTACTAATACTCGACTGCTTATTTTTTAGTTCTTTTTGTTTTAATTCCTTGATCATCGAAACCCTGGGTAGATTCAACTCCCGTTTTAGTCACTCAAATACCTCTTGGGTATTTTCGTAACTTGTTTGGAGGTGAGATTCGAACTCCAGGGCCACACCCCTGATAAAAATAAAAAAATATTGAGAAATTATTAGGTGCGCAACTATGTTCTCGCTGTTTTTTGGTGAAAAAGGAACTTTATTTTGAAAACAAAGGTTACAAACGAATTATTCAAAGTATTGCCCACCCAACAGACATCGGTGTTGAATTAGAGCTTGTTCAAACAAATTTGGAGAAGCTATTCAGCTGTTTCTTCTAGAATAGCTGAATAGCTTCTCCAAATTTGTTTGAACAAGCTCTAATTCAACACCGATGTTTGTTGGGCATCACTAGCTACGACTTTTTCCCATCTTTCTGGTAGAACGTGAATACCATTTCGATAGAACTGTTCGTCTTTTGATGCTATCCAAGAATCAAGCTATTTTGAGATGTCATCATATGAGTGGAATTGCGGACCAGTGAGACCATGTGCCATCGAACGGAACAAGTAATAATCGGACGGTGCAATATCAGGAGAATATGGCGGGTGAGGACTTCCCATTTGAGCGTTTCCATGTAGGTTTTCGCAACGTGAGGTCGAGCGTTGTCATGCTGAAGAATCACTTTTTCGTGTCTGTGCTCGTATTGTGGCCGTTTTTCGTGCAGTGCTCGGCTCAATCGCATCAATTGAGTTCGATACCGTTCCCCGGCAATGGTTTCGTTTGGTTTCAACAGCTCATAATAAATAACATCAATTTGGTCCCACCAAATACACAGCATAACCTTCGCAGCGTGAATATTCGGCCTAGGCGACGATGTTGAAGCATGCCCGGGCAGTCCCCATGAATGTTTCCGTTTTGGGTTACTGTAATGAATCCATTTTTCGTCACCCGTCACAATGCGATGTAGAAAACTCTTCCTTTTTTGCCGCGGGAGCAGTTGTTCACAGACGAAAAAACGACGCTCAACATCTCTTGGCTTCAAATCGTAAGGAACCCATGTTCCTTGCTTTTGAATCATTCCCAACGCATGCAATCGCTTAGAAACGGCTTGGCGGGAAACTCCTAATCCTAAACCAAGCTCTTCTTGCGTTTGCCACGGATCCTCATCGAGCAATGCCTCCAATTCAGAGTCTTCGAAGTTTTTTGGCCTTCCTTCACGTGGACGATCATCAACACTGAAATCACCGTTTTTGAAGCGACTAAACCAATCACGACACGTTGTTTCACTCAGAGCAGCATCACCGTAAACTTTTTGGAGCTCTCGATGTGCTTCAGCCGCCGTTTTCTTCGAATTAAAGAAGAAAATCAACACTTCCCGCAAATGACGATTATTTGGCACGAAATCAGACATCTTCAAACAACCAAAATATATAACACTAAACCAAAATCACTGATTTTCAAAGCGGTTTGTTTACCATATGTCTGAGCTTGGTTTATGACGCTTGAGATTTAGAACATTCGACCAGCACTTACTACTGGCGCCATCTCTTGCTAAACAGCGGGAACTTAGTTGCGCACCTAATACAAATTCACTTTATTTTTTTTTTAAAACGCATTTTTTTAGATACATCAACGAGCGTATTAGTTAGAACTATTGTTAGTGGACAGCAAAGAAAACTTAAACGCTTTACCTGATCATTATTAAAATTTAATCTTTAAAGTTGACTTTAAATGAATTTGTTTGCTTTTACAAGTGATAGTTTGAAAAAGCGTTTCGATTTTTTTTTAAAGTAAAGTGTTAATATAAATTTTCTTAATTTGTCACTTCAAAATTTGAGAAGAGTTAAAATAGGAATTTGAAAAGAATGAAAGTGATAAATTAGCACATCGATTATAGATCTATAAAACATAAAGAACCAAAATATTTGGAAAAAATCATAAATTAAGGAATTTTTAAAGTTTTGAGAACAAAAAATTTAAAAATCGAGTAAACCAAAAATAAAAACTTTGAAAAGATTGGAGTTTTAAAATTTTTAATTTAATAAAATTAAAATATAACATATATGAAAAAAAATTGAAGCTATGACAATTAAGAAAATATTTAAAAAATTAAACCAAATTAATTTAGAAAAAGAAAAAAATTATATATTAAAATAAAGAATGTATTTAATATGAAACTATTATATTTTAATAATTATCAAATTGAAACTTGAAATATTGGACAATATAATAGCATATGTAAAATTGAAATTAATTTAAAACACTGATGAATTGCAAAATGTAAAAACTTCTAAAATAAATGACTGAATATTAAAAAAATTTAAAACTGAAATTATGAATAGATGCAAACAAAATAGTAGGGAAATAATTAAAAAAAAAAATTTTAACCATTTAGTATTAAAAAAATTAAAAATATAATTCTCGATAAATCTCGATATCTCGATAAAAAACAAGTTTATTTTCAGACTATTTTCATTGATATCTTGCAAGCTGCACCACATTCAAGATAAGTTGAATAAACATTTGATAGATGAGAGAATTTCAAATCTATTTGTTTCAATAATGTGCATGAATGAACTCCAAGGGTAAGTAGCTAAGAACCACGTACCAGCCACGATATCATACACACTAGAGGAATATGTTTCATAACGATTGTACAGGGTGCGGCAGAAAATAATGCGAAAATTTGTTCTGTTTCTTTCAAATCCCATTTTCAACTAATTCAAGCAATAATATCAACATTTTCGAGTGCAGTTATCTTTATAAAGCCCTTTAAACAAATTTATTCAATGTGTCCTCCATTTTTATTAATAACATCCTCGAGCCGACGCCGGAAGCCAGAGCATGCCTTTCGGACGTAGTCCTCCGACGTCGACTGCCATGTGCGTGGTTGACTTCAGGGTTTTCACACTAGGATGTGATGTTTTGCAGGCTCGTGCTTCAACATATGCCCAAATAGAATAATTCAACGGATTAAGATCTGGACTGCTAGGGGGCCACAAATCCTTCGGCCAAAACTTCATGTTATCGTTCAACCATTGTTGGGTTCGATTGGACGTGTGACACGGCGCTCCATCCTGCTGTAGGACAACGTTTTGGTCCACGGAGAAGTTGGCCTTCACCCAGGGAAGCACTTGGTCCTTTAAAATACCGATATACACTTCGGTATTGATTTTAACTCCAGCATCAATGAAAACAGGCGGCATTTTCAAACCGTTGGACGCCACCAAGCCAAACATCATGACACCAGCCGGATGTTTGGTTTGAAATTTGAATTTCACCTTTTCCGGAACGTTCTCCATTTTCTGCGGTGAAATGAACCGGTCCGTGCGGCTGTTGGCCACAGCATCGATGCTGAAAAGCTTTTCGTCGGAGAACAGGATTATCATTTTTTCCTTCTTCAACAAGGAAAGCAATCTCTTGGAACGAGTCACTCGTAGTTCCTTGACCCGGTCCGTAATCAAGTGGCGTTTCACTCTGGCTCTGGAAGATGCATGCAGGTCTTCTTTGACGATTCTCCGCATGGATTTTTCCGAAATATTGGCTTCCTTTGCAAGTTTTCTTATGGAACGCACGTTCGGCGTGCGTGCAAAGCGCGGGCATACGCTTCCCGGCTTCCGCTGCTTAGGGCCATCATGCAGGGACTTTTTTATGCGGTAAACTGTTGCCAAATGGCACCCTACCACCTTGGCAATCTCTTTCGGCTTCTTCTGGGCGAGCAACAAACTGGTGATCAATTCTTTCGCAAACATTTTGACGAATTTGCAATAAAACAAATAGAATGTTTGGAGGCAGCACTTGAAAGTAAACATAAACAAATACACTTTCGACAGAAATTAGTCACTAGCTACACGAATTAACCCAATACTCAAGTTTGAACATTTTCGCATTATTTTCTGCCGCACCCTGTAGTCCGCAGCAGAATGGAGTAGCCGTACGAATGAATCGGACCTTTCTGAATAAATCACGTTCAATGTTGGTGGATCCTTGTTTACCGACAAGCTTGTGGGGAGAAGCTGTGCCTACTGTTGCATATTTGCTTAATAGAAGTCCGATGTCTGCGCTAGAACAGGATCGCTGTCAAGGGATAATGCAGATTAGTCAACCAAAATATATTTCTGATCTTCTACGAATACTCCTTTGGAGTCTGAAGCTGAAACACAACAAAGACGAAAAATAACAATGTATCAATAACTAGAAAATAAGAAGAATGATTAGTAATTTCCATTTAATTCCAACTACCTTTATTGCTTATCTTGACAGATACGCGTATTTCGTCTACAATGTGCAGACTTCTTCAGTGTCGTGTACTAATACTCGACTAGAGTATCTGTCAAGATAAGCAATAAAGGTAGTTGGAATTAAATGGAAATTACTAATCATTCTTCTTATTTTCTAGTTACAGGTATTCCACTAAACAGCTCACACTCTCCATAATTCAATGTATCACTACCGCGAGCTGATTGGTTGCCTAACATAGCTAAAAATATCATCATGACCGGGTATCAGCCCTGCTGTTAACTTCTTCAGCAGATTCTCATCTGCCCCCATTGATGTTCTCCGAACTCTTTACTCATCTGAAATGGATTCTCCGGTATTTGAAGGGCAGCATCTATTACAGTTTCGTATACAAACAACGTGACTAAGTTCTTGCTTGTTTCCACTGATGCCGACTAGGACAACAACCTGGAAGACCGGCCATATCTGGTAACATGCTCCAAGAATACGGTGGGACCAATTCGTAGATGACCCGGAATCAGAACACTGTAGCGCTGTCGCATTCTGTGAAGAGAGGAGCTTGGAGCTTGGAGTTCAGGTGAAATCTCGGGTGCCACTATTTGAGGATAATCAATCCTGCATCCCCATTGCTGAGGAGCCCCGTGATCATAAACGGATGAAGCATGTGAATATACGGTATAATATCCTTTTTAAAAAACTACTTGGTGGACTCTTCATCTTTAAGAACATCTTTAAGAAAGGTTTTAAGGGGTCCTTTAGAAACTTAAAGGTCGCAACTAGAATTATTCGGTTGAGCTGCGGTGTTAATTAGCAACCAACCGTTATTAAGTGTTAACAACATTGAGTTAGCTTTGCCTTTTAGTCTGTAAGTTTTTCTGCGTTTTCCACTCAATTCTTTATCAAATAGAGACCTGAAACCATTAATTAATTTATTTATTTATTTCGTCAACCGATCGTAGACTACATATTTATGCTTAGTTCTATCTTCTTAAAGATCGCTTAGAAATAAAATAATGTCTTAGGTTACTAGGTGACATTGTTAGGTCAATTAATTCACAATGCAGATTATAGAGAGACATCATTCGGTTAGTTGGTCCAAATTTCGCATAGTTTGTCCGATTGGTATTTAACGCAAACAAGTTCTGATTCCTCAAATGCCGCGAGGGGGTGTAGAAATTTAGACTACATCATAAGTAAATAAATGCGATGTGATACAATATCGTTAACAAAAGAGATCATGGCAAATTCTCTTCGTTCTTTAAGAGTTTGAATGTCAATAAGCATACATCGTGCTTCGTAAGATGGAAGTGGAAAAGCTGTCCAGCCTTATTTACGGAGAGCTTACAAGAGAAACTGTTTTTGTACTGATTCCAATCGTTCTTCATGTGTTTTCATAAAAGGAGACCATATGACACTACAATACTCTAGAATAGACCTGACATATGCAACGTACAATGTTTTGATCGTATAAGGGTCATGAAAGTTTAGACCAAAACGTTTAATGAAACCTTGCATATTGGTTGCTTTATGGATAATTGTGTTGTAATGGTCGATAAAATTAAGCTTAGAATCTACAATAACACCCAAATCTCTGACTCTCTCGCATTTTTCTACAATTTCAGTTCCTAAAGAAACAGTTATTTGTGGTGTATTTCGTTACATTTCTTAACATTTATTTCTAGCAAGCTTTTTTTGCACCATATGTCAAATAATAATATTTCGTTTTTAAAAGTTACATGATCTTGGTCATTCTTAATTTCCATAAATAGTTTCATGTCGTCTGCATAGATGAGAATTCTGACCTGCTTAAGAATGTAAGAAATATCATTGACAAACAAAATAAAAAGTAGAGGTCCTAGATGCGAGCCTTGGGGAACTCCATATAATACTCGAACAGGGTGTGACTTTTTCCCATTAAAACTGACTACCTGTTGTCGATTTATTAAATACGAATGTATCCATTCAAGAAATTGATCCTCAAATCCTATTTTTCCTTTGTTGTTGGGTTTTAGTGAATTTTTCATGAATTTAAAGATTTTTGGGGGTGGTGTGCGGTGTTTAAAAACTATGTTCCGTGTTTTTTTTTTTTTTTTTTTTTTTGGTAAAATTTTTTTTTTTTTGGGGAGGGTTGGAGTTCTTTTGGAAATTTGAGATTATATTTTTTTTTTAGTTTTTTTGTATTTTTTTTTTTTTTTTTTTGTTTTATAATTTAAATTGTATGGTTTTTAGGGTACGGGACGGGTTTTAAGCAGTTTAGTCAGCCCCTGAGACATTTGATGAAGCTGTTTGTAATCTATAATTAGAACTGCCAATATTTAGACATTAATCCCTCTGCTTACGTCTGGTCTATCGGAACATACCTTCAGCAACGAGCATTAGGCTCAGAAAATTTCATAGCCATGGAATAAAGTTCTCAATTGCAGGGACTTCTTAAACGCATGCGGATTGCTTTCCGATTAAAAAAATGTTTTCTTCAGCTCCTCAATCTGTACATAAACTAACAATATTGTATGAGTGCGATTCTGTGCATGTGTGCGAATGCGAAATTAAATAGGCCAGTTGACGATTTGCTGCAAACGTCAATTTCCTCAACCCGCTCCTTCGTTTTACCCATCTGCTCTCGAAAACAATCAACCAAAACATGTCGATTGCTACGATCACAAACTCGTCTACTAGCAGGTTATAAGACAGACGTACACGACGAACCTTTAAGTTTGTCATTGATCTTTAGATTGGCAATGTGTATTTCTTATTTCATTTACTCTCACGCAAATGTTAGCCAAAGCGACTGTGACGACAAACGGGTTGCTTCGTTTAAAAAACAAATCTAGGGTTTTTTTTTCATTAGGGCGAATCTACAATTGAGAGACTCTCTCCGGGCTCGCTCTCTTTCATTCATAAATCAATCACCTTTACGTTTTTCATTCTACTATTTGTAGAGTATGCTAGCCAGCACTGTTGTGTTTCGATCTGCACTAAAGAATCTCTCGAAAGTTTTATAATGGCGCTATAATGAATGAAAGAGAGCGAGCCCGGAGAGAATCTCTCAATTGTAGATTCGCCCTAATGAAAAAAAAACCCTAGAAATGCAAGAGACAGCCAGTGTTGCCACATTTTTTTCATGGTAAATCTGTATTTTCACATCCAAAATTTTTTTTTATCTGTATCCGGCTGTTGAAAATCTGTAAAAAAATCTGTGTTGTCAATTTAACCACTATTTGGTGCCTGGTTTAAAACAGGTTAAAAAATAATTTTGCGTGCATCCATTTGAACCAAATGCTTTACGCGGTTAAATTCTTTGCCGCACTTATTGAACCAACTCTATACCTAGCCATTATTTGCTCTAAGGAAATCCCTGAAGATCTAGTCTCAAGGAGTGCTTCAGTTAAGAAATTAGCAGAAGCTACAATTTGATGGACAGGTCCACTCCCTACTGGAGGAGCGTGGGATGCGGAAATCAGTAAAAACTATTATAGTGTCGGTTGATCAACGACCACTAGCAGTGGTAGAAGAACGGAACTATGAAATGGTTGATAGATACTCCAGTTTTACCAGACTTCTAAGAGTCATGGCATATGGCTTGCGATTCAAACGAAACTGTTTAACTAACAAATCGGATCGAACTGTTGGACATCTCACCTTGGATGAGCGGAAACAAGCACACAATAAAATATGAAAGAAAAATTCAGCAGCAACATTTTTTAACAGAGGTTAATCAACTATCTTCAGACAAAAAAAAAGCCACTAGCAGTGTGATAACAATAATGAAACAGTTTTTGGACACCGACGGATTGCTTCGTCTAGGAGGCCGGCTACAGGCATCAGGAGTCGAGTTCAGCCAACAACACCCAATCATCTTGCCAAGTTAATGTGTGAGTAAACGTGAGCTGGTTAACAAGGTTTGTTGTACGCGATTGAAATAATGGTCGATTCACGAAAGATTTTTGGTAAAAAATTACTGAAAAACTCAGTTTTCGACATGGAAAATCCGTAAAATATACACACTCAAAAAAATCGGCACGTTGTTTCCACGTGAAACGCACATAATTTTCGTCCACTGCCAAAATCAGTAATAAACACGTGGAATTAACGTTAAAGCTACGTGATTTCCGCGTAAATTCACATTCTACGTGAAAATCACATAAATGTTACGTGATTTTGCATGTATAATTCACTGGACACGTAATGTTCACCTGATTTTAATAAAGTAGATTTGGTTACGTGTTCAGGTGGAGGTTAAGTGAAATTTCACGTGAAAACAACGTGTCGATATTTATGAGTGCAGTAAAAAACTGTGAAATTGGAAGCACGATACACAGATAAAAAGAAACATTGAATTTTCTGCGTGATCCAATGCACATAAATGGAATGCTAGATTTAACAGAAAATAATGGGAGATTTCATGTAAATTTTAGCCTGATAACGCCTGAATCTAGCCTGTTGTATGAAAGAATGCAAACATTGTTGAATGGCGCATAAAAAATTGCAAACAATTTCGTTGTTTACGCCTCCTTTGGCTTGAAATTAAACGAGGGTAAATTTTACGCGCTTGTTAAAATTCATTATTTTTTTCTGTGTAGCTACCAAAAATAACTGAATATCAATCAATACTGAATTTCGGCTAAATTTACAAAATCATCAATTTAAAATTATGTTTTTTCCTGCTCTTTTGAACGCATAAAGCGGGTGGTTTTTTTTTTTAAATAATCATTTTTCTCATAAAAGATTCCTGTGAAAGATGAGCTGTATTCTCAAGCGCCTGAAGAGATCGGTTCTTAGGATTCCGAAATAATATCTGCAAGGTTTGGATTATGGGGATATACATGAATGGCTCATCGACGCAGACAGTTTTGTTGACACCATCAATATAGTGAACGATGTCATGGCTTCCGGTGCATTTAGGAGTTGGTTGAGGATCATTGACAGCTAATGATTTTAGAAACATCTGTTGTTGCCTACGGTTGAACGCTAGCAAATAAGTCTGATGCCTTTTACTCGTTCAGAAAATCAATGGAAAGAATAAAAAAAAAATATTTTGATCAGCTGCCACCGTTTGAGCATGCGAAAATGGCAGAGGTTTGACAGATGTGATGATTCCCTACCCTATTAAGTATGAGTTTTTCCAAATTTTAGGGAACTGACCTGAATCAAGTGACAAATTGAAGAGCCAAAATAAAGGCGAGGTTAGCTCAAATGCAAGATTTTTCATAAAAGCTGGAGGGATTCCATCAGGTCCCGCACCTTTCGCAGCATCAAGATTATTCAAACCAGCAAGAATGTCTTGAACATGTACCTGACTAACTCTAATGTCATTTGAAGATGCAGGAAAGAATGAAAAATAATCTAGATCGCGATAATCATCCGAAAATGTCGTGTAAATTTCTTGGAAAAACTTTGCAAACAAGTCACAAATCTCACCAGGGCTTTCAGCGTTTTTGTCATCAAGATGCATTTTTGAAGGCAAGTTGTTTGATTTTAATTTTGTTCTGTCACACTTGAAAAAACTGTTTGGGACATGATTTGATTTTGCTCTCTGTTCTGAAATTATACTCTTCCAATTTGGAACTGATTGCTGAATTAAGCTGATCACAGATATTCAGAAAACTTTGCAGATTGAAACTAGAGTTGTATTTTTTGTAAATTTTGTGAGCCTTTTGCTTCCGATTTTTCAAATTAATGATATTTTTGTTGAACCATAATGGATATTTGGAGTTATTTCTGCGTCTTTTTATTTTAAGATGTATGATTTCATAAATTATTTCAAATAAAAACCGGTAGAAGACATCAACATTTCGATATGTACTTCATTTCCTATAATTGATTGCCAGTTGATTGAATTCAGCTTAATTTTTATGTTCTTGTAATTAGCCTTGTTGTAATCAAATATTTCCTCATATTCATAGTCGTTGGGCCGTGGATTGTAATGAACAAATAGAGAATATTCAATTGCAGTATGAAATTGTTCGTTTTTCCATAAGGGTGTCAGACATTCATTAACACAAAAATCCTCATCAATGTTTGTCAGCAAAAAATCTAATTAACAATTTTGCTGATTTTTTACATGATTAATTTGGTTAAATCCAAGGCTGGCAATTTTGTCAAAAATTAACTGTAATGTCATATTGTCCCCAACGACTGCAAGCAGAATACCTTCATTTTCTACGTCAGAAATGAAGTCCGCATTGCGTTGATTGAAATCGCCATAAACAAACAAGCAAGGTCAGAGAGAATTTCTTCAGCATTTTGAAAAAATCCTTCGTATGTTTTCTGGTTAGCATGATCAGGTGGGAAATAAACATATACAAACACATGCATTTCACCAGCTATTTATGCTTTAACCCACATATGTTCAAACTCCTTAAATTTGGTAGAGAGAATTAGTTCAGAATTAAATTTAGATGAAATCGCAATGAGGACACCACCTCCAGACCTCCTTTGTGCCACTTGATGGTTCCGGTCGTCTCTAAATACACAAAAATCATTCCCAAACATTTCTTCACTTTTAATGCTCTCATTCCAACTAGTTTCGGTACCTAATAAGATAGAAAAAGAGGAACTCATTAAATTTTTGTAAATTGTTTTCATCTTGGGTGAGCTTTTCATACGATTAAAGTTCTGACAATATATCAGTACTTCAGTTGCATTAGAGTGTGAAGAAAGGTTTAAGAACTTGTCACTACTACACGGTGTTCAATAAGTTCGGATACACTTTCAAAATTTGTTAAAAAAATGAAAACATGTTTTTTTATTTTTTGGATTTATGTTATTGAAAGCTATGTTTACAAGGAACGTTTACAACATTTCTCTTGGAATGACCCCCCCTTTGTACTCCTTAACGAGCTTCAAACGTTTCTCGAACGCGTCGCAGGCGGCACGCACGGACTGCATGGGCATTTCGTCCCAGATTTTGAGAATTACCGTCTTGAAATGATCCAAAGTGCTGACCTTGTATTCGTTCAGCTTCGCCATCATATAGGACCAAACAAAAAAGTCGAGAGGATTCAAGTCCGGGGAGCTGGGAGGCCACAAAGTTTTGTCCAGAAAGTCGGTTAAATTGTCCCGACACCAGGCTTGAACCACATTTGCCGTATGGGCTGGTGCACCGTCCTGCTGGAACACGTAGTGCTCATCGCCGTAGAGGCTTCGGAGACTGGGGGCAACAACCTTTTCCAAAACCTCAGTTTTGTAGTACGCCGCGTTGATTTTGACGTTTTTTTCAATAAACACCAAGGGTAGCTTACCACGTTTGCATACTGCCCCCCAAACCATCACCGACGCGGCACTTTGGAACCGAGGGATGTTTATATTGGATTCAGGAATGCTGTCCCTCGATGGCGCCCACACCCGGTCATTTTGCACATTGTGCGGCTGCTGCAGCACGAACAGTTTCTCGTCCGAAAAAACAAACTCCTGACCAGCGTGCCGAGAGAGGATCCTCTTAGCTCGATCCAACCGCTTTTTGCTGGTAGCCTCCGAAACGCCATGGACCTTACGTTTTTTGTAAGGCCTGAAACCAAGGTCCTTGGTGAGTATGGTGTGAGCGGTTCCAATGGAAACGTTGAGATCTGCAGCCGTTTTCCGGATTGAGCGGTTCTTTTTGCGCCGAATTCGCTCCCTCACGACCTTGATGACCCGTGGCGTCCTCGCTGAACGCGGCCGACCGGATCTCGCACGGTCATTGGTCGAGGACGTCTCCCGGTATCGCCTGATGGTCGTGTAGACAAAGTTCCGCTTGACCCCATGCGATTTCAGCAGCCGGAATATATCGCCGGGTCGCTCACCGTTCAAAAAACGCTTAATTACGAAGTCCCGATACTTTTTCATCGCGCGTAACAAACAAACAACAACTAACAGAATGTCAACACCGCGCACATTCGGTAGCGTATGAATGAAGCTAAAGCTGACACCAATACCAATGCAGAATATGTACATGGCGCATACCTACGCAATGATGAAAACTTGTATTCGAACTTATTGAACACCGTGTATTAGAATTACTTAATTCTAAACATTATGGTTTGAATTAAGTAATTCTAATGGTTTGAAAATGATGTCCTTAACATCGGCCGGAAGGTCCAATTTGAGGATGAAGTTGGGCATTCTTGACGTAAATGCTGTTCAGCTGGGTATGGGGTCATAGTTTCTCCACGTTGAAACCTAATACCCTGATGCGCAGGAGCCCCTGAGAATCTTTCTTTAGCTGCTGCTAGGAGGTCCTTGTCCAACGGAAGAGAGCTGCAAAAGGCACGCTGAACGTTGTTGATATCCAGGATTCCATTGTCATTGTTACCATTGTGATTATTATGGGCGTTGCGGCTGCTATTACTTATGTACATTATGGCTGTTCATGCGACGTTTTAGAGCTTTTTTCCACTTGTTGGCCTTCTCTATAGCTTTTTGCTGTAGGTCCCGAATATGTTTCCGTGAATCATAATCGGTCCAGTCATTTCTCCAAATCCTTTTCGACCCAAGAGTACGCCAACCCTCCTTGACATCAATCGTCGGTTTTGATCTGGCAAATGCTAGATCTTGGGCCAGCTCTACGGATAAGCTTAGAGGTGGATCAACAGCATTGTAAGTGTGACCTGCTTCCACTGAAGTTGTCATTCTCGAACATAAAGACGACAGCAGTTTCACCTCGTCCATAATTCCCATAATTACATCCGACGGAGAATCACCAGACGCAGAAGCGATTGCCAATATATTTTCACGATCATTGTCCATTTTGTCCGATAAACGGTTTAGTGTGTCTTCAATTTTAGCATTGATTGACTCGACAATAACACTACCGGAATCAAGAGCAACCTCACGCACTAGGTCAGCAGTCTCAGCTGACGATGCATGGTTTGACGCCTCAGCCAAGGAGTTGAACATTTTTTTATTTTATTTTGCACCTTCGAGCCTGTGCTGTTCCAGCGATGTCAACCGTTTTTCGATTGTGTCCACCGCTTCGTGCATGAGGGTGATGCCTTTTAGTTGATTTATTATTTTGTGTTGGCATTCCATCTGCTAGTCTAAAATTTTCCGTGAATCTACCACCTCGAGTAGATTAGTAGCACACTGTTGGCAAAGTGGGAGCACATAGTTACGGAGGTTGTCTTCCCAGTCTCGTTTGGAACCAATGCATGCAGCATGGAAACTCTTCCCACATGTACCATTGCACTTCCAAAGATGAAGAGAGCTTGATGTACGACATTCAGGTGCATTACAGTTCATCTTGTGGTGATAATTTGAAATACTAAAACACACGCGGCGATCAGATTGCTTAGAGCAGGTTTAAATGAATTCAGTTTGAAGGGTTTTTTAAAAAAGTCACAAGTCACAATAACTGACGCGGTTGATCAAAGCAACGATGGATCGAGTGATGTTTGTCGTCCGAGAATCAGGGACGCTCTCGAGTCCCTTCGAATCTCGGAGAGGGTTACGGCAAGGTGATGGATTGTCGTGTTTGTTGTTTAACATTGCATTGGAGGGTGTGATTCGAAGAGCTGGGACACGAGTGGCACGATCTTCAGGAAGTCTGTCCAACTTTTTGGCTTCGCCGACGACGTTGATATCGTAGCACGTAACTTTGAGACGATGGCGGAAACGTACATCAGACTTAAGGCTGAAGCTGGTAGGATTGGGCTTGTGATTAATGCGTTAAAAACAAAATACATGAAGGGAAGAGGCTCACGAGAAGAAAATGTTAGCCTCCTACCACAAGTTCAGATCGACGGTGATGAAATCGAGGTAGTAGACGATTCGTGTATCTGGGCTCATTGGTGACCGCCGATAACGACACCAGCAGAGAAATACAAAGGCGCATTATGGCTGGCAATCGTGCCTACTTTGGACTCCGAAGGACGCTAAGATCGAACAAAGTTCGCCGAACCACAAAGTTGACCATCTACAAGACATTAATTAGACCGGTAGTTCTCTACGGCCACGAAACATGGACATTGCTAGTGGAGGATTAACCTCTTGGAGTCTTTGAACGGAAGGTGCTGCGTACGATCTACGGTGGAGTGCAGATGGAAGACGGAACGTGGAGGAGGCGAATGAACCACAAATTGCACCAGTTGCTAGTCCCATCGTACACATCGCAAAAATCGGTCGACTACGATAGGCTGGGCATATCGTAAGAATGTCGGACGACAGCCCTGTGAAAATGGTTCTCAAAAACGAACCAACAGGTACAAGAAGAAGAGGCGCGCAACGAGCAAGGTGGATTAATCAAGTAGAAGGCGACCTGCGGACCCTCCGCAGACAGTGAGGCTGGCGAGGTACAGCCATGGACCGATTACAATGGAAACAACTTCTGTGTACAGCAGAGGCCACACCGGCCTTAGTCTGATTGGTAAGGTAAGGTAAATTAAAAAGTCACAAAGAGCTAGTTAAAAAAAAATGTTAATACGTGTCTACGATAAAGCGGCGCGAGTAAAATAAAAATACGACCGATCGGTAGAACGCGTGACGATTGAAACAGATTACCTCCGCCTTATCACTAACTTTCAGATTAGAAAACCGGTGCGTTTTCCGACAAACCACAGGCCACAAAAGTTAGTTCTTGCCACACAAATTATGCAAATGTAAAAATGATATTGTTGTCGAATGAAAGCATTTAACCCATTTAAACTTTAACCCATTAAATCAACGTAGTATTCTACAAACACTCAATTTTGTATGCATTGAAACTAATGTTGTGATGATTCCACGCCAAACTGCTCAACTCATCAGCTAGAATCCATCTAATTCTTAAGAATGAATATCCTTCGTTTCATGATTTCAAGCATCATCAGTATATACCCTCAGGTCTAGATTTCAGTAGCAACAGTGTCCAAATCGTTTATCCTCACGTATGAAAAATTCATTCGCAGGTAAAACAACAATCAAACGGCGGCAAAACCCAAAGGCCCAATCTACGATCATTCATTCTGCTGGATGGTAGCAAAAAAAAAAAAAAAACATCCCCTGAACAAACTCCTTCGGAAGCCGCGCATCCTTCACTGCCTGCTGATATTTACTTTGATAAATTGAATCTTTTCGATCCGTTGAAAGGGACGACCCCCGCGCCATTCGATGATACCTATCGTCAGTGACTTCCTTTTTCAGGTATTCCATTCATAAAAGTGCACTTGTTCTTCAACTCCCCTTCGTCGTGGTCCGTTTTTTCGCCGTTTTATTTTGATTCGCGCTTTCAAAGAGAGGATCCCTTTTTTCCGCTTCGTTAATTGAGGTAAAATACGTTTCTTTTGTTCCAAACCTTTCAAAACCCCCGAGACTTGTTCGATGTTTCTTATTCCGTTTTTGCGGGGCCTTTCTTTCCCTTTCGATTAAACCGTTGCAAATCGATTATCCTACGTCGTTTGGGAGAACTGGTTTCCGGGCGGACTCACCTGCCCTTCCGTCTATCGTCCGCAAACTGCTTCCAGATCCTTGCCATAAATTAGTCTGCTCTTTGCGAGTGGAAAAGGCGATTTGCACAGTGAGATAATTCATTCAACGCTTTTCGCTGCAACCTGGTGGACTAGGTTTTGAGCTGATCGTCTATCGCCGAGTGCTTGGGATGGTGTTAAGTGAAAAATAATTCCACGGACCTGCCAATAAAACGTTCTCAGAGTTTCTACAACTGCGCGCGCGATCGAGTTGAAGCTCATAACTTAGGCGACCGTCTCGCAGACGAGCGTCAAGCTTTTTACAGGGGACACAGAAAGGAAAAAAAAGCAACTGTGGAGACATTCCCGGTGCCCATAAATCAAAAAGCCAACAATTAAAATAGATTTTCCTCGCGAGAGTCGGACATTCGCACGTTGTCGTTGTTGTTGTTGTTGTTGTTGTTTTTGTAGCCGCTCGGTTGGTCCCAAATCCCTCGAGGTGATCTAAAATATCAATTACGGTACAATAAATTGAAGGCAGAAAATCTGCCCGACTTCTGCATGGGAACACTGCGATACAGTTTGGCCGATCGGTCCGAGGAGATAAATTGCCCCGGCATTTGTCCACACACTCGTAAGCTGTCAATAATGGCCAATGTGCCAACCCCGCCAGTGTCCACTCACCTCGATTGGTGTGCCGTTTCTGGAGCATAGAGAGCAAACAATGCCATTATAAATTTAAAACCCCTGTGAAATGCGTCCGGAATGATTATAACACACACTCACATTTATTGATCACAGCTTTGCAGGCAATTTATTGCGTCCACCTCACACGCCGTGCCAGGATTGGGATTATCTTTCTCACCCACTTAAGACCGAGGGAGAAATGCTCCACTCATTTGTGTGATAATAACCGGGAGATGCCAGTTTGATTGAGGACAATTTTACGTAGGTACTACCTTCTAGTCATTCAATAAAAAAAAAAAAAAACAAATTTTATTAAGTTTTTAGGTCTTTTAGGTTTAAGCTATTAAGGTGATTTTCAGCCACCCGAGCTGGTTCGTCACCGCAGAAAATTCGAATAATGGGTCGCAATGCTAAAATGATTATTACAAAGTAAGAGATTACCACCAAGACACGATCGTGACGTACGGTAACCATTTATCACATGAGATGCCTTTCCACATGGGTTCAATTTTGCTCAATCGGTAAAGGTTCAGCTACAAACCAACACCAAAACCGGACTGGTCTAGGAAATTTTGGAATGGAAAACCTCTCAATTCTCTAGACATGGGTATGATTATACTTGCCAGACAATCATACTGATGTAAAATGGCACATAATTTGTAAGAAACTTACATTGTCATCAATATCTCCACAACCTAAATCGTCAGTAGAAACTTTTGTTTGAGTGCGTGTGCGTGTTCGTAACTCCGGCAGTGTCTTTGCTGAGTCCATCAATGAGAATTTTTTTTTTACTTTGATCGCAAAAATATATTGGCAATCGCTTCTGCGTCTGGCGATTTTTCATCGAGTGTAATAATAGAAATTATGGATGAAGTGAAATTATTGTCGTCTTCATGGTCAGAAATGACTATTTGGGAGAAAGTTAAAAAAATTGTACAACTAGTGCTACCATCAATTCATTAAGCTTATCCGATGAATTGGTCCAAGGTCTAGCTCAGTCAGATCACAGCCAATGAGTCATGAAGTTATGAAGGGCTGACGTACGCTTGGCTTCAAACGGATTTGGAAAAGTTACTGAACTGATCACCGGAAACAAGTTCGGGAGCAAAAGACAAAAAGAAAGCCAAATAAAGAGTTTGAAACGTCAAAACTAACCGAAATATTCATAAGGAGTGTATCGAATATAAGCTATCCACATACATTTGCGTTGTACGCATGTATTTGTGATGGTTTTTTATGCTCTAAACACTGCATGCTGTGCGTTTGACTGTCAGCTTTCTTTTGTTTACTTGTTTGTGCGGTTCAAATTCTGCGTTTTCAAAATGTCGCGTGTTGAAAAGGAAGTGAAAATTAAGGTTCTGGACACATGGCTAAGTGAGAAGGGTATTACTATGCGAAAATTGGCGAAGCGGTTTGAAATTCATCATGCGAGTGTTAAAATCATAATTAATAAGTTTGGGGAACACTATTCTTTGGATGAGCTACCAGGAAGAGGCAGAAAACCCGGTTCTTCCAACCCGAAACTGGAGCAGAAAGTGGTATCTCTAATCATGAAGAACAAATCAATGTCAATACGTGATTTGGCCAAAAAAGCAGGAACGAGTGTCGGAATGATCCAGCGTATCAAGAGGCGAAACCACCTGAAGACCTACAAGAAGCAGACAATCTCGAAACAAAGTGCAGAACAGAAGAAGCGAGCAGCAACAAGGGCCCGGAAATTGTATTCGCGTCTTTTGCAGCGTCCGGATGCATGCGTTTTGATGGACGATGAGACCTATGTAAAGGAGGACTTAAAAACCCTTCCAGGTCCACAATACTTTGCTGCCGTCGTTGGGGGAGGATGTGACCGATGCGGACAGGTCGATTCAAGTGGAGAAATTCGGTCGAAAGGTACTGGTATGGCAAGCAATATGTTCCTGTGGTTTGAAGTCAACCATTTCTTACACTACCGGAAAATAAAGTGGGAATTGGGCGGGGGGGGAGGAGAAGGTGTGTTTTTTTAATAAAAGAGAAATATTTTTGGGGTTGGGGGTGCGGGGCACAGCCAAACATGTGGGGGGGGAAGGATAGGTGAAAGAAAATAAACGAATGAGCGGATGGGGGGGAGGGGGGGGGGAAGAAGAGGGGGAGGGGTGGGTATGAATCTATAGGTGGGGAAAAAAGAAAAGATGGAGGGAAAGAAAGATAAAAAGAAAAAAAGAAGGAGGAAAAAACATTCGAAAGAAAGCCTGTCCACGTTAAATTTCGGACACCAAAATAATAGCAGCAAAAAAAATTTACACATAATTCAACAAAACCGATTGTTTATTTCACAATAATAGAGTTATATCTACATTAGAAACAGTTGATTAAGATGTTAATCCTTCTTTCTGTAAAATTCTCGAACTTTCTGTGGTACACCCACCATCAGGTTCCGTACGGTATCCTCAGATACGCCCGCCGTGACGATTCTCCATCTTCTCTTGAAATCATCGGTACCATTTGCTTTCTTCTTAGTTTCGAAGAGTTTCCGCTTAACTAGAGCCCAGTACTTCTCTATTGGGCGAAGTTCTGGACAGTTTGGTGGATTGGCTGTTTTTGGCACGTATTTGACCTCTTGTACCTTATACCATTCCAGGACGGATTTCGCATAGTGACAAGAGGCCAAATCAGGCCAAAACAGAGCTGGAGAGTCGTGGCTTCTGATAAACGGTAGCAACCGCTTTTGCAGACATTCTTTCTCGTACACATCCTTATTGATAGTGCCGGTAGAGACGAAACTTTTAGATTTTCGACCACAACTACATATGGCCTGCCAAATCAAATACTTCTTCGGGAATTTGGACACCTTCTTTGTCCGGAAATGCTCGGCAACGGCGTTCCTTTGCATTGCGGTATAAAAAGCCAGACCCGGAAGCTGTTTAAAGTCTTCGAGTACGTATGTTTCGTCGTCCATTATGATACAAGAAAATGTTTGCAAAAAAATTGGTGTAAAGCTCCTTAGCACGACTTTTTGCAGTGAAATTTTGCTTGTCATCACGGTTGGGCACCTTTTTCACTTTGTACGCCTTCAGTCCTTGTCTCTGCTTCACTTTTTGTACGTATGATTTTGGCTTCCCAACTTTTCGAGCCACATTTCGCACAGAGAGATTGGGATTTTTAAGAGTCCCCTTGTTGAATCTACGCCGAATAGATGATTCTGCTCCACTGGACCCGGTCTTGGGCCAGTTGCCTCCAGTCCCCTTAGGTCCTCCTGAAACTGCAAATAGCCATCGTCGTGTTCGTGGTCTGCCACGGAGTCGACGACCTCTCCCTGGTTCTCTACTGAATATTATCTACGCTTGTCGTGCTTCCGACATCCGTGCAACGTGACCAGCCCAACACAGCCTGCCGTTTTTTATCTGCTTGATAATATCCATCTCTTTGTATACTTGTGATTCATGCTCGTAGGCAGCGCGAACCAGGTAAGGTAGCATGCTGAAATCTTACCCTTCACGAAAAATGGAGAAAGAAGAGAATACGAACGAATCTTTATACTAATTATCTCAGACAAAAACCGGGACGTGAAAGTCATCAAACATTTCAGACCCACCTCCCCCGCATCGCAAAATTATGTGGAGATTCTTGGACCATCAAATAGTGATGCAGGCTTTCCACACATTTATAGCCATTTCATTCTCGCATTACCAATTTCTTGAAAATTCACTTGGCATCCCTATGTTAACAAGTAAAAACATTGGAAGTTCTTTTTAATAATAATAATAATAAAAAAAAAGAAAACGAAATCCAATTTGAAAAATTTCTACGAAATATCGGAAGATGATTTTTTTACCTTCCACTTTATTTTACTGGTGATTAAGGACTCTTCAATATACGTTTAAAGCAGCAAGGCTTACTGGAACGTAATTCCCAAAGAATAGATTTGGCAGTGACCATCAAAGCGCGGTCCGCCAAGGATTCAGCTGCCGCCCGCGTAGCATTTTAGGAAATAAGAAGAACATGGCCCGGTTCCCCGTTTTTACCATAATTTGAAAAGCATCCAATCTATTTTTGCAATGGCTACTAGTGAGAACTGATGAGTTTATGAGAGTAAGATAATTCATAATTTTGAGTCGTTTTTGACTCATTTTTTTAGTCGAGTATTAGTACACGATACTGAAGAAGTCTGCACATTGTAGACGAAATACGCGTAGCTGTCAAGATATACAATAAAGGTAGTTGGAATTAAATGGAAATTACAAATCTGTCTTCGCATTTTCTAGTTATAGGTATTCCACTAAAAACCTCACACTCTCCAGGATTAATCACTTGGTTAATATATACTAAATGACTATTCCGCTCCTCCAAACATTGGCAGTATTAAGATATCATCCTTCAGGAATGTTAACCCGTTTTACTCCGCTGTCGCCGCTGGGACATTCAAAATGTGAGAGTTCGGATACTGGAGTGCAAAGGGTTAAAATCTATATTAAAACCCAAATATTAGACTATGAAACGTTGTTTCTCTGGTTGACCCCTGTTGTGTCACTCCCAGCACAATGAAGCCAGTGCCGAGCTTATTGCTTCCTCAGCCACTTTGGTACAATGTGACTCATTTTGTTGAAAAGTTCATCATTTAAAATTTTAGTATCATATTTTTGAGGAATCATCATAAAAAATCAAGCAGTACTATTTCTTCTGACTGAGTTCTCTAGCACATACTCCGCTAGAATATTACGTACTTGATACGCATGCCTTGAGGCATTATGATCTTTATTTTTTGAATCTGCTGTAATATTCGGCCGTGGATCAGCAGTTGTAGGTTTACATTGCATTGCATGCATTAATCCATATGCGTGATAATTTTTGCACCCTCGTACAAATAAGGTTCCCGTTTCACCTGTGCATAAAATGCCTTGGTTTTCTTCAAATGCACGCAAGCTATAATTCATATCATAGAAGGCTGTTTGTAAAAGAAGCCGATTTCCTTAGTTTGACTGTTGCACCACGACGAAGTGGCAGCGCATTCGTGATTTGTACCACGCGTAAAAGTCGCAAAAATACATTGCAATCACCATGGGAGTGTCCCGGTGGACCGTAAATAGGATCTTTGACCGAGAAAAGAATGGAAAACTGTCCGCGAAGGTGGTCACAGGTCAGTTCAAATTCCGAGGGCTATCGCTGTCATCAAAATGAAAATTCGAGCTAATCCAGTGCGTTCAATGAGGAAAATGGCAAAGGAGCATGGTATCAGGAACTTTACGGCACGGAAGATTATAAAGGAGGATTGCGGGACAAAGTCGAGGGCACGGAAAAAAACTCACATGGGTGCCAACCGCGTCCAGAAGCTACGAGTCGAGTGAAAATCTTGAACTTCCTCAAGCGAAAAAATCCGGTAACCCTGTTCACCGACGAGAGCATGTTTATCGTCGATCCCGTATCAAAACCCAGAACCGATCGCTATATTAGTTCTCTCCAGGAAAAAGACGTGGCCGACGAGCATAAAACCTGTATCTGACCAAGCATCCTGCTAGCGTTATGGTGTTTGGATTGGTGGCTTCCGATGGAAAAAAAATCAACCCGGTGTCCATTCCATAAGGCGACACAGGATTTAAAGGAAATATGTTCTTCCGTGGATCAAAGAGCAGTACGGCTCGAAGCCAAATGTTGTATTTCAATAAGATGGGGCTCCGTGCCACACCTCGAATCGCACTTAGAAGGAGTTGCAGGATCATCCACCGTTTCGTGGCCGCCATCCAGCCCCAATCTTAATTCGCTGGATTACTCAGTATGGCATTATTAAAACTTGCCGTGCATTCCGGAAGTGTGTGGAGGCCATAGTTGCTGTAAGTGGGAACTCGATCGATGATTAACATAGGATAAGACCCTCAGAAACAAGAATTAAATAAATAAAAATAATGGAAACCAAATCTTTTTTAGATTTTTTTTTAAATTCTGACATTGCTAAATGGTGCAAATATAATCACGCATACGGTAGTTGTGCGTAGTGAACATACGCTGTTATGTTTTTGAATTAACTCTGTCAAAAAAATGCCACTTCGATGCATGAATTCGAGTAAATTATGTTTTAAAGCATGTTAATCACTGTCTGTTTTTATCACTTACTATCATACGCAATGAAAAACATTTCGAGTCAGTGTTGATGAATTATATTTGTTTTGGGAATCTCAGATGTCAAAATCAAGGGCGATGAACATATCAACTAATTATGCTTCTATGACTACTCGTTTCTTGATACTCATTAGAGTTTAAGTTTCCAGCCCAGCGTTGTTAAAATCGCAAGTGATCATCAAACATCAAAAAGTCATTTTCAATTCAATTTTAATTGTTTTTTTGGGGGGGTGTAATTGGGGGGTCCTTCTTCCCCCTAATTATTATTTTTGTTTTACCCCCTCCGGCGGTGGGTGGGGAAAAAAACGAAAGTTTTGCCAAAAAGCCATTTTTTTTTGGGAATAATTTTTTATAACTTTTTTTGGTTTTAATTTGTTCTTTTCCGGTTTATTTTGGGTTGAATTGTTTAAGAGAAATTTTTTTATATATTTTTTAACATAGTATTAAGGTCTGTATCCACATTAATCCGGACACCTTCAAATCATCGTAACTTTTGAAATATTGCACGTAGGAATGAAAAATTTCCCTGTGGTTTAGCTGAGAGTCTATGATGAAAAAGACTATGATTGATGTTTACATTTCATGTTTAGTATTCAAGATGGCGACGAAAGAAAAACAAGTGCGCGAGCAAATTTTGTACGGACGTACGGCAAATCCTGACTTGTCAATACGGGACCTTGCAAAAACATTGGATTTGCCTAAATCCACTGTTCACGATGTGCTCAAATCATTTTCGGAATGTTTGACGGTGGAGAGGAAACCGAGAAATGACAAAAACATTGGACGCGCTAATCCTGTCATGGACCGAAAGGTGAAAAGGATATTAACGAAAAACCCAAATCTCTCCATTCGAACGGTGGCTCGTAAAATAGGGATGTCGCCGGGTTTTGTCCAAAAAGCAAAACAACGTTTGGGACTTAAGTCGTGTAAAGTAAAAACAGTTCCAAATCGCAACGACAAACAGAACTTGGCAGCAAAATCACGGGCTCGACGTTTGTACTGCGAATATTTGACGAAGTTTTCATGCGTTGTTATGGACGATGAAACTTATGTCCTGGAGGATTTCAAGCGGCTTCCAGGCTGGCTTTTTATTGTGCTATGGCCAGAAATGCTACAGCTGAGCATTTCAGAACGAAGAAGGCATCGTAATTTCCCAAAACATACCTTGTGTGGCAAGCAATTTGCACGAGTGGCAAAAAGAGTAAATATTTCGTTACTACAGGCACAATAAACAAGGAGATCTATCAGAAAGAGTGTCTGCAGAAGCGATTGCTACCCTTCATCAAAAGTCACAAAGAAAAACCTTTGTTCTGGCCCGATTTGGCATCATGCCACTATGCTAAAACTGTGATGGAGTGGTACCAAGCAAATCAAGTGAACATTGTACCAAAAACCTCAAACCTGCCAAATTGCCCAGAGCTACGACCAATCGAGAGATATTGGGCTCTGATGAAGCGGAAGCATTCTGGAAAGAAGCAAGGAATCAAAGACATCAAACACTTCCAGCAAATTTGGACAAAGACGGCTTCTACGATTTCTGAAGAGTCTGTACAAACCCTAATGGACGGAGTTAAGCGCAAAGTTCGAAAATTTTATGCAAATACCGAATAACTATGTTTTGTCTTCACGAATTGTTAAAACACACCCATGAATCTGAAATAAACAACTACGACGATAATATAATGCGAAATTCATGTTTTATTCATGTTTTGAGGTGTCTGGATTATTGCGGATACAGACCTTAAATCGGCATTTCAATACAGCATTTTACGAGTTCATAAAGTCGAAATAAAACCTTTGATAGGAATAAAAGGAATTTGAGAAACAAGGTTTTAAGATTGTTGTTAACAAGCTGTGTAGGTTCTCATAAACCTGACTAAGATATCAATTCTATTGGTATCGGTTGGTATTATAATAAAAATTTTTTCTTTTTTGTTGCTTTTATCATACTTAAATAATTAAAATAAAGTGGGGTGGTGGTTGTTTTTTTTCTTCTGCTCTCTCTCTTTTACATTACTTTGGGTTTTTTTAATTTTTCTCTTCGAATCTTAACCTTTTTATCTTATCCTCTACATTTAAAAAAAAAAATATTTTTTTTTTCTTTTATAATTAATATTCACCCCACCTAGATGACATTGAATATTGACATTGACAATAGCACAGGCAATAATGAACATCCATCGACGAATGAACAAAACCAAATAATGGCTTCAAAACTCAACGGTTGCTCTGGTCAAGAGAAAACTGTCATTTCAAAATTCAAATTCATGAAAATAGTTGGTCTGTCCATTAAGGTTGTTTTTTCATTTCCAGCTCATTAGAGTGCAGATGAATTGTTTTCTACCGGCACTGATGTGAATCATGTATTAATGAATGGCCATTTGTGTTTTATATATATATACTTCAGTCAGTGTGTGTATGGTGTGGTTCACTTATGGACTACAGAGTTCACATAGGCTTTAATAGGAACACACCTTAACAAGAATGTATAAAGGGTGTTTCGATCAAAATTTGGTCGACTTAAACTTGACGCATTTCCTTTCATCGTGCATTAAAAAAAATTGCACACCCCTCATTTTGAAGATGTATACGTGTAGCATCATGCCTCTATTTTGGTTTTGAGATTAGCACTTCAGTTATCAAAATGTCGTCGAAGGAAGAGAAGCACCGCATCAAAATTTTGCCCGTGCATGGCGAAAATCCAAACTACTCTCACGCCAAGTTGGCGAAATTGTTGAATGTGGCTAAATCAACTGTTACCAACGTATTGAAATTGTTCGATAATCGTTTGTCGACAGCCAGGAAAGCTGGATCGGGGGGAAATTGAAAGCCGGAGGCCACAGTGACGATAAAAAGAGTTGCCAGCTGTTTCGAGCGGAACCCCAACCTCTCCGTCCGAGATGTCGCAAAGAAGCTGGGAGTGGCGCCTTCAACCGTGGATAGAGCTGAAAAAAGAGCTGGACTGTCGACTTACAAGAAAGTGGTGACTCCAAATCGTGACGATAAACAAAACATGTCGGCCAAAGCACGATAGCCAAAGTTGTACACGACGATGCTGACGAAGTTTGATGGCGTGGTACAGGACGATGAAACTTACTCCAAGGCAGACTTGAAACAGCTTCCTGGACAGGAATTTTATACGGCAACCGGACGGGAAAAGGTGGCAGATATTTTCAAGCACATTAAACTGTCAAAATTCGCGAAGAAATATCTGGTGTGGTAGGCCATCTGTACCTGTGGCTTGAAGAGCAACGTTTACATTGCGACCGGAACCGTCAACCAGGAAATTTATCTGAGCGTGGGCCTACAAAAACGTCTACTGCCTTTCCCGAAGCGACACAATTGTTCCGTTCTATTTTGGCCGGATTTGACATCTTGCCATTACGCAAAAAAGGTCATGGAGTGGTATGCTGCCAACAACGTTCAATTGGTTCCCAAGGACAAGAACCCTCCCAACACGCCAGAGCTCCGCACAATCGAACAATATTGGACCATCATCAAGCGGAACCTTAAGAAGACTCAAAAATCTGTTGTGAGCGGGAAACAGTTCAAGGCAAACTGGCGTTCTGCGGCGAATAAAGTGGACAAGGAGACTGTACAAAATCTTATGGCAGGTGTTAAACGAAAGACCCGGCAATTCGCATTCGGTAAAAAGGAAGCTTCGCTGAATATTTGTCCTGTATTGTGTATTAACTGAACTTGAAAAAAGAAAATGAATTTGACTTATTATCAAAAAACTTTGATCGACTCACACACATTACGGTTTGACAAAATTTTGATAGAAACACCCTTTAGTAGTAACTAGTACACTTAATTTCCTAAGCTCAGACAGTAAAGGCGCAGCTACAAAGCTGCACCATGCTGGAGGTTTCTGAGTTCGATTACCGGTCCGGTCTTGAAATTTATCGTTAGTACAGCCAGGACAGCCGTACTCCAGGCGTGGATTGCTCACTCGACAAAGGCACACGCGAACAAAGAACTCAATAAAATGAGAATTTGACGGTACGACCGATTGAAATACTGCCACTGTTAAGCACTTTATTTCGAACAGTAAGGACACTAGCTTTATTCTTATTTGGTTGATGTATTAACTTCGAGCTACTAAAGCATACTGACGATAATTACTGATAATGATCTAAGCTAAGCTGATGGCTGGTGATGACGAGACGAAGATGAAAACCCGAACGCCAACAGCCGAGGCTGAAGGGTTGCCAGTTGTGCTACATATTTTCGCTCGAACGGGCGAAAATGCGATGCTGCATGGGTACGCTACCAAATTTTACATTGTGCATCAACATACCCGCCACCTTGAAGCAATTCAATATTTGTAAACAACCTACAGCTAACTACAAGCAGGTAAGAAAATTCAATTTCACAAAGTTTCAACTTAATTATTCTCATTTTATCCTATTGATCTATCTTCACAGGTGATTCACGGTGCGTTCTCCTCTGGAAGCCGGTTGACATCATCGGATGCTAAAGCTGCGTCAGGAAGCAAGCAGATTTTTGTGATGGGACGAGTTATTAATCCTCTTGCGGTGCGAAGCGTGACAACACGGGTGATTTGATCGATTCCTGGGTGCAGATATACTATTCTGGCTAGCGGCCAGCAAGTGGGTGATTGCTGCTCATTGACGATGATGACCATCCGTCCCGGTTGGATGGAATTATTTCGAGACGCTAGCTTGGTGTCCTTCTGAAGCTCCTGCAGGTATTCCTTGCGCCAATGGATCCAAAACTGCTGTACATGTAGTTGCAGCTTGTGGTAGTGCTCCAATCGACTCTCCGGGATGTGCAGCAAGTCTGGGCCGGGCAAGGCGTGCATAGAGGTGCCAATGATGAAGTGCGCTGGTGTAAGTGCCGCCAAGTCATTCGGGTCATCGGACATCGGCAGGAGCGGCCTAGAATTCATTGCAGCTTCAATTTGGCACAGGATAGTTGCCATATCCTCGTAGTTTAATCTCGATGCTCCTAATTGGCGAAATAAATGCTTTTTTGCTATTTTGACGGCCGCTTCCCATAAGCCTCCAAAGTGGGGGGCTTTTGGTGGAGCAAAGTGCCATGATATCCCCTCCTCGGCGCAGGTGGATACGATTTTCTCCCTCTCATCTCGCTTCCGAAGAATAACAAACAACTCAGCGAGCTCTCCTTGGGCACCCTCGAAGTTCTTTCCATTGTCCGAATGGATGTGGGTGGGGCGTCCACGTCGGGCAATAAAGCGTCTCAGGGCAGCGATGAAAGCTTGAGTCGTTAGATCGCAAACCAATTCCAAGTGGACAGCCTTGGTTACGAAACAAACAAATAGGCACAGGTAAGCTTTGATAGGAGATGCCCTCTTGTGGATTGGTCGTAAGTATAGAGGTCCAGCGTAATCTACGCCGGTTACGGAAAAAGGGCGAGCTGGCGTGATTCTTGAGGTAGGTAATTGGCCGATTTGCTGCTGTGCTGGAACAGGATTCAGGCGCACGCAGCGAAAGCAGTTACGGACGGTAGAGCGGACCAATTGGCGGCCACGTACAGGCCAGAATTCCTCACGGATGGATGATAGCAAAAGACGCCCGCCACCGTGAAGAAGGTTCAGGTGGTAGTATTCGGCTATTAGTTTGGGAAACGGATGATTAGCTGGGAGTAAAGCAGGGTGTTTTGACTGATAGGGTAATTTCGAAAGGTTTAATCGGCCTCCAACCCTCAGGATCCCTTTTGGGTCAATGAAAGGATTCATTCGACGAATGCGAGATCATTTGGGCAAAACATTCCTGTCTTTCAAGGCTTTGATTTCATCTCGAAACGCATCTCTCTGGGCAAGGCGAAGCAGTAATGATTTGGCTTGAGCTAAATGCTCGACGGTAAGTATTCTCTGGGTTGGCTCATTAGTGGGAGAAGGTTGGGTTCTGGCTTTGACACGTGCGTTGTCGACAAAACGCAAGCAGTAGGCAATCACGTGAAGTAAACGACGATATGTACTCCACCGAGAAAATAATGGATCCGGCTCAGATGCTGTGTGGATGACGTTCATGACTTGTTTTGCCTCCAGGACTTCTTCGGGAACGCTCGACGGCAATGATATTGGCCAGGAATGCGATGGCTCCGACAACCACGAGGGTCCGCGCTTCCACAAATTGCTGTGCAGGAAGTCTCCAACGGACAGGCCTCGAGACACAAGGTCAGCAGGATTCTCTACACCAGAAATATGATTCCACTGGCATCCATGTGTGAAGTGTTGCACCTCAGAAACGCGGTTGGCGACAAAAGTTTTCCAAACGTTTGGTGGGGAGCGAAGCCATTGTAGTGTAACTGCCGAGTCGGACCAGAAGAAAGCTGCAGAAATAGGAATGTCAAGAGCCTGCTTGACACGATGGTACAGATGTGCGGCAAGGACTGATGAGCACAACTCAAGGCGAGGGATAGTTAGGCGCTTAAGTGGAGCAACTTTAGACTTCGACATAAGGAGATGAACCGTTATTTCTCCCTAGTCATTTTCGCTACGCGCGTACGTACATGCCCCATACGCCGATTCTGATGCATCAGCAAACGTGTGAAGCTCAACACGGGAGTTTGGGTGAAATGCGTAACGTTGCGTACGATAGGATGAGATGAGTGGATACTCGCTGCAGAAGCTCTCCCATTTAATGCGAGTGGGTTCTGGAACCGGCTGGTCCCAATCAGAGGAAATTAACCATAATTCCTGCATCAATATTTTGGTCCGTACAACTACAGGAGATATTAAGCCCAGTGGATCAAATAGCTTAGCGATGTCCGATAATATTGATCTCTTCGTAGGTGGGGTGTCACGGAGCTGAATCATGGGATCAAACCGGAAGGAATCATTTTCAGGCTCCCAGCAAATTCCTAGTGCCTTTACCGCTTCGTTGGGGGTGAAGCTCAGCGTTGATTGTGTTCCGATATGCTCGTTGTCCAACCCTTCCAGTACTTCAAACCTACTGGACGTCCATTTTCGCAGCTCCAGTCCGCCTTTCTGCATCAGCTCTGCTAGTTCCTCACGGAGACGGATTGCCTCTTCTACAGAATTGGCACCGCCGATGAAATCATCCACGTAAAAGTTTTTACGAAGAACTGGCCCGGCGAGATGGTATGCATCGCCTTCATCAATGGCCAACTGCTGAAGCGCACGGGTTGCTAAGAACGACGAAGGAGCAAGACCATAGGTGACGGTAAGCAACTCGAAGATTTGGATGGGACTCGTAGTTGTCATTCGCCACAGGATGCGTTGGAGAGGAGTATCATCGGGATGCACGAGAAATTGTCGGTACATTTTTGCGATGTCTGCGACCATCGCAATCAAATAGGTGCGGAAACGGAGAAGTATTGATATCAGGTCATCCTGCACGACAGGACCGACACAGAGAGCCTCATTGAGTGAAAGTCGATGAGACATGGATAATCCGGGTTGTCCACAGTCGATGCATGAACTTCCCACGCTTTGAGAGTGTCATCGTGAAGTCGAGTACAGAGCAGATGTTCCAAAATACTGCTCCATTGATCTGTAGGTTCTCCCATTTGCTTCAGAGTCTTGGTGTGACGCTCGAATTCGTCCACCAATGCATGTAGCGTCGATGCTGTTTCCTTCTTCATCCGCTGAATTTCGAACATAGCCTGTAAATGCCGCTTCCTCAGAAGATAGTCGTTCGCGTAGCGCTTAACTAACGTATCCCATGCCAAGCTGTAATTGACAGCGCTGATAGCTATTGTTTCAATCAGCTGTGCAGCCTCTCCTTTTACAGCAGCTTTTAGGTAGTGGAATTTTTGAATCGCTGGAACGTCGGGATTAGAATGGATTAATGCCAAAAACGTGTCGTGGAAGCCCAACCACTGCATATAGTCCCCATCGAACTCGGGGAGCGAAATTGTGGGAAGCTTCAGCCCAGAGAGAGCGGAATTATGGCCAACAAGTTGAGGGATTTGTGCGTTTCGAGGAAGAACAGGAAGTTTAGAAGTCAGATCGGCTTTTATTGAAAATAGCCGGTTTTCAAAGCCAGTACGTGCCTCTTCATGCATTCGCC
>JAHHFK020001374.1:0-51110 GCA_024533555.2 Aedes koreicus
GTGTAGCGAATCAAAACAAAAACAAAGATACTTGTACCAAAAGGTACTGAAATGCGCAAGAGTTCATTGCAAGGTGCACACTGCAAGGTGTAATTCTGAACTAGCGGTTCTACAATAGTGAACCAATTTCAAATCGCTAGTTGCACATTGATTGTTGCTAGTACCGTACATGCTAAGATGAGAATATCTAAAATTAGGTTTTTATTGTACCTAAAATTAGGTAACTTTTACAATATCCAAAATATCGGTAAAATTAAACGATAATAAACAGTAATTTTTACTGACATATGGGTAATGTTCATTTTCTTATATTGGACGTTATTATTTACCTAATATTTAATAAATTTTTCGTTGCTGAAGCAACGCGGTAGCCATATTGTTATTTTCATACTATTTTCATACTGCCATATTGTTATAGCGGAAAGCTAATTATTTTTCTTATTAATCTTTCAAGAAATAGTTTATTCATGTCCCAATATTTGAAGCAAAAACTTCGCATTATTACACCCCGTTCGCACTTCAACCTATATTACGTGATATAGAGTATCTTGATATCAAATGCCATGCTTGTTATTTCCAGTGAAAACTAGATGCATAGATGCTGATATCAAGATACTCTATATCACGTAATATAAGTTGTAATGTGAACGGGGTGTTACACCCCGTTCACACTACAACGTATATTACGTGATATACACACCAAATTTCCAATATCATGTTCGGTACTTATTTTCCTGAATTCGGTCTGTAAAACAGAAATTTCACCGAACATTTAGTAAAATATGACATTTGACAAAATTCCGGCAATCAAAACAACGGAATTTCTGTAATTTGCAGAAAACTACCGAACATTGTAGAAAAAACTACCGATTAAAACTGTAAATGGCAGCAGTTACGTAGCACTGTAAAAATAATTACGAATGAACTGTAAATTTATTCTTTTGCAAAAGAAGTGTAAAAAAAAGTACCGAACAGATTGTAAATTTATTCCATGCTGTAAAACGCAATATTTTCCCACCATTTTGAAGTTGAATGTTGACCAGCTCTCGTGAGTGCAGCCAAAAATGAGTGCCAAAAATGGAGATATGGACAGCAACTTTCCGGGACCGTAGCCACATTCACAAGGAAAGGAATTTGGTTGGCTTACTCCAAGGATCATCCGATTGCAGCAACGTTAGATGGGAAATGCCTAAGATATTTTACGCAACGGTAACCAAGTGTTAGTTTATCTGATTATACTATTTTAATTACTAACACACAAATAAATGATGTAAATAAACAGAAATGGGCAAGAAATGAATGCGAATGACATATTAATTTAACTCATTAATTATCCTCAATTTCAAAATCAAGAAATAAAATCAATAAAAACCCATTTACAAACGAATCTGTAAATTTTGCTGAGCAACTGTAATTTTTTACATCATTTTCGGTAAAAATGTGACAGCTCACGTTACCAATCGTTCAGCAAAATTTACAGAACATTTCGGTAAGTTTTGACAGCTCAGTAGCGAAGTTAAATTTACTGAACGTATTGTAAAACTAAAAAACTACCGAATCGATTACCGAATGTCAATGACGTCTATATAAGGTCTGGGGCAACGCAGTGCTTGCTTGTATTGGAAGCAAAAATAGAGTAAACATTGCTGAGCCGACGAGTGGTGACGTAACACTATTCAACTTTCTACAGGCGTGCATAGGTTCAGATAAAAAAAATCGGTTCAAATGTTTATTATAAATGCTGAATTGTGGAAATATTCTTGACACACATGCCATTTACTGAGCAGAAGCATTTCCTCCCGACAACATGGGTCATTTATAGTGAATTTAACTGAGATAATTGAATTTTTGCCACATTAACTTTCAGACGCTGGGACTTGACAATAGAGAAGCGATATAGAGCCAAATTTCCATCATCGATAGACTGGAATCGGTTGAAAAATTAAGATTTAAAGCGCACTCAATAAACAATCACGGAGCGAACGAACCAAAAAAAAATAGTATGACGTAGCACTTTCCGAACTCTTGTGTAGCGTGCGCAAGGAGTGCGGTGGTATTAGTGTCATGAGTGAATTTAGCTCATTTTACTAATATTGTTGGTGAAATTTTTATCTATTATTGCAAAAGTGTAAAGGAACATACTTGACGAAAATAAATGTTGAGAAAAAGATTTGTTTGGATTTCTGTTAAACCTAAACCGTTCGCGTGATGATAAAAAAAGTATTTCCGGACACTCTTTAGATTAAAATCCAGCCAGTTATTTGTGACCCAACAAGACCTTGCTCATTTTCTCGATGGTTTAATTTTTGCCACTCATCAAGCGTAGAACACCTTTAGTTTTAGTCCAAAAGAACGGAAATCCAATCAATCCACTCTAGTGTCAATTTGTGCACACGGTGATTTGATAGAGCAGTTTTTGGCCGCTCGCAGCATTATAAAACTATTAAATTAAAAGTGACATCTTATTATTTTGTATTCTGTGGTCATAATGGATCATTTTGCTTCACGATTGAACAAAAAATTTTAATAAGATAGTGTATTATTTTTGGATGATATCGTGAAATAAAATGTCCCGTTTTTAGCTACATGGCAAAGAAAGGATGCGCTGAGGGAACAATATGTGGAAGGAAATTTTAAGTATCCTTTTTTTCGTATTTATGAACGAGCACAATGTCTCCTATTTCCTTTGAAGTTTCTCTTTTGAATCACGGTCTTACAGCGCTTCATCCCTAGTAACACATCTTCATGATTTAATGTTGAGTAAGCTTCTATATAACCAGATCTAGTCATATAAAAGCCTTTTCAACTGTTATAAAACTTGTGTGTTGCTTGAGATACATCTTTGTTATGATTATTGTCTGATTAGAATCAACTTTGTGGAAGACAACTTTGTTCTTAAATTTCGAACGTCTATTTTTTCCTAATTTCGTATTCTACATCAGACTGCATTGCGGATCGCAGTTTTTTCAATTCCATTTTCATATTTCAAATTTGAAAAACTAACAGTTCATTTGTTCACTTTTTGAAAATATAAAAAAAACTAAATCACTCTTTCAAACTATCACTTATAAACGAGAGCAATTTCCTTTAAATTGCACTACAAAAAGCTCATCTTTTGACAGATAGGCCTATTTCGGCTATGATTTACAGACTTCTTCAGACTTCAATTGTTAGTTTAAATTTCCTAGATTTCCAATCGCAATCGTTTATATTATACTCTTGTAAAAGTATTTTCAAAAAAGTGTTATTTTAACGGGTGTTCAATAAAAAATGAGAATAATTTCAATACCTTTTTGTAATTAAAGTAAAGAGCGTAAATTTTGTTTCTCTCCAAGAGAATTGCTCTCTGGAAATGGGTGGCATGTTTTTTTTTCGCTTGGGTGCTGTCAGTTCAATTGAAGATGGCGTTGAAACAGCAAGCACTCTGCGAGCGTGTTGTACGGTTTTACGAAACGCATGGTCATCGTGGAAAAAAGTTTACGGTAGACCACTTTCTTACCGGATCCTGGCATCCTTGAGCGTAGAGTGGAAGGCCGGTAGCGGCCGTCCGGCGAAGATAATGACGAAGAAGAAGAAGGAAGTGTTGAAAAAGCTGTTCGACAACAAGGATGGAACGAGTTTGCGTGACGCCGGCCGAAAATATCACTGCTCCCATACCTTGATTCACCGAACCCTCAAGATGGAGGATATCATCTGTCGGAAGAAGACTCGGTCTCCGAGTACACGGACGAGCAGATAGCGACCGTGAAATCGCAGTGCCGGTGGATGACAAAGAACTACCGCGGGGCGTCGTTCGTGCTGGACGACGAATGTAACTTTCCGCTCTCGAAGACCCACATTCCAGGAAATTACTATTCCAGCGACAAGTCGGCCACACCCCTCGAAGTAAAATATAAATATAAGCATAAATTTGAAAAAAAAAGTTATGCTGTACATCGCCATATCCGACAAAGGGATTTCAAAGCCGTGGTTCAAGCCGAGCGGTCTGGCCATCAATCAACAAGTGTACCAGGAGGAGTGTCTTGAGAAAATTCTTCTGCCGTTCTTAAAGGAGCATCATGCGGATGGGAAGTACGTCTTCTGGCCGGACAAGGCGTCTTCCCATTACGCCAAGAAGACGCTGGAGTATCTTGAGCAGGAAAAGATAGTGCCCTAGTGTACAAAATTATTGGCGGGCCAAGGATACGAAGCAGTTGACCACGAGGATCCGTAATTGTATCCGGAAGATGAACGTCAGTGCCGTCCAGCGCTGTTGTGAGAGCATCGCGACTAAGTTGCGTCGTACGGCTGACCAGGGCCTCTTTTCCAATATTCATTGACGTTTTTTTGAAGAATAAACATTATGTTTTTAAAAGAAAATACTGAATTCGTTGAAAACTATTTTTTTTTACTATTTGACTGAAAAAAATCTCATTTTTTATTGAACACCCGTTAAAGTGAGAAGCTTGTCAAAAAATCTTTGATCATTCGTTAAATACAGATAATTAAAGCATGCGAATCAGCATAACATCTAAAGGACAGCATAAGCAAGTATCTCTCACTATTGATTAAGACCAGTTGTCCCACTTTCATTATTGATTTATCTTTCGTCAGAGCACTGCAGGCCGAACACGTCCCATACTTTACTACTTCTCAAATTGATTCCCCTATATCCTTTCAAAAACGCCTGTTTCCAAGTGCTACTGGATATTTTCTATATGCCTCTGGTAGCCAGTCGCACGACAGTAACTAGGAACATCCTAGCTGAATTGATGTCAGAGCTAGAAGGATGCACTTTCTAGCCATACCAAATGCATTATAGATTAAATTTCCAGACTTTTGGTCTCATAGAATCTGAACCCATTTGAATGACCGGAGTTGCTGCCTCGTTCGGTGCCCAATAGATAGCAAGCAAATATAAACTGCTCCCAGATGCTATGATTCGATTTGTCGTTACAGGACCTAGGTAGGTAGATGCAGATCTACAACAATGGCAAAACTGACATAGGGAAAAACTTTTGTCTGATTTCCCGTATGTTCGGTTGGAGGAGGAAATCAATTCCAATTAGCAAGGTATTTGCAACCTAGACAAAGTTCAACTGAATTGCAATAGCAGTGGAAATCAATGTTTATTCAAATTGAAGCTAATAGAGACAAATTCATGAAATTAAAATGAGAACATAGCTATCGCTCTTAATAATCCTCTTGCAAGAAGAACGAGTTCAAGGCTGGGAACGCAAATTTCGAAGCACCTGGTGTCACGCATGGAATGTTTCAGAAAATTACCCTCCTTACAACAACAGCATGACACAATATCACTTTTTTTGAAATCCTTCGCGCTGTACTGCGCTGGCTGGTTGGAAGTCGAGGGGGTGTAGGAAAGCATGTAGCGAAAGAAAAGCAAAATGACATTACATTACGTCCCATCATCATCATTAGCTGCTCAGTTGTAAATTACGTTCTATTGGATTGGATTTCGTAGTGGCACAATCCGATTGCACAGACAATATATGTGCAAGGATAGGCACGATCGGCAATAGTCTACCGTGACCAGCGCACGTTCTCGTCCCTTCGTAATAGTAAAAGTTGAAGAAGGCTCGTTAGAGAGCCCCGCTACTCACGGTGGCACACTCACTCTACCCATTATCCTTCTCGGAAAAAGGAAATTCACCGGTCAATTACATGTGTCGCATGCATTAGAGTTGTAATTTTTGTTTTCGTCTCTGCAATCTTCTAGAACACCAACAGACAAACTGAGTGTGTTTGTGTCGGCGAAGCGTATTTCATGCGAGAAGAAAGTTAATCAAATTTCATTACACAACGCACGGTCTGCCGTTGGGTAGATGTCACGATTCAACTGATTCTCAAGGGTGTAGACGTCGGACTGACACTTTTTCGGATGATGGAAGAGTCATGCCATAGTTGCACTCCTTTAGGTTTAGGTGAACTCATTTGTTTGGGAACATATGTTTGGGTCACCATTACCTTCCTCAGCTGACGATTAGTGATAGAGAAACCCACTTGAAGTGCAAGCTTTTCAAGATTTTAGTTTATTCTGCGCTTTGGTAACATTTGATAATCTCTACATCAACCGAATAGAAAACTTTATGAGAGCCATATGATATTAGAAGCATCCTCCTTACTTTTACATCCTCCTTACTGTACAGCATTAACGTCTTATGAACATCATATCTATGATGCTCACATCATCTCATGAACCTAATATGCAGATTACGTTTTGATCAATGATCTGTGAAGAATATGAATTGATATTTATTACAGAAATACATGCTTTCTCATTATCAGAATGCACACACGTTTGAGTAGGTCGTAGACAGCGGACTTTTAATACCCGACATATTTTTAAAATCTAAACATTGATTGGCACAGAAAGTTCTCCACTGAAAATTGTAATAAAACGCTAAGTCGAGAGCCAACACATCGCTTGCTACTGAATCGAGTTTAGACGCATGCGACAGTTTTGTTCCCGGAACAACCGATAAGTTAATCCCCTCTGCGAATGGCTTTATCCTCCTAGAGCTCTCCACCGCAGTAGGCGGTCAATTCGAGCACGTGTCCGAGAACAATTTAAATTACGACTCTCCGTCTACTAGGATGACCTCCACCACGTGATGTCAGCTTTCAATGTTTTACGATTCAAACGCTCTTCTCCTGGTAAGCAAACAGCCGGAATCAATTATCGATCTGAATTTATAATAAACTATTGGGAATATATTTTGGAAATTGACACTCAGTTTAAATTTGGTCATAGGAGACCTGTTTTGATAACGTGTGAAGCAGTTTGACGACTATTTGTGCGAGAAACAGGTTGCGTAGCGTTGATGAACTGTATCGTTTTAGTTACCATGCATAAATAAATGTTTCTTGCGCGTAGAAGCGGTCGTTCACTACTGGCAAATGGTTCAAAAAGAATCACCATTGACTGTCTAATGAGTTGTTATATATTCGGACCAACTGTCAATGGTCTTTTGGAAATCGATAAAGTAGAGTTTTCTATCGAGTTGGATTACGCAACCATCGCTGGACGGAGATATTTTGTATTTTTTTGGAACGTCAGGTATTTTATCCCAATTTCCAGTTTTTTTTGCTACAAATGGTCAATCGCGGGCGATAGCTACAGATAACAATGTCAGCAAAAAAAAATTCTTCCAAAAATCGATCCGATCATCCGTACTGGAGTATTATTAGGGACCAGCGTTTTATTAAAAAAAATGAAAAATTGTTTAAGATTTTTCTAGATTCTAGCAAAGCAAATGTACTGGCTGGATAATAATATCTATTATTGTGACAGTTATAATTACTCTGATTTGAAAGTAATCGGTAAGAAACAAAAATATTTAACGTTGAAAATAATAGTAGTGTTGACAGCGATTGTGTTAACAAGCTTTTTTGGGACTTGTGTAAAGAAAAGTGACTTTTTAAACAAATACCGGCTCCTCAGATAAAAAACCACCTGTTTTGACGACGTATTAAAACGTATTATTTGAATAACGTTGAAAATAACAGTAGTGTTGACAGCGATTGTGTTAAATTTTAAAGCGGAAAAAAATATTCAAAACAAGCTCAAAAAAATTTGCAAAAAAAATTCTACGCCCTTGCGAGCGGCCATCCGGCAGTTAACCGGAACATACGCCATGACGGACGAAAACATGCGTGTAGGCATGTTTTTGAGTTCTCATTTATTTATCAATTCCTCCTCAGTTTTCGCGAAAAAATTGTTGGAGTAAATATTTCCCTTCAGGTTGGCTCAGAAATTCTCGATGGGACGCAGCTGGGGGACGTTGGGCGGGTTCGCCGACTTGGGTACCAAACCGATATTCAGCCATTCCATCTCCTCCAACGATCACTTCGAGTAGTGGGCCGACGTCAGATCCGGCCAGAACACCGCGTCTTCGCCCTTATGGTATTTCTTGATGAACGACACAACTTCCGGTAGGCATTTCGTACTATAAATTCACGGCCAGTCCGCAGCGAAAGAAGAGCGGCTTTGACATCCCCTTCTCGCTGATTGTCAGCCACAGCAGCACCTTCTTGGGGAACTTGGTGTGTGAAATGAACTTCACCTCGGAGCTCACTTTCTTCGTGGGGGAAGTAAAATACGAAGTGCCCTGCCAGTCGTTGCCATCCAGGGTGAGATAGGTCTCGTCGTCCATCACCACCGCCACGTCGCGATCCGCCAGGAAAGTCGAGTTGACCATCTTATTCAGCCGCTGCCGTTGCGTCATTGCCTGTTGCTCCGAACCCAGTGGACGTGACTTCCGCTTCCTGACATGTATGTTCATGTTCGGCCGGTTGAACCGACCTCCCGGCCAAGCGCACGCAGCGATGTAGCCACTTTTCCCTCGGTCTTCCTCTTCAGCAGTCTTTGGAGCTTCTTGTCGCTCAGGGTCGTCGGCCGTCCGGAACCGGGCTTTTTTTCGATGCTCTGATTGTTGTCTAATAGTGCCAAGATGTTGTAGATGCCGGAACGGGCGGATCCGGCGTCCAAAAAGTGCCGCACGTTGTCCGTTTTCGTCGCGGCGGGGTTCCGTTCTTTGAACGCGCACACTTCTGAACGGAGTTGCTTCACTGTCATTTTTGTCCACGTTTGCATTTAACGTTATTTGGGTCACTTCTAACAAAGATTCCAAAATACGACTATTATTCAGAGCATGATTACAAAACAATGGAAAAGAAATTGAAAACCCGCCTTGCTCACGTAAAACAAGTTTCAGAAACCCAATCATATCATTGTTTTAAACCTAAAGATGAAATGTATATTGTCGTAAAAAGATTCTCGTTCTCCAGCGGTGAAACATGTATGAAACTCTAAAATAAGCGTTAGCAATAATTTCTAAACATAATTGGAAATAAATGTATTGTGTTGACCATTATTTGGGGTACAACAGCTAAATGAATTATAAAAATAACTTCTGATTGATGGGGACGCATGATTGGCAAGTTCGTTCAAGTAATGGTAGTAGAATAGTCAGCAAAACCTAAAAACATAGCATTTTTGAAAAAAAAACTTATCTTAGAAACTAAAATACCTACATTGCCAATCTTGTGATATGTTATGTAAAATTGTTCAATCTTTCAAGAATAAATATAAAAACGATGAAGCTCTTTGGTCCCGAGACCATGAAAACCTTAAAAAAACAAGAAGAATCCATGTGTTCATAATCAATGTTGCAGTAAAGAGGAAATTTTTATGTTTTTCCTTAAAAGAATGTTTGATTACCTTTCATTTGCAATTTTAATTGATAAGTGGTTCAAAAGTTATGATTTTTGAAAAAAAGCATTTTTGAAAAAAATCACTTTTTTGGACCACCCTAACGCAGAAACGGCCACCCTGATAAATACGAATTATTATGAAATTCTGAGAGATCGTTTACCTTTTTTCTATGGAATTGCTGCTATATCGTATCATATCATATCGCGTGTATATACTTTATCACTAGTTTATTCTACTCTTACAACTTTGTTTAGTTACTACAAAGTGCTTTTAGAAGTTGAGATTAGAGTCAAAATTGAACCCAATATTTTTGAGATTTCGCACTTGTGGGATTGGAATTTTGTTGATTTTTATTTTGCACGGCCGCGTTTTCGATGGCGCAGGTGATATGTAGGAGTTTGGATTTATTCGGAGCGGTGGCAAAGCCAACGCTAGTTGCCCACTCAACCGCTGCTGAGACTGCTTTTCTAAGTACTCTACGAATAGTTCCATGATTGGTTCCTCTAGCAATTAGAATGACATCGTCGGCGTAGAGGGAGAAGAATTTCTACTTCAGTTGAAATGGTATCAAAAATTGGTTGCATAACCGCGAGGAATAGAGTTACTGATAAAATTTAACCTTGAAGCACTCCGTTTTCTGCTTTTCGGATACTTTTAAGTGAGTTGTTGGCAGCTACTTGAAAATACCTATCCCTAAGGAAACTGGATAACATATTCATCATTCGTCCACAAATTCTCCAACCTGTCAATGTGCGTAGTATTTCGGGTCTATATGTTGAGTCGTAGGCTTTTGATATATCAAGGGAAGCGTTTTCCACATGATCATTTTCTCCAAGACTGATAAGGGATTCCATCTTAGCGAGGTGTAAGTAAAAAAATTAATCGACTGCTACAAATTAGGATGAGTCAAGGGACACATACCCCCTGTAGAGTCTGAAATCTAATTGAAAAATAGGGGGTGACCCCGGCGTAGTGTTTAACATCCATACCTCTCATGCCAAAGTTACGAGTTCAAATCACCCCTGCCCCCTCCCCCCGGACAGGTTACAAAAACTATCCAAAGAGATGTTTGAGTAACTACGACGGGAAATGAACCAATCTGGGGCTGAAAATCTCGATAATCAAGACATACAAAAAAAAAGAGGTGGGTTATATAACAGCAAGATTCACGTAGGACCGCGTTGGTGTATAGTTATAATGGTATCATCTAATTTGAAATTATCAAACACATATAGTTGGTAGATATTAAAAGGTTTTTATTATTTGTCTTTGACCGGCCCTTATGAAGTTTTCGTCATACTGCACATTTGTAACATGGGGGCCCTAGCCGTACCTTCTCCCTCCCTTGCCTCAGGTCCAGCCATTAGTCCTCTGTTTATCATCTCTTCAGTCATGCTATATGCAGCTTAAAGTTGACCATGTACCATGAATTCAATGACAAACATACAATTCGACAAAGAGATTTCATTAGGACTCAACTGACAAACGCAAACAATGATTCTTTCGGTTAATATCTCGTGACACAAAGTGTACTCATGTAAGCCACCAATTCTATCAGATAGGTGGACTCTTTCTTTCCAAAACAATCGCAGTGCATAAATGCAATAAGGTCTCAATGTCGTGAAATTTACGGAAAAACCATTGCTTACGTTTTTCAGTTCGGCCGTAATGGAAAATCTCTGTCGAATTTACCACTCCGACTGAATACCTCAAATAATTCAAAATGAAATATTTTTTGAGTGATGAATATGCAAAGGTTGTTTAGCATAAATCACGAACATTGCACTTAAACAAAAAGTCTTTTATTGTATAATTTAATTGTTCGTCCTGAAAAGGCAGATATTAATTTTTGTTACCAGTTTATTTGGAGAGCAGGACACCATCATGTGCTATATTCACGGTAGTTTATAAAACTCCTCGTCGCCGCAAAGGTCCGACGGCAAGATACTTAGGGTACTCGATAGCTGGCAGTATAAATGGAGTAAAGGAGATTTGGGGCGATGGCTACATTCTATCACTCCTAAGGTGTCTAAGAAATGTTGGTTCAGGGGATTGGATGTGGGTCGAGACTTCATTCGTGTGATGTCTCGCCTCATGTCCAATCATTATTCTTTAAACGCTCATTTGTTCCGTGTTGGGCTGGGAGACAGCAATCTATGTGAATGCGGACAAGGTTACCAGGACGCAGATCACGTTATTTGGTTTTGTGCTGAGCATCGTGGAGTCAGATCTAAGCTTTATGATTCCCTTCGGGCTCGAGGTAGACAACCCAATGTACCGATTCGAGACATTTTGGCTGCACGCGATCTGGAGTTTATGAAACTCATTTATGTGTTTTTGACTAACATTAGCCTTAGATTGTAGTTTGATTAACTTACTTGTTTAGGTTAAATTTTTGAGGATTGTGTGCATCGGTGTGTGATTGTGGTTGTGTGTGAGAGTGTTGTTGTGTGTGTGAGGGAGTGATTTTTTTTTAAATTGAAAACGTTCAATTAAAAAATTGTAATTTGAAATTCTAGATTTAAGAAAACCATTGTTCCTTATGCTTTGTTTAAAATTTCCTCCGCAATTCTCCCATCCATAAAATTGTAATTCCTATTAACCTCGAGACGGCCGCGAGTAATCGGTTCCACCCCCTTTACCTTAATTCTAAGATAACTGATGCATATAAACATGAAAACTTGGCTCTGTAAAGTTGATTCGATTGAGCCTGTACAAATAAATGAATTCATAAAAAAAAGATACTTAGGGTGTTTCTAGTAATCTAACTGTCACAAGCTTCGTTTTCCGCTGAGAGGTAGCGGAATGGCTTCAGAAGGGGACACCACTAGTAGATGAGCAAGCGCAGGCGAAATTTTAAGACATTTGGTAGTATGTATCACGAAAAGTTACACAACTCTTTTAATGAAGTCAGAAACATTCGAGGGATATGGATTTAATGTCGGTCTAAAAGCACCAAATTGGGTATATTGATGGATGCAACTTCGTCCCATTCGATGGATTTATTACTAAATGCAGTCTTTGTATGGTTTTATTTTTCTAATTTTATGCATTAAGGCATTGCCAGCTGTATTCGCTTTACATAACACAAAAGTTTAAAAAATAAACTAAAATAAAACTGCTTTGAAATACATAAGTGATGTTTATATATGATTTATCAGCCATTCATTATTGAAAACATTATAATTCACTATACAATGATTTTGTTCCTTCGGTTTGTGTTTAGATAAGCCATTTGAATATAAACAACGGCAAACTCATGCATTTTCACTTCAAATTTTACCAATGACAACCTTTTTAATACGTTATTGATACAACAGGCCATAGTTGAGAACAAACAAAAAAATATGTCCCCAACATTGAGTCTACAATTTTCTTGTTAAGTCATTGTTATTTCAGCTATGTGAACAATTAGTTTGTAACGTGTAACTATTTTCAGTACATCCAGACTGCATTACTCGCTTTATCGAATCAATTAAGCCAAATTTAGATCACTTGAAGATCGTGTAGATCATCTGTTCAGCTTAACCAGTGAAATCATGATGCCCCAAAAGTTCAAGAAATCGAAAATTACGCGGAAGTGAACAACTATAAGTTGATTAATATTGTCTCAATTTCTTCGGATTACATCGGTCATCCTAATAGCAACATGATTTTGTTGATTATCGTTTAATTAAGGACATATTTGGTACGTAGGTCGAATGAAGGTGATAGGCTAACATTACATCCCGTTACCCTATGTAAGCGATACATGGTTTACACACTGTTCCTACAATTTTTTGGCCGGACCTAGCCTCTTGTCACTACTCCAAGGATGTTCTGGAGTGGTACAAGACGAATGGTCTCAATTTCGTGCCGAAGGATCTTAATCCGCCAAACTCTCCAGAGTTGCTTCCAATTGAAAAATATTGGCAAGAACTTCGTAAGCATCCTAAAGTTGTCACTAGAGAACAGGAAATGTTGAAGTCATGGTTAAAAGTGGAAAAAAATGTCGGTTCAAGCGTTGTACAAAATCTTATGCGTGGTATTAAGAAGAAAGTTCGGGCTTTTGGATTTGGTAAAGAAATACAGTGAAATAAAAATACCTAAACCAAGATTAAACATTGTTTTTTATTCCCTGAATATTTCATGACAATCGGTTGAGAGACTTGTTTTTGAGGACGAGTTTAAAGTGATGCAATTTAACTGTGGACACCCTTTATGTAGTTTTCTAAATACTACTGTGTTAAAAAAATAAGGTGACTTTTGTTATATTTCAATAAATCTTCATTTAATCATCAAAATCCATTTCGTCCCCTTCAAAGTAGTCCCCCTCTGATGCAATGCACTTATGTCAGCGTTTTTTCCGCGAAGCAGGCCATATAGTCGGCTTCCGGGATGCCCCTCAATGCGCGCAGCGATTCTCGTTGAATCTATTCAACGCATCTCTTGGGAATAGCCAGAAGTCACACGGAGCCAAATCAGGTGAATACGGTGGTTGTGGAGCGATATGATAGTCAGAGAGCATTGTTTCGCTCACATCAATGCGGCGTTGTTTTTCAAAAAAATTGAGCGATTTCGGCACCAAACGCGATTGGACTCTTCTGAGGCCCAATTGATCCTTAAAAATCGATTGAATCGATCCAATGGAGATGCCAAGCATATCGGCAAGGTCTCTAATTGTTAATCGACGATTTTTAAACACTAACTCTTTGATTTTCTTCACGTGTTGCTCATCAGTTGACGCCGATGGCCGTCCTGGCCGTTGCAAGTCTTCAACGCGTTCTCGACCGTCTTTGAAGTCATTGTACCACTTATAAACATTTTTTTCGACATGGCTGACTCACCGAAGGCTTTCTGCACCATCCTCAACGTTTCAGCAGCAGAAATTTCGTTCCGCAAACAAAATTTAATGGCACTTCTTTGCTCAACAAATTCAGACATTGTAAAAATCGCCGAAAGCACTTTTGATCCTTTAGAAAACACAAGCGTAAATAAACTAATTATGGAGGGAATGTCATGAAATGCCAAATATATGTCACTAACAAGCCTACCAACGTAAAAAAAATGTTGGACAATATCTCAAACGCGCAATTTTTAAATTAAAAAGTCACCTTATTTTTTGAACACAGTAGTATTCGCGCATTCAGAAGGATTGTGGAGCAGCAATTTGTTGAGGTTTTGTTAAAAGTTATATACTCATACTTAAATGGGAAGCTTGGCCTACTGATTTCATTTGACCGAAAAAAAACACATCGAAAGTTTCCGCCAATTGACTTATCAAAGTAAAGAAAAAACATTGGGATTCTCCGGGAGAGCATCCAAGGATCAAGCGCAGATGAAGAAGATGAGCCGCCCAATGAAACTTGCACACAAGCTACAGCATTAATTCCGGTTGACGCAGCATTCTCCTTGCGACGATCGACAATTTCGCATGTCACGCCATAACCTCAGAGACGACATCGTTCACTAAGCAAAACATGCCACCTTTGCTTTCTCCTACCGCCGGCCACCGCTGCCGGTGAACGTATCGACATATCTCAGTAGCAGCACATATTCGCGCGCTCCGCTGACGTCCCGTACCGCGACCACATCATCGAATGATGCAACATTAACGGGGCCATGTTTCACCAACCAACCACGCGGTTCTCTCCTTCAACGGCATTTTCCTCCGCTTTGGGTGCCGTTTGCTGATAGGAGCACTCTCTCAGCGCGCCGCTCTCGACTACGCCATGCTCAGAAACATGTATATGTTGCGAGAGAACCCCGTTTGTCCGTTGATTGCTCCTAATCGTCTCCTTTTCCGCTACTGGATCGTTCAGCTACAGCGGTGGCCTATACATATGGCAGGCAGGACCGTGTGGTGGATCCGTCCGTGGCGGCTCTTGCATGATGAAGTTTTAGCGTTGTGTGTAGACTTTTGGAGTGTAGGCATAGGCACTATCGTCGCCGCTCGGGGTTTCTTACGGTTCGATATCGAATTTTACTGTCAGTCGCAAAGCTAAACTCGTCAAGTTCAAACGGTGTTCTCCGGGAGCAACTCCGAGTTTGAGGATTGTTGTGTTTTTTTGAAATCTGGATTTTCTTAGGTGATATCTGGAACCTTGTGTGGAAAGTATCAATCCAACACTTTTTCGTGAATAATTCGTGGAAACGGTTTGCAAGGAAGAAGGATAGTGAGTTTTTCGATTTTTTTTTTATACTTGGGAACGTGAATCCCATGTGTGGTGTGCAGTGTCAGAACACGTTTCGTTTGAGTTGAATTTGATAGGTGTTTATAATTGCGGAAGGATTTGATTTGGATGTGTTTGGTTTAGTGGAGAAGATCATTGTGGCAAAGGACATTTTTTATTTTCTTGGCTTCAAATTGTGGAATCGTCCTGTGCGGTGAGGATTTTGTAAAGCAGCATTTGTGGTGTTGGTTTGTACGTGACGTGTTTTCAAGAAAGTCACACGACCGAGTTATGCGTGTGGGAAATTGCGACATCTGATTTAATTGATTTTTCTCTTCGCAAATCGGACGTACTCTCATGGTTGAAAAAGTTTTTTTTTCTTATATGTGGGCAACACACAGCTGAGAGGCACCTTATAGCCGAAAACCGAAGCAAAACAGGAAAACAGGTTAGGTAGTGAAATCACCCACTGCAGCAGAGAAGCGAGAAAGGGGAATCGGTGTTTTTTTGCGGATGCCTTGTCATAGAGTGTCCTGTCGTTTCGAGCCACCAGCGCCATCGTGGCGATTCATACCGACAACGTCAACGTCCCCGTGAAAACCTACGTAGTCGAAGGTAGTGCTGTTGTCAATGAGAGAAGAGTGTTACCCCGCGATGGAAAATGGGTTAAATGGATTGACCTAGGCCGCCGTCGGTAGTCTACGTCGTCGCTGTCGCTGTTTGAGTGCGAGAGAATCCTGCCCTTTGGCCAGGCGTTTGCCCAGCAGCAGTAGCAGTGGCAAAACAGAACGGGACGTGAAAGGTTTAATTCAATTAAAATCTAGACAAGACAGCAGTAACTGCGGCGGGAGGAAAGTGAAAATTCCTTCTTCCGTGTGAACGGTACACCAGAGAGTGCCAACGAGCCGAGGAACGTGTGTGTGTTTGCAGAATTTTTCTTCGTTTTGGCCTGAACTGTAGCGATAAAAAAAAGAGGCAGCAAAATCACAACCAGAACGTCGCAAGTTGACAGTAGTGGCCACGAACCGCATCGCAGAAGCAGCGGAGGCTCGGAAGGAAGAGCACACAGCACAGGCCTACCGGGGCCGACCAACAGACAACTATCGGCAGTAGTGAGTCACATGAGTAGACGGTAGGCAGGAGCGCGCGTGAGAGTGCGAGAGGCCCATTTCGGCAAGAGAACCTGCTCGGAAAAACGCGCTGAGAACGAACGCGGATTTTCTTGGCCCACCGCACACGGAGAGGAAAATCCGGCGGCCCCACGAGAGGAATCACTCACACCGAACGGAACCACCAGGAAGGAAGGATCGTCTTTTTGCCGGTTGCACCCGTCGTTGGTCTCTGGTGTTGGTTGGTCATTAGTAGTTAACCACTGCTGAACCGCGTGCGAACAGTCCGCAGCGATCACAGATCCAGGAAGCAAGTTTCCGTTTCGGGAAACAAAATTCTACAAAAGTTTCAAATCCGGCTGGTGTGTTGAACAATTAGGTAATCGGGCACTTTTACCCCCAGTTGGTGCTGCGAGCAAGTTTTTTGGAGACGGAAAATCCGATCGAAAGCAAAAGGAAAATCAATTTACGTGTGTAGTTGTGCAAAGTTTTTTCCTACATCGACGTATATAGACTCTTGTTATTTCTTTTAGTCCCCGTGTTCTGTAGTTGCCGTGTGTACATAAAAAAAGCGAAAGGAGAGGCGAGGAAAAACAGTACGAAGAATCAGTTTCTGTACCGCAGTGGGACGTTAATTATATAAGAATAAACTTGATTTTTGAATGTTTTTCTGTTTGTTCAATTAGAGGAGATTTTTCAGTGCGGATTGATAATTGAATAAGAATTTCTTTCTCCAACTTCACGGCAAGTGACAGTTATTTCTACGAGGAACAAAAACAACGACTGTTTTTCGCAAAACCTAGTGTTTATAGCCAGTGCTTAGTTAGCTAATGTTTGACGCAGTTTGGTGTTAGTAGGATATAAGCCATCATTCGCAACTATCTATCCATCGGGTGTTGTACGCTTTCTATATTCGCGACCAGTGCATTAGAATTTACACACTAACAGTGGGAAGTGAAGACAAACAGTCTGTTCTGGAAATTTTCGAACGTGCACAGTGCGATAAAGGGCAAAGTGATTGAATCTCGAAATCGGTGTAGAAGATTGAGCGCTTCTGGGTGTTGATGCAAATCTAAACCATAGTTGAAATCTTAAATAGACCGCGAAACGAGGTGATTGGTGTTTTCTACATTTGTTCAGTGGGTGGCCGCTGCCACGCGTTTGACCAGTGTGTGGGTCAGCGAGAATCCCCTGCCCTGCCCTGGCGCGGTTGAACTGTGATGGTGCTCTACGTGAAGGATTTCTATCGTAAGGAGCCCGACCGGCTGAGGCAGCCGCGACTCGTGTAGCTCTGCCATGAACAAGCATCTCTGGAATAGCGATACATCCTGGGGATGTGTCCAGGCGTTGCTGGCGCTGATCCTGACCATCCTGCTGTTGCCCGGTCCAGGTGAGTGCGATTTGTATTGTGATTCATTATATTAACGTCTCTTTAAACTGTACGTCTGCTGTAGACGTTTTAGTTCATTCGAGACGGAATATTTGTATTGTGGTTGCTGTAGGATTGCATTGATTCATTTAACGTTCATGTGAAGGTTGTCGTTTACGGTTAAAATTGATAATTGTCTACGTAGATTGAAGTATAGACATAAGGATTCATTTTCTTGAATGAAATGGTATACTTATATACGTTAAGGTGCAAATTTGTATCCCTCATATAAACATTAGCCTAGGTGTTGATAAAACGGGAATCAAAATTTTCTTGACTGGTAGATTGTTTAAGCCTTTCATTTTGAAGATGATAGATTTTTTCCAAAATTAATTTTGAAAACGATGAATAAAAAACATGATTCTGTGTCCTTAAAGAAGGTATAAAAACAGTAATTTAAAAATTACAGTAATTTAAAAATTACAGTAATTTATAAAATACATCAAGGCGGCGTCGGTGGTGTAGTGGTAAGCGTGACTGCTACTTGGCACCCCAGTGGGTCTGGGTTCAATCCCAGTCGACGTCGGTGGTTTTTCTGAGGCGAAAAAATTTGGTCACGTCTTCCTTCGGAAGGGAAGTAAAGCCGTTGGTCCCGGCTCTCATATTCATGAGTCGTTAGGTAGGGGGAATTTATAAAATATAAAAATAACCTATTTTTTGTGTCATTCGCACCAAGAATTGTATGGTTGGAGAACATTTGGAAACCAGTTCTCTCTTAATATCTGCTCATTAAAACCAACCTAAAAATCAGATGTGTAATTAATAAGAATAATAAAAACTATACTATCATTCAGATATCTTCCTCTCAAAGATAAGTATATTATAATTTATTCACAATAAATTCCTTTGTTTGATGAGACAGTGTTCTTTAAAATACCTTATTTTATAACGTTTTAATCTCCATTTGAAAAAAATAGAAAAAAATATGCTAAGAAACTGCTCATATAAATGACGAAGCACCCCTTGCAGTAGCCAGTTGAGTTTGGTTCGATCATGATGCCTGTTCATGGAAATAGTGTCTTTTTTTACTCAACACTCTTAAAAATTTTGCATTTTACTCTTGACGAAATCCATTTTACCGGTAACATTTTCATACCTAATTTTAGATATGACTCAATCTTAGGTTCATGTTGGCTTATTCTGCTATTATAATTCGAAACACATAATAATATGGTATGTATTATATTATATGTCACACGCAAAATCATGATTTATACCCTACTTTTTCATCAATTCCAAAAATGTGTCGCTTGGTATTGAATTTGAGTTTATGAAACGCCTATTGAAATGACTATGTTTTAAACATATGAAATCACTATTTTTTGGATTTTTAAAGATGTAAAAATGTATCCGACCGTTGTTTTCGGTTTCAGCAAATCCCCTCTTTCTTCTTTCTTATTATTTTAAGCTTATTGCTTTCACAATTAGCTTATTGCTTGCTTGCAACTTAGTGTTCTACATGCATTTCCATAGTTATCAATTGGAATCTTTCGATCCCATGTACCATTTTTGCATCAGTGTGGTTGTGTGGCAAGTGCCCAATACAATGCCCATTTTTTCCTTAACGAAAAATTCCAAGACCAGACCGGGAATCGAGCCAAGCCTCCTTCAGCATGGTGTGACATTGTAGCTGTGCCTTTTCCAACTGAGCTGAAGGTCCAATCCCTTATACCCCTCTCACATATTTTACCCTATATTACCAAATATACTAAATTAACAATATAAGTCACTTCACATTTTTTCAGGCGACCCTTTTTTTGCGCTTGTGGCGCTATAAGTGAGAAACGTGGCAACTACTTAATGCACACGCTCAATGTAAGCTATCCAGCTTTTGTTATACATACGCTAGGTATAATATTCCAAAGGCACTCAACTAACTTACTAAGGAAACGATTTCCGAACAACTCACCGCAACTCCGACTTGTTGGCAGCTGTGAATTTCATGACAAAAGCAACATGCACGAATGGTTTGCTGCAACTTGAACAGGATAGGAAAAATATCGTCTGTCGGAAAGAAAGCGAGATGATAGAATGATTTTCAAATATTACGAAGTAAAGATGCTTTGATCCAATCAGATAAAATTTTGGCCAGATAATGATCCACAATTCACACGGAAAAAATACAACACAATATTTTTTTGATCTTAAATAGTTGCCAACAAATACATTCGCAACATTTTGTTGTTGGCAAATGGTTGGGACAAACACATATCGATCTGCTCTTTTTTTACTAGTTTGTCATGGTTTTTCAAGGAAAGTTGATTACTTGGCCCTAACACAACGACATCGGAAACGGTACCGAATTTAAATCATACTTGTCAACTTGGTGTTGGTCACTTCCATTGTTAAGCAGCTCAGACAAGATGATGTTTTCGAATTATGTTGATTCCGATTTGACATTTACCGTTTCCTTCATTTTTCACTGAGATAAGGATTCTTGAACTACACTGTCGTGCTGTAATGCCATACTTAACTGTAATGCGGCGTTTAAATGGGACAATTGAGTGGAAGCAAGTGAGAAGATTCAACTGGCTTGCCAAAAGTTGCCAAAAAATTCAACTGGCTTGCCAAAAGTTGAACATGTTTAACTTTCTTGTTCAACCAAGTTGATATAAAACTGCTTAATATGACAGAAGTAGATGTTTGATCATTGTAAATCTTTACTAATTTTACTTAGCTTATATCGATTAATAAACAGCAGCGCATTTATGTCAAACACATGGTTTACGATATCTGTTCATTCTATAGCAACCGTTTCTGTGATTTGAATGGTCCATTATCGTGAATATCAACACAAGCCCTTTTCAAGTAATGCACTGGAAGCCCCTGGCAATCAAGCAAAACGACTAATGGCAAGCCCACAATTGATACGGTGCGGATGCCTTTGCGTGAATTTGACAGTTTTCCCATAAGTTTTCGGTCAAATTTGCGTCTACGCATCCGCAACATATCAATTGTGATGCCGGTTTCGGTGATGTAGCAGTAAGCGTGACTGCTACTTGGCACCCCAGTGGGTCTGGGTTCAATCCCAGTCGACGTCGGTGGTTTTTCTGGTCACGTTTTCCTTCGGAAGGGAAGTAAGGCCGTTGGCCTGGCTCATATTCATGAGTCGATAGGTAGGGTCCAGGTGGCTTAGTCGTCTTCCTGGCGTCGGTGATTGTCACCATGTGAGGAAATAGGCCGACGGAAAATAAAAAAAAAAACATCAATTGTGGGTCAGCCATAAGGCAAATTGACTATCAAACTTTTCTCTGCGTGAGCAAACAATACTCATAAAAAGAGTATATTAGTTTTACCGTGGATACACGGTAGAATGAAGTAATAAAATTGAAAGGTAAAATATATGTTGATTGCCTTTTTTATCACCAGATGGTTCTGTTGGCAACGCTACACGGGTCACCTAACATATATATGTGGATAAAGGAAGTGACTTATATTGTTAATATACTATATTTGATATTACGTGATATAGAGTATCTTGATATAAAATGCTATGCACATTATTTCCAGTGAATACTAGATGTATAGATGCTGATATCAAGATAGTCTATATCACGTAATATATGTTGTAGGTTGAACGGGGTGTTACTTATCTACGTAGTCGGATGGAGTTTGATGCAGTAAGTACACAGTTTGAGTGAAACTTGGCGGAAACAAAAGCAATTACCAAATACTCCTCGGAGGGCATCGATGCCTATGATTATATCAGGAACAACTCAACAATCGACATTGTAAAAAAAACCTTCATATGTTATTCATAGCTAAACATGCAATCCTGCACATATGCGCATGCACGCCTATTTTTGTGCCTAAAGTGCCATACCAGCGATCTCTATTCCTAGTCAGATTTAACAAAGCATATTTTCATCATTGTTCAATCGGAGTAAAGTAATATGAAATTGATTGAGAATCAAGAGACATCGTAACAAAGCCTCGTTACAAAATCATCAAAATCATAAAGCCTGTCCACATTGAATTTCGAACACCACAATAATAGCAGCTATAAAAAAATACCGATTGTTATAACCGATTGTTAATTTCACAATAATAGAGTTATATCTACATTAGAAACAGTTGATTAAGATGTTAATCCTTCTTTCTGTAAAATTCTCGATACGGATACGGATACGGATACCTCAAATACGCCCGCCGTGACGATTCTCCATCTTCTCTAGAAATCATCGGTACCATTTGCTTTCTTCTTAGTTTCGAAGAGTTTTTGCTAAACTAGAGCGCAGTTCTTATCTATTGAAGTTTTAAAAGCCAGTCCCGGAAGTTGTTAAAAGTCTTCGAGTACGTATGTTTTATCGTCCATTATGATACATGAAAATGTTTACAAAAAATTTTGCTTGTCATCACGGTTGGGAATCTTTTTCACTTTGTACGCCTTCAGTCCTTGCATCTGCTTCACTTTTTGTACGTATGATTTTGACTTCTTAACTTGGCGAGCCACATTTCGTACAGTAACTTGCAATACGATTGGGATTTTTCCCAATAACGGTGACCAACTTCTTGTCCATTTGTCGGGAACATACTTTTCGATTTGTTCCACTTCCAACCTTCTGATCCACAGTCAAGCCCTGGTCAAATGATTTGCAAACACAAAACACGGTGCTTTTCGGTAGTTTTAGTTTCTTCACTGAAAATTTATTTTAGTTTATAATACGAAAGCAAAGGTCAAACTACCAAATCTCTTCGTTGTTTTCTGCAACGAAACTGATTTGTACGTTTTATGAAACTACCTTCATAATTAATGCCACACGCACAATTGTCAAAATCACGAAGCATTTGTTGACACAGAAAGAACATTCGTGCATTGTACGAAAACAAAACAAAGAGCAACGAATATTTTGTTACAAAAAAAAAAAAAACGTTTGTCTAGTGGTTGCATAAATGATTGACAGCTCTACTATATCGACTCGAAATATAATAGACTTCTCTGCCGCCGTTAGTATTAGTAAGCATTTTCACTATTTCAATCGTTTTGCTGGTTGAAAATAAAAAACAAACCGCTGTCAACCTGAACAATTTGACAGCCAAACTCGTGGTTGAAAACAATAAACAAATCGTCCTATAGTGACAGTAGAACTTCGAGAAGTCATTGAAAAAAAAACGCAACCACGTGGAGTTGTCAAGCGTTTTGTTTTTACATGGGATTCGATCCTGTATTTTTGGAAGGAGCTGTCATTGAATCCGTGGTTTATCGCACTGGCGACTCTTGAGAAAATACTTAATTAATGAATATAAAGTTATAACTCTCTGCAGCGCTTCAATTGTAATGTTGGGATGAATAATTTTTTCCCGCCTATCCCAGCAGCAACACCAACATGCATCTGTACGACAAAAAGAGAAGCAGCGATTGGCTGGTCTTCACGAAATCCATTTTGTGCATTACTTCGTGTCCAATATATTCTCATACACTTTTTCCTTGCATTGGTGTCGTGCAACTACTCAACATGCTTCACGTATGTGTTGGTGTAGTTTTGCACTATGTTTATACAAACGCTTTTAGGTTATGTCCGATTGTTTTCATTCGGTGTTTATCTTTTACCAGCGATGAAGGAGTTTCGTGCTGTGGTGATAAAAAAGTTTTTGAAAGATGAGCGCCCGGGCGCTATTTTCAGAAATTTGAAAAACCTCGGAGTAAAGCGGGATTTTGTGTACCGAACCATCCGAAGGTACCGTGACACCTGCTCGTTGGATGACCGGAAGAGATCCGGTCGTACTCGTACGGTGCGGACTGCACGAGTTGTTAAAGTGGTCAGGGAACGGATTAGACGAAAATCACAGCGCTCTGTACGTAAAATGGCCGCAGATCTGAATGTTTCGAAATCGTCAATGCACAATATACTGCAAAATGACCTCGGATTCCAAGCTTTCAAGAAACGTAAGGTTCACGGAGTTTCGGAACCTTCCAAGCAGAAACGACTCGAAAGAGCAAGTCTGCTTTTGTCGCGGCACGGTGGGGAAGAATTTATCTTTTCCGACGAAAAGTTATTCGTCTTGCAACAATTTCACAATGTCCAGAACGACAGATTGTGGGCTCTCTCTTCGAGAACTGTTCCAGAGAGTGATAGGAATATTCCACGGTTCCAAAGTGCTGCGTCAGTGATGGTTTGGGGAGGAATTTGCAAGCGAGGCAAATTACCACTGGTTTTCATCGAAACAGGCGTTAAAGTGAATGCCGTATATTATAAAACGGAAATTTTGGAGAAAGTTGTCAAGCCATATGTACAAGAGGTGTTTGGAGATGATCACTATGTGTTTCAGCCGGACGGTGCGCCATCTCATACTGCAAATCTCGTTCAGGGCTGGTGCCGAGAAAATTTGACCGACTTTTTGGACAAGAATGAATGGCCTCCCGGTTCACCAGATCTGAATCCCTTGGATTATTTCGTATGGTCATACATGCTGGCAGAGGTAAATGACCACAGGGCGTCTAATATGAACCAATTCAAAACCGTAATCAAACGAATTTGGGACGAAATGCCGATGGAAGTCGTGCGTGCCGCCTGTGACGGTTTCGAAAAACGTCTGGAGCTGATCAAGAAGGTTAAAGGCGGTGTTATTCCAAATCATATGCTGTAGTTGACCAGTATTATATTGCAATATTATGGGTAAAGTTATCAATAAAATCTGGATTATCGATTTGAAATAAATAGAGCTTTATTTTGTTTGAAAATATATTGGACACGGTGTATACAAAATGTTGTAATGATAGCAAGATAAAAAGCAATATGAATGTTTCATAACAATATACGAAACATGTGTTCTATGCACAAAATCCATGTATACGAAACGAGTGAAAGCTTATTTACGAAAATAAATCTTCACTGAAAATTAAGTTTAGTTCATATTACGAAATCGAAGGTAGAACTAACGAATCTATTCGTTGTTTTCTGCAACGAAACTGATGTGTTGTTTTTATGAAGAAACCTTCGTTATTAATGGCACACTCGAAACTGTCAAAAACACGAAGCATTTGTTGACACAGAAAGAACATTCGTGCATTATACGAAAACAACACAAAGAGCTACGAATATTTTTTTCACAAATTAAAAAGGGTGCATGAATGACTGACAGATCTACTATATCGACTTAAAATAAAATTGAAAAAATGCCCAACCACGTGGAGTTGTCCAGCGTTATTTTAAATGTTTCTGACATGGGATTCGATTCTGCATTTCTGGAAAGAGCTATTACTGAATCCGTGGTTGATCTCACTAGGCCATGGTGACTTGTGAAAAGATACTTGATTAATGAGCCTGAAGTTCTAACTCTCGCCAGCGCTTTAATTTTTATTTCTGGATAAATAAAGTCTTCCCGCCCATCTCAGCAGCAACACAGCGGTTGTTTGCGAAATTTATTTCGCTGGTGTTTGCGAAATTTATTTCGTGCATTATACAAAAATATTTTATGATAGAATTTCACCAGATTAAAAGCAATATGAATGTTTCATACAATATACGAGACATTTGTTTTGTGAGCAAAATCCTTGTTTACGAAAGGAGTGAAAGCTAATTTACGAATATAAATTTTCAGTTTGCCTCTTATAGCCGATTTAATTATGAGAGAATGGGAAACGAAAACAAAATAGGATGATGTGGATCGAAATAAGCGTGAATTCATTTTCAATATTTGGAATGGTCACACTATTCGATGAAATTTAACTCATATAAGATTTTTTTTTTGAAAATTGTGGGCCATTTTTTCATGAAAATTTCCTTAGTTACAATTTATCTGCAGCTGCCTATAAATTTTAAAATTTTGAGCTCAATTTGATCATATAACTGGAAAAATAATTCATGGTCCTACTCATATTATTCCTTTCTAAAATGTTCTTATACTTTGCAAACCTTGAAATATTGGTTTACATTTAGTGAAAGTGGCTTTAATTTATACTGGGTTAAATTTGTTTTGAACGCCAAAACACGACTTTTGCAGCACTCATTATAATTCTCCAACTCAAAAAACCCCGTTTGATAAATAAACGTAGCGTGGTGGAAAATCTTTTTGAAACCTGTTGCATAAAGCTTGTTTATTTTTATTTTCAACTATCCTCAATTCTATGATGATACGGTACACTCAAGTACTTCGATCAGAAAAAAAGGTGCGTCATTATTTTCTCTCCACATAATCTTAAGACAAACTTTTCGAAACATTTCAAACAAAAAAGTTAGGATGAATAAGTATTTCTATTGCAGGGCGTCTAAGAGTATTTCAAACGAAAAAACCAAATGGTCATGGTATCTTGAAATTAAATTGTCTACATATTTTGACACCGCCTTTTTACTTTGCTTCCTTGAAAAGTGAGCAATAGTAAATTTTCAGCACAAAATACCTAAAGAATATTTTGGACATTATTTGCCAAAAAAAAGCTGAAAAAAATTCTCCAACTATCATGACTTTAAAATAAAGCAAATCATTCTAAAAAATATTTGATAAAAATGACCGAGTATCCGATTCTGGTAAATACAACTCTACACAGTTTGAAAGAACGATTAAATGTTCTGCGTTATCTTATGCACATAAAGGGAATGCTTGATGAGGCATAAATTAATGGGATCTTTCATGTAAATTTAAGTCAGAAATCGCTAGAATCAGGGCTGTTGTAAGAAATATTGCAAACAATGTTGTGTGGTGCATGAAAGATTGCAAACAATTACGTTGTTTACACTTGCTTTCGCTTGCCACTAAACGAGGGGAAATTGTTCACGTCTGATAAAATTCATTATATTTATCTATGTACAATGTAGCCTAAGCATTTCAAAATTCAATACATTTTACAGACTATAATTGTTATGTCTGTATTATCCGTACGTGGAGTAACGATTATGATGTAGAAGGAGATGTCCGCTCATCACCATGAGGCACCAAGAGTGGACAGAAATGTTTGCTAGAATGAAAGATATGAAGAGAAAGTGTTGAAAGTTCCGTCAGTGTACGATAGGTTGAAAATTGAATAGAAGTATTAAAATTGAAGCGAAAGGGCATGGGTAAAGTAGTACCCGAACCAAGGACGTTACTTTTGCCTAACATCCCACTGTGGGGTATGTCAAGGCACGGACGAATACGCAATCTCAACAGGCAAAAGTAACGTGTTGGATCGCGCTTGTGTACCACTGATAGCTTGTGATAGTTTCTAGCGGTAGTTTTTACACACTCCGTTTTGTTGCATACATGGGAAACCGTACACTGACGGAACTTTCAACACTTGCTCTTCATATCTTTGATTCTAGCAAACATTACTGTCCACTCTTGGTGCCTCATGGTGATGAGCGGACATCTTCTTCTACAACATTTCACAGAGTTAATGTAGAATAAAATGTTAAATAAGCTGCATGCTTCCTATATTTAAATAATTTAAGAACATACTGGAAGTTCCAGTACATGAAGTAATAGGATATTCAAAGTAACCGATTTTTTAACGACATAATCTAGGTATGTAACAGCCCCGCACTCTCAGCACATGCATGCTTATTAGAGGATTAATCAAAATTTATCTAGAATTTAGATTATTGATTCGACCCCTAGTTCACATAGGTCAAAGTATTTTAGATTATTTATTTTCTAAATCAATAACTACACAAATCCTTGAATGTACAAGACACCCTGTCAAGTGCCGCTTTGCGCAAATTTTGTCCGTCTACCGAATCAATGTTCAAATCCTTCCGCAATGGCACACACATGCCATTGGAGGATCCGTTTGTGTATCGTATTTCACGGTTCATCGCTTGTACCCTCCTGTGGCTGTTGCCTCGTTTCGCGCATTTTACCGCGTCTCGCGCATTGGTCCTACCTCCACCCATCAGACGGAAGCACCACTACCACCAACAGCTATAGTCTCCCCTCAGACCGACCAAAGACGAGGACGATCAAAGGCAGGGCAGAAATTCCTTTGCATTACAACCGTTGCGTTTTGGCAAGACATAAATTATGATTGTTTAGCAGACCCGGTTCCCGAACAAGCCTCCAAGAACAAACACTCTCAAGTCCGGGAGCACACACTCATACATAGTCGCTGTTGAGTTTGAGTCGCTTGTGTGGTGTAGATGCAAATGTGTGACGTGGAGGAAATATTTGCCAAGGCATGCGAAAACCGAAACATGCTTCTGCTGTGCTGTGCGCTTCGATAGGACCCTAGAAGGTTCACATACCTATATGCATTAAATGCTCACGCGCATGGTGGTTGCGGCGCGATTTTGAGTGATATGCTGAGCAGCATGGCTCACCTTGTTCTCAGTCATCATTTAATGCTGTCTGCTTTCGTTTTAATGTTCGCCATACACGGCTACTGATTACACTTTAACCCGGAGGGCGGCGCGCACGCGGAATCGGCTGATGATGGGCTCAAGCTCCGGCGGAAAAGAATGTTAATTGAGACGCAGTCGGAAGGAAGATGAAGGAGACAGAAAGCAGCAGTGATGGTCTTGTTTCCAGTGCGGACAATTTGGAACAGGGAGGGTGGTGATGGTCCCAGCTGCGCGGAGGAAAACGAAGGAATCGCGTGATGCAACACAATGCTTCTGGATGAGGTTTTCTTGTTGGTTTTCTGGGTCTCTTGGTAGCGCAGGTGAGGTAATTTTCTCTTCTGACACCGACTGATCGTGCGACGGCGGTGGTCGTTTTGGTTGGAGCATACAAATGCACTTGAAGGTTAGCAGGTTATGAACATACCTGACTAACATGGCAGAACATTTCCAGACGGGTGTTATTCAAAATTTATTAGAAGCTTACTGAGATTCAACTGTCACTTGCTTTTAAACGATGTCAGGGATAGAGGGTGAAAATTTCACGTGATTTAAAAGAATTGGTTTTCCGTGTGTATGGAATACTCTCTGATCTGTTATGATACTATCGATCTTGATTGATTCCACAACTTTTTTTAATAGTACATTACTCGAATTCTAATAACTAAGTTCATCACTTAGTGATGAAGCAAACTCTTTTGCTTATTACAGCGCTCCTTGGGGAAGACTTCCTTTTCGGCATTGGGTCTTCTTTCGTGTGAGCAGTTTAACGTTGATGATGCTGTAGCTGAAAAAACTGCGCTTAATCTTCAGCTTAAACACTTTCGCATTGATCGGAAGCTATCCAATCAGGCGTTGACGAATTTTGGCGAACATTACAAATGCTCGCGCCCGAATGGCGTCGGTGATTTAGTGGTAAGCGTGGTTGCCTCTCACCCAGTCGGTCTGGTGAAACGAAAAATTTCTGATCACGTCTTCCTTCGGAAGGGAAGTAAAGCCGTTGATCCCGGCCCATGTATAGATGAGTTCAATATGTAGGTCGTCTCCCTAGCTTGACGAGCCAGCCTCAGGCTGAAAGTTACGTGAACACGGAACAACGATAAACAACAAGAGATCTGCTTGCATCGGTGAAGCCATGACGTAATTAAATGAACTTACCTCTACAACTAATTCCTACTGTGATTCTATTGACGTTAAGCTTGATGCGGTGAAATTTTGAATAAAAAAAATAGTCAAAAATTCCTCAATGGTATGTTTTTAATGTGTACGGATATTTTCATGCACAAACTTTTATCGTTTTAGCATCAATTGTAGCCCAAGAACTTGTTAAAATGAATATAAATTACAATTTGGAATCAATGTAATGTGATTATATGTTTCATGAAAATTTTATCGCAAAAATTTAGAATGCAAATCCTATATCCTTCTCTTTGTGTGCAGTATGATGGCAATGGCTCTTTTGAATTTTTCAAAAGCATAAAAATGGAATTGTCATTGGAAGCAATATTACATAAAGATGCTTACATCGGTAAAAAATCGTTGACATGTAACGTTTCAGATCATTCGTATCAGTGAGCGTAGTGAATATTGGAGGAAAAGTATCTTTGAGCATTTCAACAAGACACCTTGGAAAGCCAATTGATCTCACCCATGAAATGGAAATCTCACTCATATTTGTCAAATACTAATTCACTTCAATTTAAGAGCATGTTACTCACTGTGGTATATTTAGATTACTCAACAATTGGAATTTATCATGAAAATATGATACTGATTAACTTTTACTCCATTTATATTAAATTGAAACAAGCGTGAAGAATTTGTTAAAGATGTAATCATGGGGTTACACATAGAAGTTGTTTATTTTGCCCTGATATACAGCCATTTTCATTATTGAACGGCGGAAACTAAGCGTAACGAAAGTTTTTGAACAAGTATTTGTTTGGAAAATTGTAGCAATGTTTTTAATTTGTCCCAACGTGACATTATGTCAATATGCTCAATATGTCAGATTAGGCAACTTTCAACCGAGCTTCGTAGCGAAACATTTTAACGCAGGTGCTGTTCAAAAGGGGCTTTGGATCAGCATGAGTGATAAGTTTGCTAGCTAATGCTATTATTAACTCTTTAGAAAGTATTTGGTGGTTGGTATGATAAAAGTGTAACGATTGTATTGGCTGCGATCGTTTAGTCGGTATGAACTACAAGTTGGAGACCATTACCCTTATCGTGTTTAAGGGTCTGTTTAGGAATTTAAAGTGAGTAATTAATGTTGATTTTAATGATTGAATTGATAGTTAATAAAATGTTTGAAAAACTATTGAGAAAGGATTCAGGTTTTAGCATTTGGTGTTTCATTTTTTCGTGACAGTCGCCATTTTTTAAATTTTCTATTGACATGCTGCCCTAGCCATAAGGGTATTAGATGATGATTTCTGTGCTTATGAATAATATGGAAACCGTTAAATACTCATGTTAATAGCCATATTTCCAATTGTACACATAGTTTAAGGTATGCGATAATGAATGGAAAACTTACAAGCTACACTACTAAGTTAGAGAAATTCCAATCAAACAAACAGCAGTTAACTTAACTATTCATTACTCTTCGATGCACTTTATCGGCCGGCTCCGGTTGTTAGACTGCTGGCTTTCAACTGCCTCACATTGGTTTAAATTTATTCAAATATCAAATATTATTGTAATATCTTCGCGTCTTATCCCAACTTATTGCCAACTGATGACATTATGCAGGAAATTCTAATGAAACACACTCTTCACCAGAGAAAATTGAATTAATCATCCTGAAAAGGACTGGATTTTAAATGGTGAGCATAGTCCAATATTGATTATAAGCCGACTCGTCTTCTATGAAAGCAAGTTATTTCTCTTCTCATCCCCATCCCCTCTTCTCCATGTGCCGGTTGCTTATAGTCCATTCAAATCTTTGCTAATATTCTGCGATAATGCATAAGCCAACAATGCCAATGAAGACTGCCAACTGACTCACACAGGTCAACAGTTTATTTCATTGCCTTACAAATTCACTACTGGCTTCAAGCAACATGCCACTGAGCCAATGGCTACTTAGCAACAGGCTGCTCAGCCATCACCTACCTGGCCTATGGCTATCCGCCAGTGCAACTGGCCACCGCCAACTGACAATCCAATGCTGGCTCCTCGCAACTCCTATCAGCTCCAAGACTACCGAACGAATGAAGATTTCGGCGAAGTTATCGTTCGCTGCTGCATATGAGATCTTTGTTATTCACAATTTAAATCTGTGATAGTAAATACTGTGCATTTAAAGACTGGACTAGGAAAAAATGAGACACACAAAAATGATCACCAACAATTCATTTTAAATCGGATACTTCTCAAATTTTTAGGGATTAAATAAGCTATGTTTTGGCATAATTTATTTATTGCATTCCCTCCCCCAAGCTGAATGCTCGTACATTTCTCGTCACACTGCTCATGAGATCTTGGGCGAGGCTTTGTCCATCTTCCTTACACAATTTCTCCCAGTTTTTCTTCAATGCTATTATTGGCCCTTCCTCCGGTCTCACCGTGGTCCCACGCTGTTCTGGCCGCATCTCGCTTCGTGCCATTACGCCAAGCCTGTAATGGATTGGTACGAAGCGAAGGGCGTTAATGTGGTCCCGAAGGAGGCGAACCCGCCAAATACACCAGAACTTCGTCCGATCGTAAAGTTTTGGGCGATAATGAAGAATAAGTTGAAGTAAAGTGGAAAAACATTCAAAACCGATGATGCTTTGAAGAAAAACTGGGAGAAATTGTGTAAGGAAGATGGACTAAGCCTCACCTAAGAGCAGTGTTACGAGAAATGTACGAGCATTCAGCTTTAGGGAGGAAATTCAATAAATAAATTATGCCAAAAAATAGTTAATATATAGTTATTTAATCCCTGAAAATTTGAGAAGTATCCGATTTAAAATGAATTGTTGGTGATCATTTTTGTGTGTCTCATTTTTTCCGAGTCCAGTCTTTATAAGGCATGACCTTTTGTTTGTGTATTTATAGTCGCAAAAATTTCCAACTGATTCGTGTAAACATGTTAAAAGTTGTCTACCATGGCTGGGCACGTCCATTAAGCACGTCACGTTAAAAATGTCCATTTATCTTATGCCTGATTATGGTTGGCAATGTCAAAATTTAAAAATTTAATGTTTTAGCAATGTAAAAATTTAAAAAATTCTGAAAATTTTGGTTTCGATTTCTTTATTTATTCAATTATCGATCGAGTTTCCAATCGCTGCAATTACGGCCTCCACACGCTTCCGTTACGCACGGCAGGTCCTGATAATGTAGCCTGGAAGCATTTCTCTCCAGGTAAGGGTCAATGTTTGTCTGAGGCTATGACGCGTCATACTGAGTAATCCATCGGAATAAGATTGGGGCTGGATAGCGGTCATTTATTCTTCGTCCAGAACTACAGATGTTCCTGCAACCACTTCTGAGTGAGGCTGGAATACAATAACTGGCTTCGGGTCGTACTGCTCTTTGATCCACGGGAGAACATACTTATTTAAAATCCCGATGTAGACCTCCGTGTTTACTTTTTCGCCTTGTGGAATGATCACAGAGTTCATTTTTTTTTGCCATTGGAATATAGCGATCAGTTCTGAAATTGTGGTAAATGATTCTTTTCATGCCTACCGAAGAACTCTCCAGGTGAAATCAAAAAGAAAGAACTGTCGCATGACGTGGTTTGGTGCAAAAACAAAAATGTCACCTCCTACAGGTTCCTTCGGAGCACCTCAGAGGTCCCGAGAGAGGCCAATGTGGCTTTTCCGGCCTACCTAAAGTCTCATGAAGAAAAAAAAACATGAAGAAGAAACCGTCGCACCACGTGGTTTGGCGCAAAACATCTCCTACAGGTTCCCCCGGGACACCCCAGAGGTTGCCAGAGCGGCCATTGTGGCTAATGGTTCTCTTTCATGCCAACCAAAAATCTATCCAGGAAAAATCATGAAAAAGCCATCGCACGACGTGGTTTGGTGCAGGCAGGTGAAATAAACAACAAACCAATCGAAAGGGGTAGGTTGAAAATTATTCTATAAGAGCGGTTGGAGCGAATAATAACAACATCCATGTTTTCTTAGCAACCGTGTGTGCCATGGATTACTACTTCAGCATTAGCATCCATTACCGGCACTTTGGGAAGGAACATAAAATATATCAATGGTTGAGATAAGAAACTCCAAATCATAGATTTGTCACCTTAGGTCAATTCAATAGCTACAATACAATATCTAGGTTGACCGTTCCCATCTTCTTTTTCAGCATATCAAGATTGTTATACATTAAGAGCAGTCGATACCAATTCTACCATTCTATGTCCAGGGAAGTCGAGAAAATTTCCAAACTGAAAGATTCCCTCGACCGGAACTTAGCAATCTGAGGCATCATAAAATCTATTATAAATCTAAAAAATCCTATATTCATCCTACGCTGAATCAAGAGATCGGTGTGCAAATAGATAGGTTTCTTTTCTGAATAAGGAATGTATAGAAAATAAGCTATTCACGTATATTTGCATTGTACGCGTGTATATGAGATGGTTTTAATGTGTTCATCATAGCATGCTGTGCGTTTGACTGCCATCTTTCGTTTGTTTACTTGTTTGCACGGTGTAAATTCTTCGGTTTCAAAATGTTGCGCACTAAAATAGATGTGAATATTAAGGTTTTGGACACATGGCTACGTGAAAATGGTATAACTATGCAACAATTGGCGCTTTGGAATTTATCACGCGAGTGTAAAATCCATTATAACCAAGTTTGAGGAGCACTGTTCTTTGGATGAACTACCAGGAAGAGGCAGAAAACCCGGATCTTAGAACGCTACACCGGATCAGAAAGTGGTAGCTCTTATTCGGAAGAACAAATCAATGTCGATACGATATTTGCCCAATAATGCGAGAACCAGCGTCGAAATCATTCAACGTATCAAAAAACGGAACAGCCTGAAGACCTACTAGAAGCAGAAAAACGTCAAACAGAACAGAAGCCCAAGGGTCCGGAAATTGTATTCGCGAGTTTTGCAGCGACCAGATGCATGTATTTTGATGGGTGACGAGACCTATGACAAAGAGTACTCAAAAACCCTTCCAGGTCCACAATATTACACTGTCGTCGTAGGAGAGGATGTAGGCGATGCAGACAGGTCGATTCAAGAGGAGAAGTGTGGTCGAAAAGTACTGGTATGGCAAGCAATTTGTTCCTGCGGTATGAAGTCTACCATTTTTTACACTACCGGAACAATCAATGCCGGAATCTATCGATCTGAGTGTCTGCAGAAGAGTTTGTTGCCTTTATAACAGAAGCAAAGTACCCCTCCACTGTTTAAGCTGGATTTAGCGTCAGCGCATTATCTCAAAACAATTCTCAATTACCTCACGGAAAAGGGTACAGATTTCGTTGAGAAAGACATCAATCCGCCAAATTGCCCTTCGAACGCTATTGGGCGATTGTGAAGAAGGTCTTCGAAAACACTGGTAAAGCAGCTGAGAATATGCAGGAAAAAAAATTAAGCTAAGGCGTCCAAATAATGTGATGAAACACTTGTCCGAAGCTTGATGAAGTGTTCAATCAAAAACTCGCAAATTCGTGAAAGAATAATATTAATTTCATCCGGTCTTCACAGTGTTCAAATTCAATCCCGTACAATAAAGAATAATCCGTTTGTTTGAATAAAACATCGTTTTTTTATATGATTTGAAAGAAAAATATGTAGATAACTTATTTTCGGTACAGTCCTTAATGATTGCTTAAGTTTAATAACAAATACAAACATAACAAACCATCCATTGGCGGTTGAATGCTTTGTGTTGAATAGAATATATTGCGAGCGATCACATTAATATGGTAGCATGTTTATGAATGTTTACATGCTTTCTGCTTGAAAACAAAGCTATATTTCTTTTTCCAGCATACTGCCGAAGTGTTTTCAAAGGCGATTCAATGTTCTTTGCCAGAATTAGAAATTTTATGCCTGAATTTCAGTTAAGAAGCATTGTTAGATTCGCAACAATATCTCAGTTAACTGCAAGAAGCATTACAAACATTCACACTATTTCCTGTTAAAATTAGTGGTGAAAATGAAATTGAAATGCAGGTTGTACTAAGTAGAACGGAATTATTATGACGGAATCTCAATTCTTATCAACATTCTACGTGAATTCTTCAATTCGTCAGTTTAGAAGTTTTTTTTGTCTAAACAAAACCCTGTTGTTAGAAGTTATAAGTATGCAATAATAGTCCTAGTTTCAGCAAGTTTGCATAATGACGCATTCGTCTCTTTTCATTCGGTTCGATGACCGTCACCCATAAATTGTAATAACAAAATCAGAAATCAACAAAAAATCCAAAACCAACACACCGTTCCCTCAGAGAACAAGATCGTCTACCGACCACGTGAGAAATCGCGTGAGCTGCAGGCATATTACTCGGTTCAGATCGTACGATAACGGCTACCGCGAGCTGCCTGGAAATGACGACGCAACGCGTGAGCTTCGAATTTCTTCCTCTCACTCGTTCTATCTCTCTTTAGACGGTGTATCACAATTCCTCGAGGAAGCGAGCACTGCAAATCCGACATAGGTCGGCGACAGTTCTGAAGCATCGGTACCTGTATGTAGATTCAGCAAAAGGACCAAACGAGTGAATTGGCGTAAAAAGATTACACAAGAGAAATCGACATCGCCTTTTCTTGTGGGTTCCCGTTTCATCGCTGTATCCTATTGCAAAAGCTTTCCGTTCACTGAGCACGAACCAACGACGAAGGAACCGCAGCGGACGGCTATTTCCTTGCTTGCTCCTGTCTGTCTGCTACTGCTAGTTATGGTTGTCCTCCACGCGTTCACCCCGCTTTGGACGAATTTGCCCACCTTGTGTGTGTGTGAGTGAGAGAGAGTGGTATTTCAACGGTGACGACGACGACGACGGCGTCGAGGAACTCGAGGAATGGAGGCGAGAAGGTTGGGAATATTATGCTGACACATGACGATATGTCGAGAATTACGGGCAAAAAAGGGACACCCGTTCTTGAGAGGCACTCGACTTGAACGAGTCGAGCCTTGTATTAGAAGCGCCACTGCTGGTGAACGTGCAGCATTCTCTCTCTCTCTTCCATACAGCTACATGTCTACATTATGCTACTTCCGTGTGGAGTACCCGGCCTGACCGACTATCGTCTGCTGAAGTTGTAGGGAATATTCCAGGTTTCTGCTCACCTGTCGATGGGGAAGCATGTGTGTGGTTTCCCAACCACCCGATCCAGATGGTTAGTTTTGTCCCTCGCTTTTCCCCTCCTGGTATGAAGGAGTTGGTCTCGCTTTTCGTTCGTCAAAGGGTGTGTTTGTATATTAATATTGGATGTGCAACCTGAAGTGGCCGGTTCATAATTGGCTGGTTATATGTTTTATGAGTCGGCTTTCGTAATCGATGAAACAAAACAGGGGGAGTTGTGTGTGCATGTTTTAAGGACCCGAAGTTGAACGACAACGGAACAATCCATCAGAATTTGAATCGAATTGGAAAGCTGTGTCCAGATGAGCCCTTGGCTTGGACAGAAAAAAAAGGTCAACCGACTCCCGTCACAACACACGCATTCGAATAAACAACTTAACCACGTTTGTTTTGCCCCCCGCGTCTCATCGGGGGTCCATTTCTGTGGAAGAGACTAATTGGCAGAATCCAACCAATCCATTAATTAGCATGCAAATGTATTCCGACTACGAAACAGACTACGAAAGAGACGCTCGCGACTGAGCTTCGTCGGAAACAACTGCCACAGATTTCGCGGCATTCGTGCGACTTTTCGATGATGATTTTCATTTGCGTATTTTTTTTTACTACTCCATAATCCTGAAACGAGACCGGAGACCAAAGTCTCTGACTAGAGTTCCAAAAGTAAAACAAAAAATCGTGTCGAAGATTTATGCATACGTTTGAAGTGGCAGCCGTGCGTTGACAATTTTCTGAAACGGAAAATTAATCTTGCTGGCCATTTTTTTTTAACTCCCGCAAATCTTCTCCAAATACGACTTGACTTCATATTGGTTTGTTCATAACGAAAGTGATGAAAAATGTGCCACTCCGATGGCCGAAATGAAAGTGCAAGCAAACGAGTCGAAAACTTGTTGTCGTGTGTTGAAAATTTATTAATTTTCTGCTGCCAATTTCTCACACTCTACATCGGCTTCCAGTAACTGAGCCCGAGGGGTTCAAATTTAACTTACGGCAATATAAATCGACGTCCGAATTGAACAGACAAGTTGACTGGGTGGCCACGAAACCGGCAGCATTGAAGCAGCAGCGGCTCCAATTTCGATTGCGTGTGTTTGCAGATTTTTGGCATTCTAATTTATTGGCTAAGTTTGGATTGTTGCTACTGTTTGCACGCTCACCTGCCGAAAACCTGGCCCTCGTTTAGAATATGTAAGAACACGAAAGATACATTTTCATTTCACGGTTGATTGCAATCAAAAGTTATGCGTGCGATGGGAGTTTTCAATTAACTAAAGTTTTCGCTCATGTTTCGGAGCAAACAGTTCAGTGAGTTGGGGGAAGACGTCAATTGATAGAATCAACAATGGGTGAAACCTCGCGGACAGTGTTTGTTGTTTTTAAGGTTTTTTGGGCCCAATTGTAATCCGGTGAGTGATCTTCTTGACAAGAAAAACATTTGTGTTTGATTGACCGCGAATGGTTGCTATTCTGTTATTTTCAGATCAGCCTTTATTACACAGAGAATCAACAGAGAACGATGCTTGGGACTAATATGCATCCTCAATGTGTAAAAACTGGTGAACCCAAGCTATTGTAAATCCAGCACCGGACTCGCCAGAATGCAAGACAAATAAGGAAGGGACTGTGATAGACATAGTAGTTGAATGGTAATATTGATAATAATAATAGTACCAGTAATAGAATCTGAATGTTTGTAAATATATTAGAATTATTTAATTTACTTTATTTTGAGTGTATTTTCATAAATGTGCTTATAACTCGCAAGTAGGATATTCACATAGAAGCGTGTAAAACAAAAATCAAAGTAGGTGAATGTGCATAACCGATTGAGTTATCTGACGGATTTCTTAGAGCACTGTTGTGCGTGAATAATGTTGAGACGATTGACCGAGGTTGGAAACCTTGGCCAGGTCACGCCAATGGCACAGTCGGTAGTGAAAAGTGAAAATTAAAACTTTAGTGAGATGATCATGGAATTGAAACTTTAGTGAGGAAATCGGAAATCAAAACTTTAGTGAGGAAAAAATCTCGGACGGAAGCGGAAAATAAATTGGCTCCGGTAGGCTCCCTGGCGAAAAGGGCAGTGGAGTAGGCCGAGAGTGCACAGAAAAAAGAACCATTGGGGCTTATTACGGTTTTCACTTCACGGTGAAAACGAAGTGAAAACAAAAAACCTTATTACGAATGCCACCCAAGTGAAAAAATATGAAAGAGTTCACCCGAGGTGACGATTCGAATGAACTCGGTGTTATTATTGTTGCCACGGCACCATCACGCCACCGAAAAAAGTGACGCAAACCGTAGATTTTCTGAGGGCTACTACGATTTTCACTTCACTATCACTTCCACCTCACGGAGTTCATTTTTGATCACGGTGATACCAGTAATAGCAGAAAAAATGTGAGGTGATGTGTAAGTGAAGTGAAAGTGATAGTGAAGGTGACAACCGTAATAAGCCCCATTATTTGCAAAAATAACTCCCGGGAAGTGGAGAGGGGCAAGGAGAAGGGGGAGAGGAAAAAAAAAAAAAAAAAAAAATAGTCTTAGGGTGGGTGGCGTGTCGGTCTGGAGGCGGGGGTTTTTTTTTTTCTTTTTTGATTGATTTTTTCAGACGTTAGCAGCGATACCTTTATTGGTTACGGGGCTTATTACGGTTTTCACTTCACGGTGAAAACGAAGTGAAAACAAAGAATCTTATTACGAATGTCACTCAAGTGAAAAAATATGAAAGAGTTCATCCGAGGTGACGATTCGAATGAACTTGGTGTTATTATGGTTGCCACAGCACCATCACGAACACCGAAAAAAAGTGACGCAAACCGTAGATTTTCTGAGGGCTACTACGATTTTCACTTCACCACCTCACGGAGTTCATTTTTGATCACGGTGATACTAGTAATCGCATAAAAAAGTGAGGTGATGTGTAAGTGAAGTGAAAGTGATAGTGAAGGTGCCAACCGTAATAAGCCCCTACATTTGTATACGGTTGGACTAGATGGGCGTTTCGTGCTTTTGCAGTTTTTGTATTATTATGCTGGCTACGAAAATAATACAATGGATCCGAGGTTCTACTGGTCATAGAGAAAACAGCTGTTACTCTTTGACAGATGACTTCGTGGTTGACAACAATAAATGATCATAGAATAAAGCAGTGTAATTCAATACCCTGAAGACAATATCGCTTGAAATGGCGATAACTTGGAAAATAATTTTTGTTTGAATAATTGTTTTATAAGTTGGGCATTTTAGACGTTTATAATCACGGATCTAAACGTGATAATTCATTTAACAGAAACTCCCGTTTTCGACAATGCTTTCTTGGTATTCGCGATTTACTGATGTTAAATTTGATGTCAATGTTATTAATAGTAACAATAATAATGAAGTTAAAGATTATAAAGCCTTGCCAGTAATGTTGATATAAAGAATTTTAATTGCTTATAAAATATCAGAAGCAAATGACATCAGAAGCAATAACACGAATTCTTAGATTTGATGATTAGATTGAGTTAAATCAAGGGGCTCCGCTCTAGCTCAGATAATGGACTTATTGATTACTTTTGAGCGTAGAATCTACACATCGAGACAGAATATTTTGGATTTGGAGAATTTCATAAAACAGGAGAGAAGGCGATGCATGTGAGTGTATTCGTATGGAGAATATTTTTTATACTTCAACTCTATTTCCAATCTGAAGATCCTAATAAGGGCGAGTGTTTTACGGGTATTATATTCATATGATTGCCTTGGAGCATAAGCGTATTATTGTGCTTGACACACACACAATATATAATTGGATGTTTTGGAATGGCAAAGAAAGTCCTCAGATAAAGTGAGAATAGTGATATTGGTAAAGAAAATAAATTGACAGTATTTTAATCGATGGGGATATGGAATGATAGTTAATTGATTGTCTCTGAAGTTGCACTAGTTCTCCGGTTTCATGTGGGACTTAAAGCGGGGTAATATGCGAACGAATAATTATCAATATGCACTCGGCGAAATGGTATAAATCTATTACATGCTATCAGATTAACCATTGCTATGCTCGATATTTGTAAGGGTGTGCAGTTTGCTGAATTTGTGTGTGGTTAAAATTTATTCAGGGTAAATTAACTAGCATGTGCCCAAAGAATCTCATTAAATTTGATTGATGGTATTATTAAAATTATATATTTATATATTTCTGTTTTCTGATTAAGATGTTGACGGTTAAATAAAAATGCTGATGATAGGCGGGAAATATTCAATTGGTTGAAATTTTAGTATATTTAAAATTGACAGCATGTTATGTAGTAAATAGTTTTTTGATTGCTGACAGTTCTACCATTTTTTTTTAATGATCAAGTATTAAGTTGCTCTGATCAACTTCTTTTAACAATTGATTTTCAAATATTCTATTCCGCAAAACAGTTCCACCATTTAGAGTAGAGGAGTGACATGATGTGGTAGACATAGTAGTTGAATGATAATATTGATAATAATAGTAACAGTAATAGTATACGAATGTTTGTAAATATATTAGAATTATTATATTTACTTTATTTAGAGTGTATTTTCATAAATGTGCTTATAACTCGCAAGTAGTATATCCACATAGAAGCGTGTAAAACATAAATCAAAATAGGTGAATGTGTGTAACCGATTCAGTTATATGATGCATCTCTTAGAGCACAGTTTTGCGTGTATAATGTTGAGACGGCTTAAAACCTCGGTCAGGTCACGGCAGGGACAGGAATGGGTTGACGTAATACTCGCTTTATTGGAAGCCGAGAAATCCTCTGCACCTCCACGAGAAATCACTGGGATATTGGATACAAGGGTTCGAAGCAAGGTTCGTTTTGGTATGCGATTAGCTGAACTGTTTTATCTTTCTTCCCAGATTATTCTCCATTTAATTCACTATAAGGAGAAGCACAAAAATATTCAAATATTAGTACCGATTTAAACCAGCAGTTAGGATGCTGTTACGGCCACTCACAAAGTGTGATGGTAGTTTACTTCATTGTGAACTACACTACACTAAACTACACTTCATTTAAACTACACTTGAGCATCAATTTTAACTGATTTATACCAACAGTAAAGGTCCTGTTACGAAGTGTGATGGTGGTTTACTCAATTGAGAAGTGTGATGGTGGTTTACTCAATTGTGATGGTGGTTTACTCAATTGGTGGTTTACTCAATTGCCAACAAATATTTTTGTAAACTTCGCATATTGACCGCTTTGAATCGGTTCAAACCAATAGTAAAAATGCTGTTGAGGCCACTCACAAAGTTTGATGGTGCTTCATTCTGTTGGCAAAGTAAATATTTTTGCTTAATATCCGCTTTGAGGCGATTTAAACTAATAACAAGCATGCAGCTGGCGTCACTCACAAATAATAATGGTAGTTTTTTTTTTATTGAAATGACACTGTTTAAAAACACTTGAAATCCGATTCCGGTTTATTAAATGGATAAAAAGTTCGCTTAATAATTGTTTTGAGTTAATTTAAACCAAAAGTAACAAAGCTTGGGGCCACTCAGAAATTTTTGATGGTGGTTTTTGATTGAGGAGATAAAGTTTTTTTTATTAACGTATGAGAGCCGGTTGAGCAAATTAATATCAACAATTTGGACGCGGTTGGGGTCACACACAAAGTGTGATGGTGGTTTACTTTCGTCCGTTAGCAAAAAAAATTACTCGCAAACCGTTATGGTGGTTTTTGATTGAGAAGACAATACATTTTTTAATAATGTTTGAGAATTGATTTGAACCAATTTATACCAATGGTAAGGATACTGTAGGCTCGTCTCACAAGGTCTAGTGGTAAAGATTGTACTGAAAAAAATGCAACAGACAAAAATGATCACCAAAAATTCATTTAAATCGTATATTTTTTAAACTCTTAGCGAACAAGTAAACACATATTAGCTATGTTTTTTAGAGTAGGTTTATTAAACCAAAATTTCAAAAATGATCACCAAACATTCATTTTATGTCGGAAACTCTCAGGGAATAAATGTACACATATTAGCTATGTTTTTTGCAAAGCAGGTTTATTCAACCTCCTTTTCTAGGCTAAATGACCGCACTTTGGACTCAACGCTACCCTTCAAATCGTGTGCAACACTTGCACCATCTTTCCTACACACTTTCATCCACTGTTTCTTTAAATCCTTGTCTTTCTTGAAAACCATACCTGTTTTTCGGAGCTTTCCTTTCATAATCGCCCAGAATTTTTTTATTTATTGGGCGAAGCTCTGTCGAGTTTGACGGATTTGCCTCCTTTGGCACAAAAACAACATCGTTGGCTTCGTACCACTCCATCACCGGTTTCACGTAATGGCACCTTTGGATACCTTTGTGGGACCGGAGGAAATGCATCGGGCGCTTTATATATTTTGCCGTGAATGTACGGTCGTTATGTACGGCATGCTGAATTTTTCGCACCCACAGGTCGCCTGCAACAGTACTTCTTGGCGAATTTGTCGACCTTCTCCGGAACTTCTCCGGAACATCGAGGTGGGATTTGCCGACAAAAAGCCCAGGCCAGGATTCTGCTTGGCGTCTGCTTTACTGTACGTCTCATCGTCTATTACGATGCATTTCGGCTGCACCAAGTGGTTGGTGCAGCTTCCTGGTGCGTGACTCGGCCACCGTATTCTTTTTATCGGTTTGGTTATGCGCCTTTCTTACCTTGAAGACACGAAGTCAGGCCCGCTTAATTGTCTGCTGGATGAACCAGACGGAAGAATTGACCTTCTTGGCCACGTCCCGGTTCGAATGATTCGGATTGCGATAGACGTAATCCCTCACCTTCCTGGCGTTCACGGGATCGGTCGTCTTCGCTTTTCTTCCGCTGCCAGCTCGCGGCTGGGTCGTCTGAGTCTCCTTGAACGATTTTACCACACGGAAAACGGTCGAATTGTCGATTCCCAACTGTTTCGCGATCCACCTGTGGGACTGGCCTGGATTTTCTACGATCGCATCCTTTATTTTTTTGTCGAAGCACTTCCTGCTTGGAAGACATCAGGTTGTGACAAAATTTTGTACATACAAACATTACTCTACACTAGTTTCCCTCGAAATTTCATTAAATTTTCACCCATGTAATAAAAAGTTATACACAAAAGAAAATGTTGCATTTTTTTCGAGTACAATCTTAAGATCACTTTATTGAGCAAACAAACATTTTTAAAACCACGCTTATAGGCCCTCCTTGAACCGATTCAAACTAGCTGTAATGATGTTTGTGAACTACGCATCACAGCCGATTTAAACCGATTTATCATACAATAAGGAGCCACTCACAAGATGTGATGGTGTTTAGTTCGTTGGGAAAAGCAAACTTATTTTGAACAATCTTCCTTATTGTTTTTATTTGGAAACTGAAAGGCATATCACGCTTGATGTGGAGCGTGAACATCGAAAACGTAAAGAACGATACCCGAAGCTTATGGGATTTTTAATAATTGAGGGAAACGAGGCCTGTCTCAACTGTTTCGTCAGAAGCCTCTACAGTCTTGCGTAAAAATTGTTGTACGAGGTTAGACCAATAAATCTAATAGAGAATTTTACCGTTATTTCAAAGCAAGTTTTTAAATTATATATATAATCAGATCGATCTCACCAAAATAACTCTAGTTTGTTCATTCTAAAAACCATAATTTTCGACGTTGATTCGCAATTAGTTTTATGCGATCGTGACAAAATAAATGCAAAAATTAATGTTGCTGAACCGCTCGTTTGATATGCAACCGGCATTACAAAATTCTGTTCACCACGTGTGCTGGTTTTCTTTTTATTATAATCAATGGTTTTCGCTCCAGACTCTGCGAATAATCAACATCCCTCGCTATGGAACGACTGTATATTAGACTTCCAAACTAAGGAATCTAACGGGCGCGTAAATAATCCAGCCGTTTAATTCCAAACCAAACCAAGCGTAAACAACGAAATTGCTTGCAATCTTTCATACACCATACAGCAATGTTGGCAATCTTCCATTTAACAGACTTGATTTAGGCGTTATTTGACTTTAATTTACATGAAATATCCCATTAATTTCGGCCAAATCTAGCATTCCCTTTATTTGCATTAGATGATGCAGAAAATTAAATGTTTCTTTCGAACTGTGAATCATCAAATCACTCGCGACAAAGCAAAAAACACTCTTCCCTTCTTTTACGATACGGTAGTTCCTTGGAAAACCGACCTGGAATGCCCAGATTTTGCCACATTAGTGAAGCAAAACCCGTTCAAAATCAATTTGGTACACTTTAGATGTTGATTTTGGTCGAAAACATGACCTTAAAGGCTCGAACGCAGTTATAACGGAAGCGGCAACGGCAAAGGCAGCGGAACAGCCCATTCTGCCTAAACCTGCTTGTCGGATAGAAAACTTATCAGATCCAAGTTTATTCCAATTGGACATATCGACGTCATTTGCAACAACTGTCAAACGTGCCGTTTCCGTTCCGTTTCCGTCCACACTGCGTTTGAGGCTAAAAGAAAACGTCTTCTGCGCTCAAAAGCACAGCTTACTCTTTTCAGGGAAGTTACGATGAAAATGAGGTCAGAAAATTATTTTTTTTGAAAAAAAAATAGTTTAATTCACACTACCAAAATGCCATGTAAATTTCTGTCCTCTGAGACCGACACATGCAAGCGTCCTTTAGCACATAAGAATGAGTTGAAAGAGATGAGAAAATAAATTCAATCTTACACAGTTTAAAAAAAACATAATTTTCTGCGTTTCTAATGCACATAAAGGGAACGCTAGATTTGACAGAAATTAATGGGACATTTAAGTCAGATAACGCCTGAATCTAGTCTGTTGTATGAAAAATTGTAAACATTGTTGTATGGCGCATGAAAAATTGCAAACAATTTCGTTGTTTACGCTTCCTTTGGCTTGGAATTAAACGAGGGGAAATTTGACTGTTAAAATTCATTGCTTTTTTCTGTGTAGTTTTGTGTTTATTCATGTATTTTTTAGTTTAAAATTAAATATTTTTTCAAACGTTTTATATCACATGTAATATTCATAATTTTTTTCTGTGTACACAGAACAAAATAATGAATTTTAACAAGCGCGTAAAATTCCCCTCGTTTAATTCTAAGCCAAAGGTGGCGTAATCAATGAAATTGTTTGCAATCTTTCATGTGCCATACAACACTGTTCGCAGTCTTTCATACAACAGGCTAGATTCAGGCGTTATCCGACTTAACTTTACATGAAATATCCCATTATTTTCTGACAAATCTAGCATTCCCTTTATGTGCATTAGATAACGCAGAAAATTTAATGTATTTTTTATCTGTGACAAATATAGGGGGTTTTTTTTTGTCTCGGACAGAGGGTTGGGGATCCGCTACAAACCACTGGCCATTCTTTTTGTCATCAATGCAGCTTCCGGCTTTCGATTTCTCCTCGATCCAGACCTCCTGTTTACCGGCGAACAGTCCCGAATACGTTCATTACGATGGTGATTCATAGTTGATTTGGACACTTATATCGATTTCACTAACTCGGCGAGCAGGTAGATAGGATTATCGCTCGTCTTGCTTAGGCGCAATTTCGCTAACTGAAGAACAAATGTCAAAAACAAAATTGAGGCATCGTTTTGCACGCACAGACCTACAAAATGAGATATTTTCAGATTTTTTAAATGCACGATTCAAAAAAATGCGTCATATTTAAGTCGCCCAAATTGTGATCGTAAGCACCCTTTAGCTCGAATGAAGTGACAAGCCTGACATCACGTCCGGGAAACTTATGTCTCATACTTTTTCATACTGAAATTCCGGAGAATTCCGGAAGCTCTAAATCTTTCTTTTCAACGGTCTTAGAAACTCAGATATCCATCTCACATCCCCACTTCTTTGCTTTAATTATTGTATTTTCTGTTTCAACTGGCGCTCTTCAATATAAGTTTCAGTGTACGTAAGGAAGAAGCTTTGAATATGTTTCACAGAAGACCATGGTCAGAATCATACGAATAAACATCGCCCTTGTTTATCGAGGAATGTACTTTTGTTTTCAATGTGGCGGATACTCCCAATTAACATTCACATAATCCATTCAAATTAAGTCCGTGTTCTTAAACCATCACAAAATGCCAAATTCCACTTAAATCATAAGCTATCCCCTTCTACGAGACACGCGCTCTACTGTGTTGAGGATGGTCAAGTCGATGACACACGGAACCACCTGACACCATTCTGGGGGAGCTCAATTTACATATCTACCTATGAAGCGACATGTGTAGCCTCTTTTGGCCGGGGGGTCATGAAACTTGTTCTATTTCACAACATGGCGAAAACGGCTTAATTCAACATCGATAATATGGACTGTTTTGCCATCGACTCAACCGCTCGAGTATCGCCTTTCAGATGGATTGTCCTTCTCGCTTCTAAGCATTCCCGTTCATATCTGGCTATGGCACATTAACGCGGCCCCTCCTGCAGTTGAACATTCTTCGACTACTGTTTGTTTATTGTGATTGCGAAATGCTGTAATAGCAATCTAACTAAGCTGTTTCTCCGGGGAAGATTGATGGAAAGCTGTTGGTGCTATTGTAACTCGATACTTGAGCTAGACCCACTTGCTCCTTGTTGTCCCACCGAAATGGACAAAAGGAACAAAATCAGGTTGAAATAACACGAGATAATAGCCTTTCACAGAGTGCATTGCGTATGCAGAGAGCGTAATTTGCATTCGCCATTGAAAAGCCTAGTGTGTACTTCTAGTGCCAGCTTTCAGCAACCATTTGGAAAATAGCTGTTTTCCATGTTCCTACGAAAAGGGTGACATTTGAAGATTTCCAGTCACGCAATCGCTCCATTGGTGTAGGCGTTCTTCAACTGACAAGTGACAAAGTTGCAGTCGTTCGATACTTTGCAACAGAATTTCTTTGTACAGGTCTCTTCCGTTCAAGCTCATAAATCCATATAGTCCACAACCTCTTCCAGGTTCAGACATGAGTTCTGCTTGGAGACAGATTGACACAAATGATAACCATTTACTGCAGCGCAGACGCCAACCCAAACGACCACGACCGGTTGTCCAGTGGATCAGGAAATGTGCGGTGCTTGTTGTTCGGATGATTGATTGATGTAACCATTTTCCTGAGCTGCAGACTGAAGAAGTGACTGCACATTATGCACATGCCATTCTTCACCCATTTAGACCTCAACAGACATTAGTTTAGCGTCCAATTGTCTATTGACCACTTGTTCGCAGTCGAACGGACCAGTCGGTGTTGGTAAATACTTGGGCTCTGTGAAGGATTGAAAAAGAGTGATGCTCAGTGATGACCAAACGGAGATGATGTGCGAATAATTGAAGGTGATTAGAGAGGATTTATTGTTCAATAAATTTGCATCTATTGATGGAGTGGCGCCCGATAATTTAGTATTTTATCTACGACGTGATCATGTGTACCAGGATGCACTGGCACTGGCTGTAAAATATGGGATATTGAACTATTTATCTTCGGTTGGGATGGGTTGATTGGTAAGACGGTTGACCATGGTTGAAAGTCGGCGGTGTTTTTAAATGAGAAATAGTGTTTAGCGCAAATCGTGTTTGCTCGATGCTGATAGGTGAAATTTAGGTTATAGCTCGATATTGTGAACAATGTGTCGCTTACTGTATCGAAATAGGGTCAATGAGCCAGTATTTACGCCTGTACCATTGTTTGGCTCTAGTGAAAATTAATGCTTATAAAGAGGATATATGAATGAATTGGGCTATGGAAGGATGTAATTCAAAAGAGAAACGTTTGTAGAGTAATACAAGAAAAATAATGATTTCAACGGACGCGTAATATTTTCCATCTTTCAATTTCAACCCAAAGTAAGAGTAAATTTACTCTTAATCTTTAATAACCAGGTATCGCAGATAATAACATGATTTTTTGAACTGTGTGTCTCACTCAAGTTCAAAACTATTATTATAGCAGTTTCCCGAGCAGGAGAAAAAAAAATAGATTAATACTTTTTTTTATGTTAACTTGGCGTCGTTTTTTATAAGCACAGAAAAAGAGAGAAAAACCGGGGAAAAACCAATAACTTGATAAATGGCCTTTGTATTTAAGAGCTCACATTAAGAGGTAAAATACCTGAGGATAATACCATAAAATTGTTCCCACAATGTTATGCGAATACTAAAGAGACGTAAGAAAATACCAAAATAGTACCTCTCAGGTATTCCCAGGTATCTGAAATAACAAGTTTTGCTATTCGAGAGATATTTTGCTTGCAACCCGAGCAGAACACAAAAGCATATGAATACCTAATTTTGATCTTGATAACTGGCCTTGGTATTAAAGAACTCAGATTAAGAGGTAAAATACCTAAGCAAAATACCTAAGAATTGCAAGCAAAATGTCTCTAGAATAACTAAACTTGATATTCCGGATACCTGGGGAAGTATCTGGTCACCTTAGAGGTATTATTTTGGTATTGTCTTACCTCAATTCGGTATTCACATGACATTGTGGGAACAATTTGATGGTATTATCCTCAGGTATTTTACCTCTTAATCTGAGCTCATAAATACCAAGGCCAGTTATCAAGTTATTCGCTTCTGCTCGGGAATTCTTACCCGAGCAGGAGCAAACTATGATAAAACCGTGGTTATTATTTAGGAACCGAATAAGGGAAAAACCCCCTAGGATAAATGCCATAAAATTGTTCCCGCAAGTTGTGAGAATAAAATATAAGAGGAAGGGCTAAAATAATAGCAGGTTTTGCCTTGTGGGTTTAAAAAATCAAATTTATTTATTTGATAGTTTTTGCTATTTTTGGGTATTGTTTGGTTATTTGCTTTCTTAATCTGAGCTCTTTAATACCAAGGCCAGTTATCAAGATCAAAATTAGGTATTTATATGTTGTTGTCTCCTGCTCGGGTAGGTATTTTGTTTAGGTATTTTACCTCTTAATCTGAGCTCTTTAATACCAAGGCTAGTTATCAAGATCAACATTAGGTATTCATATGTTGTTGTCTCCTGCTCGGGTTGCAAGCAAAATATTTCTGGAATAACCAAATTTGTTATTTGGGATACCTGGGAATACCTCCCGACATGTCAGCAAAATTATTTAGTAGGTCAAGGCCGTTTAATTGGCGAACAGTTTAGGATTCTCTTTTCTACGTGGCACTAATTTGGTGCTTATTATTTTCAGGAATATGCTATATCTTGGTATCTTGACCAGATAGAGAGGCTTATTACGGTATTCACTTCACGGTGAAAACAAAGTGAAAACAAAAAATCTTATTACGAATGTCACCCAAGTGAAAAAATATGAAAGAGTTCATCCGAGGTGTCGATTCGAATGAACTCTGTGTTATTATGGTTGTCATGGCACCATCACGCCACCGAAAAAAAGTGACGCAAATCGTAGATTTTCTGAGGCCTACTACGATTTTCACTTTACTACCACTTTCACCTCATGGAGTTCATTTTTTGTCACCGCGGTAACAGATCTCAGAGAAAAAAAGTGAGGTGATGTGTAAGTGAAGTGAAAGTGATAGTGAAGGCGACAACCGTAATAAGCCCCAGAATGTTTATGTCTTCGACAATGCTGTTCAGTGTCTAGCAGTTGACTAGCAGTTTAAAATTTTCTCGCTACGCGGCGTAGGGTTGCAACGGTTTTTCTGGAGGGGGTCATACCTGGGAACCCTGACCATTAGGAAAGATGTTGTCTTTGGATAAGTTTTTCAGTGGAACAAGACCTTTTAATTGATGACCATTGATGACCAGTTTACAATCTTTCCGCTACGTATCGCTGGCATGCAATTGAGTTTCCTGACCAAGCTGCTGCTTGGAATTTCGACCATTAAAAAGGTTTCTGTCTTCGATAAACTTGTTCACCAGGTCCAGACCTTTTCATTGGTGACTAGCAGTTCCTAATCTGTCCGCCACGTGGCGCTTGCTTTCTTGGAACATGCTGGATTCGTCTTATATACAAGGCTTCAGTCTTCAGCAAGGCTGTTCAGTAGGTCAAGACCCTTTTGATTTGCCACCAATAGTTCACGTTTTCACTACTTACGTAGCGCTTGTGTACAAGTGGTTTTCCTGACTAAGGTTTACCTTGGTATTCTGACCATTTGGAATGATTTTGTCATCGAAAATGTTGATCAGGGATAAAAACCTTTCGATTGATGACCAGTGGTAGAATTTTCTCACTATGTGGCATTAGTATGGTTGTGCTCTTTCTGAATATGCTGTAAATTGTAGTTGACCTTTACCTTTCGATCCAGTTTAGAATTTTCTTATAGGGTGGAGCAAATGTGTAATGTTTTTCCGGACTATGCTGTATCTTAGCATTTTGTCCATTTAGGCTGTGTTCCAATTCGCGACTAAATTTTAATTTTCACTTAAACTTAACAGATGGAAAATACACGGTGTTCAATAAGTTCGAATACAAGTTTTCATCATTGCGTAGGTATGCGCCATGTACATATTCTGCATTGGTATTGGTGTCAGCTTTAGCTTCATTCATACGCTACCGAATGTGCGCGGTGTTGACATTCTGTTAGTTGTTGTTTGTTTGTTACGCGCGATGAAAGAGTATCGGGACTTCGTAATTAAGCGTTTTTTGAACGGTGAGCGACCCGGCGATATATTCCGGCTGCTGAAATCGCATGGGGTCAAGCGGAACTTTGTCTACGACCATCAGGCGATACC